>OY757010.1:151652713-151977713 GCA_963580285.1 Lucinisca nassula | reverse complement strand
ATAGCATTTGTACTGGAGCGAGGAGAATCCAGTCAAGTGCTGGATTGGTATTCACAGCATTTGGGAATGAGGCGGTTTCTGATAAACAGGTAGATTATGGAAATCATGTCTTAGTAAGTTTCGCAGGAGTGAAAAATTAATTTGTCTGCTGAGTTACAAGTGCCTTTAGCAATCTGAATCATTACAGATGACACATCAAATTACATTCATTCACCAGGACCTGTGAAAAGGGAATTTAGTCCCTAGCTCTCGCCCAAAAAGTAAACTTAGCTATATTATCCTTTGCACCTTCCGCGGAAGAAATAACCGAATCTGGAAGGGCATTCCAATCTCTAATTGTCTGAGGGAAGAAGGATCCCTTGTAGATGCCAGATCTTGCAGAGGGCACCTGAAAAGAGAGATGCTGTCTGCCACTCCTAATGGGGGGGGGGGGGAATAAGGCCATCTGTTAGAATGTTGGCAGCACTCTATAGACCTATGTACAAGAGTTTAAGCCTACTGTCTCTCCTTTTCTTGAGAGACTCCCATCCTAAGTTTTTCAGTATTCCAGTCTTCCAGTCATACTTCCAGTTTCAAAGCTGTAATATTGCTCATAAATCTAGCTGCCTTATTCTGAATCTTTTCAATCTCTTTCTGAATGACTTTTCCAGGCAGTCCTAGTCACAACTACCACATTCCAAGACGGGGCGAACGAGTCCCTTTATATAAAGATTTTGCCTCAAGAAGCCAAGTATTCCATTAGCCTTAGTACACATGTTACTAATAAGAGTATTCCAACTCAAGTCATGTGAGATGGTCTCGCCAAGGTATGATTGCATGATGGAGACATTATGGCATGTTCAATGCGTTTCTGCTGTTACATGGAATAGGAACGTTGTGTGTACTGTTTTCTGGTTTAGATTTTAGCCCTCAAATCAGAATTTTTTCTGTGTGACATAATGTATGAAAAATAGTAAAGCTTAATTATACTACCTGTTTTCTATGCTAAGTGAAGAGATACGTTACTTAAACCACTGGTGACAAGAGTTTCAGTTTTGTAAGCCAGCTGATCACTGATACAAACAAGATAAGTTTGGAACATGTTTGGGCAACAGCTCCCATTCTCTGATACACACAAACACTGACATGACACTGGTCAGGCACACTTTCACACTTCATTTGTTTAATTGGTGTCACTCACACTTGTTATCAAAACACAGTTATGACTTCTTAAAGTGACATAATTAAGTACAATAAACAGGGGGATTAGCAGTCAACCATAAAGATGGACTGTCAAATAGGCAACAATTTATTGCTAAAAATGTCTAAATAGTCCTTATTTAAACAGGCATAACTTTGTTATTTTTTGGTCAGTTTCAGTGATTATTGTACCAAAATGTAGGACAACATTTACTCTATCTAGAAAAGGGCATGGCCCTGGAGGAAAGGGGCATGGCACCGCACCATGCTAAATAGGGCTGGGGGGAACACTATGATGTTACTCATACTTTAATGAACCATTAAAATTCAGTTCATTTCTTAATTGTTTGCAGGGATGAAAGTGAAGAAGATGGTTTTGTTATAGACAAGGAAGAAGTTGGGCTGCGCTTGAAAGCTTTTGAATATTGGAAATGTGCTGAAACTGGGTTGACTTCAGATGCTGCTGTACCTAACACAATCAAATTTGTTCTTGCAGAGTCACTGCCGGGCCAAGGTACATTTCTCAACTCTTGAAATGCCTATCACAGCAATGATTGTCTGCAGGTTACTTTTAAAACTCATTGTTGCCAACATTGTGGACCCTGATCAGACTGCTCCTCTAGAAGCAGGCTGATCTGGGTCCCCACTGATTGCCTATATGCAAAAACATTTTTGGTGTTAACTGTTAGCTCACCTGGAGAATAGTTATCTGTCATCCGTCGTCTTTCGTCCGTCATTAACTTTTCACATATTCGTCTTCTCTTCCAGAACCTGAAGTTGGCTTAAACTTATATACCACACCCTTATTATACAAGGTTCATTATAACAAGGTTTTGGATAGAACACGGTTTCAGGATGGATCCCAAAAAATGCATAGGTTCTATAGAAAAGTGACCATTTAATGGTCATTTTTCTATATATAGGTTCTATAGAAAAATGACCATTTTATGGTCATTTTTCTATATAATCTATGCATTTTTGTTTGGATATAACACTGTTGTTTAGCTCACACGGTTTCTGCTTCAGACCCCATTAATAGTGTTATAAAGAGGTTGTACCAGTGTCCTTGGTGGGAGCATTGGGGTGACATAGTAAAATTGTTCCGTTCCAATATCCAAGATCTTGAAATTCTTCAAACAGCATCTACTCCCAAACCACGGGTCGAATTAAGCTGAAACTTGGTAGGAGACATTGGGGTGACAAGGAGATATGGTTCCGTTCACATATATCCAAGATGGCCACCATCATGAAATTCTTTTAACAACATCTTCTCCAAAAGCCGCCCATCGGGGCTTGAATAAATATATGGGCTGCATGATGCTTCCACGCAGAGATGAAACCGACCGCACACGAGTACTGGTAAACTGCTTAGAGGATCTACCCCTGCCCAGGCAAAGCGGTGTGATTCAGCCCGTCCATGCTTATAAAACGTATTTGTTTCATTGGGCGACAGGGCTTGAGATGTCATTTCATCTCAATATCAGGTATAAGTCCAACAAAATTGGAAGCAACGTCTCCAAAATGACCTTTACAGTGTTGACGGGGACGTTGAACCTCAAATCAAACTTGTCAAAAAGCAAGGGTTGATTGAGCTGAAACTTGATGGGAGTCATTGGGGCGACATGGAGATTCAGATTTGCTTATATTGTTCTGTTCCGATATCCAAGATGGATACACAAGGAGGCCATCTTGAGATTCATCAAAAGACATCTCCTCCCGAACCAGAGGTCAGATCAAGCTGAAACTTGATGGGAGGCATTAGGGCGATATAGAAATTTGGATTTGCTGAAATTGTTCTACAAGATGGCCACCATGGCGGCCATCTTAAATTCTTCAACTACATCTTCTGAACCAAAGGTTCGGTGTCGCTGAAATATTGGGCCAACATGAAGATTCAGAATTGCTGAAATAATTCTGTTCTGTTATCTAAGATGGCTTCCATGTTGGCCATCTTGAAAATCTTCAAACAACATCAAGTTGAATTGAGCAGGAACTTGATGGGAGGCATTTGGGTGACATGGAGATTCAGACATCTTAGATCCATTCTGTTCTGATATCCCAGATGGCTGCCACGTTGGCCATCTTGAAAATCTTCAAGCCACATCTGCTACCGAATGGTCTGTTGCATTGAGTTAAAATTGGTGGACATGGAGATTCAGAATTGCTAAAATAGTTGCAGTCGGATATACCAGATGGCGGCCATCTTGAAATTCTTTGAAGCCCCTGTGTAGTAGTTGCTTATAAGATTAAGAGGGAGGGGTAGCTCAGGTGTTGTCAGTCGCTGAGTGACCATGTACAATATCAAATCTTCTTGTGGACTCACTGAGTCCACCAGAAGATTTGGTATTGTACATGTAGCTTTTTTGCAAGCGGCCATTTACACCATAGCTTTGTTTGTGTTGCAGTTGTACTCACATGATTGGTTGACTTGGAACTAAGGTTGACACGATTAATCATATAATCGATTAATCGATCAATAAATTCCACAAGAATGATTATCATTTCTGATTTGCTTTTTAGCTCACCGTCACGTAGTGACGAGGTGAGCTTTTGGGATCACTTTTTGTCCATCGTCCGTCACCGTGCGTGCATCCGTGCGTGCGTCCGTCCGTAAACTTTTTCTTCAAACGACATCTCCTCCTAAACCACTGAGCGGATTTTGACCAAACTTCACAGGAATGATTCTTAGGTGGTCCCCTTTCAAAGTTGTTCAAATGGTTCCGGTCCGTTGCACATATGGGTCACAGGAGCCAAAAATAGATTTTTTTCACCGAAAACTTAAAAAATCTTCTTCTCTGAAACTGAAAGGCCCAGGTCTTTGATATTTGGTATGAAGCTTCATCTAGTGGACCCCTACCAAGATTGTTCAAATTATAGTGCTGGGGCCAAAAATGCCCCCGCCCCGGGGCCCTTTGGTTTTACATTGGCTTATATAGGGAAAATCTTTAAAAATCTTCTTCTCTGAAACTGCAAGGCCCAGGTCTTTGATATTTGGTATGAATCTTTATCTGGTGGACCCCTACCAAGATTGTTCAAATTATAGTGCTGGGGTCAAAGATGCCCCCACCCCGGGGCCCTTTGGTTTTACATAGGCTTATATAGGGAAAATCTTTAAAAATCTTCTTCTCTGAAACCGCAAGGCCCAGGTCTTTGATATTTGGTATGAAGCTTCATCTAGTGGACCCCTACCAAGATTGTTCAAATTATAGTGCTGGGGCCAAAAATACCCCCGCCCCAGGGCCCTTTGGTTTTACATGGGCTTATATAGGGAAAATCTTTAAAAATCTTCTTCTCTGAAACTGCAAGGCCCAGGTCTTTGATATTTGGTATGAATCTTCATCTGGTGGACCCCTACCAAGATTGTTCAAATTATAGTGCTGGGGCCAAAGATGCCCCCGGCCTCGGGGCCCTTTGGTTTTACATAGGCTTATATAGGGAAAATCTTTAAAAATCTTCTTCTCTGAAACCGCAAGGCCCAGGTCTTTGATATTTGGTATGAAGCTTCATCTAGTGGACCCCTACCAAGATTGTTCAAATTATAGTGCTGGGGCCAAAAATGCCCCCGCTCCGGGGCCCTTTGGTTTTACATGGGCTTACATAGGGAAAATCTTTAAAAATCTTCTTCTCTGCAACTGCAAGGCCCAGGTCTTTGATATTTGGTATGAATCTTCATCTTATGGACCCCTACCAAGATTGTTCAAATTATAGTGCTGGGGCCAAAAATGCCCCTGCCCCGGGGCCCTTTGGTTTTACATAGGCTTATATAGGGAAAACCTTTAAAAATCTTTTTCTATGAAACCGCAAGGCCCAGGTCTTTGATATTTGGTATGAAGCTTCATCTAGTGGACCCCTACCAAGATTGTTCAAATTATAGTGCTGGGGCCAAAAATGCCCCCGCCCCAGGGCCTTTGGTTTTACATGGGCTTATATTGGGAAAATCTTTAAAAGATCTTCTTCTCTGAAACTGCAGGGCCCAGGTCTTTGCTATTTGGTATGAAGCTTCATCTAGTGGACCCCTACCAAGACTGTTCAAATTATAGTGCTGGGGCCAAAAATGCCCCCGCCCCGGGGCCCTTTGGTTTTACATAGGCTTATATAGGCAGAATCTTTAAAAATCTTCTTTTCTGAAACTGCAAGGCCCAGGTCTTTGATATTTGGTATGAAGTTTCATCTTGTGGACCTCTATCAAGATTGTTCAAATTATAGCCCTGAGGCCAAAATTGCCCCAGCTCCTGGGCCCTTTGGTTTTTCATAGACTTATATAGGGAAAATCTTGAAAAATCTTCTACTCTGAAACCACAAGGCCTAGGTCTTTGACATTTGGTATGAAGCTTCAGCTAGTGGACCTCTACCAAGATTGTTCAAATTATAGCCCTGGGGCCACAATGCCCCCGCCCCAGGGCCCTTTGGTTTTACATAGACTTCCGCCCCCGCCCATAGGGGCTTGAAGAAATATATGGGCTGCATGATGCTTCCACGCAGAGCTGAATCCGTCCCGCACACTAGTACTGGTAAACCGCTTGGAGGATCTAAGCCTGTCCAGGAACCGCGGTGCGAGGCGGACCGTCCATGCTAATAAACCCTATTGGTTTCATTGGGCGACAGGGCTTGAGATGTCATTTCATCTCAATGCCGGGTAAAAGTCCCACAAAATTGGAAGCAGCGTCTCCAAAATGACCTTTACAGTGTTGACGGGGACGTTAAACCTCAAATCAAACAAACAAACAAATTTACATAGACTTATAATAGAGATAATCTTTGAAAATCTTCTTCTCTGAAACAACAAGGCCCATGTCTTTAATATTTTGTTGTGTAGCTTCATCTCTTGGACCTTTGCCAACATTGTTCAAATTATAGTCTTTTGTTGATATTTGGTATGAAGCTTCACCTTTTTAGACCTCCCTCAACATTATGCACATTATAACCCTGGGGTCAATAATGGCCCTCCCCGGGGCCCACTTGTTACTCTATGGATCAGGTGAGCGATCCAGGGCCATCATGGTCCTCTTGTAATGGCTTACTTGATACATGTAGGTACAATTTACTACCCAAAGTTATGCCTAAAATAGCTGAATGAGTGGCAAACAGTGCAGACCCTGATGAGATGCCGCATTATGCGGGATCTCATCTGGGTCTACACTGTTTGCTCAGGCCCATCTGTTCAAATATACATATGGTAAAGTGCAACATATGGTAAGAGTCATGCTCAGAAGAAAGCCAGACAGGTAAAATTATGACAAAAACCTTAGTGATTACTAATCAATTATCGATCGCAATGACAGGACTTATAATCGATTATCATTTCAGCTCCGATTAGCCAGCCCTAATCAGGGCCTGCACTATTTGCTAACCCAATTTTCTGTCAAAAATAGAATAAAAAACGAAAATAGATGCCTGATATCCCTAATATGACAAATGGACTTGTTCAACATATAGCAATGGAAGAGTCCACTAGCATACAATGGGTTAAACAAAACAGTATATTAAGTCTCTTTTCAGCCTACACACGGAGACAATCAACCCACCCGTGCTGTCACCGCTTTGTTTTAAGGGGAATGGGAACACCTGGCAGATTTTTCTGCCATTTTTCAAAGGGAGACAACTTTCAGGACTTCCTGGTCGCTTTTCTATAGGCCCTTTCCACTGAAAAAGGGGTCTACTCTTAAAGGAAAGAATTTGCTCCTCAGGAACCCTATTGACATGGGAGACAAAACTACTTCTACAACAGTTGCCTCCCCTGAAGGTGTACCCATTCCCCTTAAAAGTATATGGGACGATTCTGCAGACAACATAATCATGTATACAGACACCATTTTAGATGCAGTTTTTCTTGGCATCTTATGGGTAAATTCTTTCAGCACCTAGTTGCATTCAAGAATATTTTGAAGAAGCCTCTGTGGTGTAGTGGTTAAGCTACTCACCGCATTAACCAGGGATCCTAGTTTCGATTTTGGATTTCTCTAGTCTTAAAACCAAGGCCCCATTTCCATTTGACCTCAGTTGTTCATAGGATGTAAGACTTCAACGTACTCACAAGAATATTTGAATTAACCCTTCTCTTGCTGAATATTCAGTTAAGCCACACCCATTTCTGACTTTGAACCAATCAGATTTCTTCATGTAATTTATTCTTACAAAGCCATAAACTTAATGTCAAACAGTGCAGATCCTGATCAGATGGCTTCAGAAGCCATCTGATCTGGATCTACACTGTTTCCAAAGATAGGGGTTGTCGTGAACAGCATGATAAGAATTAAAAGCTGGAATTCGGAAATATCTATCAGAGATGGCTTTAGTAAGATGCACGTCAGACTGGTGATCTTTGGGTCGGCAACATTCTTATGTGGAGTTTCAGATTGATCATGAAATATTTTGCTGTTATTCTCCCTTCTGCTGATTCAAGAAAGGCTGGCCCCTGCCCATCTGGGCTTGAAGAAATAGATTGTGCTGCATGGTATTTCCATGCAGAGCTGAAACTGACCGCACATGCGTACTGGTAAACCGTTTAGAGGTTCTAAACCTGTCCAGGTTTCATTGGGCTGCATGACTTGAGATGTCATTTCACCACAATGTTGGGTATAGTCCCACAAAATTGGAAGCAATGTCTCCAAAATGAGCTACATGTATGCAATGTTGACAGGTGTGTTAAACCTCAAATGAAACAAAAAAATAAGAAAGGCATTTGCCAGGAAAGACTGCACTTAACCTGATTGCCTTATTTATGGTGTGTATTCGGACAGATAGGCCTTAGCAGTGTTAACCCAGATGTGACACTACCAAATGCAGTGTCTCATCAGGGTCCACACAGACTTCACTGTTTGCCACTCATCAAGCTCTTTATACTTTAATGTTATTAATCAAGTAATTTCGTATTGGCCCAGTTACAGGTCCGAGGTCTGCTGTATTGGCCGGAGGCCGAGGCCAATACAGCTGACCGAGGGTCTGTAACTAGGCCAGTACGAAATTACTTGATTAATGACAGTTTTGTTAATTGACGCCATTAAAAACATGTGTTTAATAGTGTTAATATGGATGATCTCCGAATAATATAGGATAGTCAATTAATAAATATGGATACAACACTCAGGTAGTAAATTGTACTTGTTCAAGTTTTAGAGCAAAAATGGTGAGGAGTTATGGTGTCCGAAATTTTAGGGTAAATACACTAAGCCCCTGTCCAGGAATACTGTACTCAGCAGTTTGACATGACTTTTATAGTGTGGATTAAGCCTTGTCTCAGAAAATCTTGACCAGCAGCACAGATTAGGAATTTTTTATATGGAAACCATTAGGATAATACACCCATGCGAAAAAGTGCATTTTTCATGCCTCCAAAATGGCTACTTTTCTGATGAAAATCTTTGATATTTTTCTTATTTGTACTGCAAACATAGGTTGTGGGTGCTCGTTAGAACAGCCTCATCGAGGGAGTTCTAACGAGTACCCACAACCTATGTCTTGGAGCAGAAATAAGAAAAGTAATGTATACCCCTGTAAACCCCAGTTTTCTGTATATAAAGTGGCGTTTATTGGGGTGTTTGTTTCACAGACCTGTTTTCGTGATGCTAAGAGCGACTTTACTGTCCAAACTGAGAACAGAAGATTCTGATCTGTCTGTGCAAATGCACAGACAGATCAGGGGCCAGTTGTTCAAAGCATCGTTAGCTTAACGAGCTCGTTAGTGGTCATATTGTTAACTCTTCTAGCAAGTACAACATCGTAAATTTTGGTATTTTTGCTGAAAAAATGTGAGCAGCTTTTGCATCCGCAAAAGCTGCTCACATTTTTTCAGCAAAAATTTTGGCATATTTGCCATATTTAATGATCAAAGTTTTAACGATACGTTAACTAACGACGTCGTTAGTTTTGAACAACTGACCCCTGGACATTTGTTGTCGCAAATACCATAAAACAAGTTTTTCTCCGGATGCGGCTCATTTGCAGGTCCAAACCAAGTTGATGAGTTTTTACATCACCACGGTGGACCAGGTATCCAACATATTGGACTTCATACCGATGACATCGTACAGACTGTCTCTCAGCTGAAGGAAGGTGGCATCCAATTTGCTGAACCTCCTTACACATATTATACAGAGGTAATTTTTATCTTTTTACATGCTATATATATCAACAGAAGACTGCATAGCCCCACATAAGGGGGGGTAGCCACATATTTTTTCCTTATTTCTGCATGAAAACATACGTTGTGGGAATTCATTAAAAACACCTCCCCTAGGCGCTTCTAATGAGTACCCACAACACGTTTTTATGCAGAAATAAGAAAAAATATCAGTTTGTTTGTTTTGTTTGATTTGAGGTTTATCGTCCGAGTCAACACTGTAAAGGTCATTTTGGAGATGTTGCTTCCAATTTTGTTGGACTTTTACCCGACATTGAGATGAATGAAATGACATCTCAAGCCCTGCCACCCAATGAAACCAATAGTGTTTATAAGCATGGGCGGTTCGACTCGCACCACTTTGCCTGGGCAGGCTTAGATCCACTAAGCGGTTTACCAGTACTCATGTGCTGGTTGGTTTCAGCTGTGCTTGGAAGCATCGTGCAGCCCATCTATTTCTTCAAGGGTGGGAGCTAGAAAAATATCAGTATTTTTTGGATAACAATTCACCTTATCAGGAGCTATGTTAGTGGATGGACTGGATCCAGATTTTATGATTGATCATTTGTTTATGCAAGTGACCGATGATTGATTTAAAATTGATTAACCCATTGTTTGCAGGAAACCCCTAAAGGAGTTCCTTGGCAAACAGTACAGGCCAGATGAGACGCCGCATGCCTGCACTATTTGCTAACAGAATTTTCCATCAAAAATAGAATAAAAACGGAAAGATGGGCCAGACACCCCTTTTATGACAAATGGACTTGTCCAACATATAACAATGGAAGGGTCCATTAGCATGCATGGTCATTATATAGGGCTGCCACGATACGCTTACCTCACGATACGATACGTATCGCGATACTTGTCTCACGATACGATACATATCGCGATACTTGTCTCACGATACGATACGTATCGCGATACGTTTTATGAAGGATCACTGGTTGGAAAACAAAGGTGAAAGTGTATCTGAATCCTGGGTTTTCCACAACACTGTATGGCCGAAGGTCTTTGGCCATGAATACACCCACTGATTTTGTACAGTCCAAGGCTCTTTGACTTTTGGGGTTCAGTTTACTTTTGACAACATCATGCAGCCTTAGTTGACCCTTTGGGACAGGCTTAGAGGGAAACCCAACAGTTTTCACACTTGTTTTAGCTGCTTTCTGTTTGGGTTGTTGATCTTGTAGTTGTTGATATTCGACCGGGTGTTTCCGTTGCAAAGATTTAAACTTTGCTGGCGCATCTTCTATTTCACGAGCCCTCACTCCCCCGGTCGGCCATTTTCCGATTTGAATACCGCTCATGTTACGAAAAAATTGAAAATTATTTTTTCTTTTTGGACATAAATTTTATAAAACTGAGCCTTCTTACATCAAAAATATATAAGAAGATCGACAAACATTATTATCCGAACTGTTTCGAAGGCAGATCTTCGCTAGATTTATTTCTTTTTCTTCCACTAATTGATTTAAGCGGCTGGACATTGCGGCCCTGACATTCGAACCGAATCGTACCGAAAATTAAGAAAACAATATCGTGAATCGAACCGAAGCCCTTGTACCGCGGTGAATCGAGTTTACGGTGAATCGTGACACCTCTAGTTAATGAAACTTCAAGAACTATTTATTGCACTGTTCCTTATTACCTGGGGCCAGTTGTTCAAAGCATGGTTAGCTTAAGGAGCTTGTTAGTGCTCATATTGTTAAGGGTCCTAGCAAGTTCAATATCTAAAATTTTGTTATTTTTGCTGAAAAAATGTGAGCAGCTTTTGCGGATGCAAAAGCTGCTCACATTTTTCCAGCAAAAATATCAGCGTAATTACCATATTAAATGATCAAAGTTTAAACAATATGTTAACTAATGATGTCGTTAGTTTTGAACAACTGGTCCCAGGTATACAAATTTGGATACAACAAAAAAGAAAAAAAGATGTCTACTTGCAATGTGTAATGATTTTATGGTTGTAATTTTGTAAATAATATTTATATTTTATATTGGTTGTTACATGATGTACATTTACCTGAACATGGATCCTAGCTATAGTATTATGAATAATCATTATATATAGAGAGACAGAATTTTGAACGGTCATGGAAAATCATGATTTATTAGTCATTTTTCTGAAACAAGTAATGAGTGAATCTGTTAATAGACACTCCACTGGATGAGTAACGAGGGTAATTAACATATAATTTTCTTTTTTTCTCCTCAGAAACCTTTGTTTTAGGTACCTATTTTAATTGCCTCTTATACACGATTCTAACAAGTACCCACAACATAGATTTTTGTTGGCCTGCTTTAACCCTTGTCCTGCTGAATATTTATATATGCCACACCCACTACCGATTATCAACCAATCAGATTACTTGATGCAAATTATTGCAACAAATTCACAATCTGAATGGCAAACAATGTAGATCCTGATCAGATGGCTTCGTCAGAAGCCATCTGATCTGGATCTTCATTGTTTGGAAAATAAGGCATATCCGGGCTCAGCAGGACAAGGGTTAAACATGGTGCAATGTACATGTAGGAGCCTGGATTTCCATAAGTTTGTCAGACAATGCGTTCATCAGTCAGTCAACATTTGCACAGGTCAGCCCAGATACATGTATTCAAGTCCATTTCTCAAGAACTACAATCACATGAGTGACAGCTATCAGCGGAATTTTTATGAATAAGAAAGTGTATCTCATAGTTGAAAGTTGATACTTGCATCAAGTTGATATGTCATTGCATTTCTACTTCCGGTACTGGACCGCGTTACTACACTTCCGCTGTTCGTTCGCTGCATAAAATAGTCCAAATTAAGCACTTGCCTCATTTCCTTTTCCAGCGCATTGATTTCTTAACATTTGCGCTGAAGGCGGACTTGATTCCACAGGTGTTCCTTCCCTTTCACCCCTCAGTTGCCGAACTGGATATTTCCAGCTTTGATACTCGGTGTATCCTTTTATATCAAGGCGGACTTGATTCCACAGGTGTTCCTTCCCTTTCGACCCTCGGTTTCCGAACTGGACATTAGCCCATATATAACTACAGTAGCGTCACTTTTTATGGCATGTAAGTATTGTAGGCCCAGATCAGACGCAGCACAACTTGGCATCTGATCTGAGTCTGCATTGATTGCTAAAAAAACATATATTCTTGCAAAACCTACCTTTAAGAAAACAAATCTGACAATCCTGTTCCGAACTTATTTGTTGGAAGATTCCATTGTCATATATTGATTAAGCAAATTCAGAAGCCACTGATCAGACACCTCATTCTGTGACCTCGAATCAGACCTTTCAGTGTTATAAAAGGAAGCTTTGCATTTTTGTAAAATGTTGAAATTAAAGGGCTCTGCTGTAACGTCTCCGAAAGCAATGTACACTTCATTGGTTTGGTCGCCATGAGGCGGGAAAACCGGGTCTAATGACCAGACGATAACTGTTCCATGGAGGGGCACGTGACGTGATCAACCAATCAGCTTTAACGATGATGCAATACTATACTGCATTTACAGGAAACAGCCTGTCTGAATAGCGAAACAGACCGAAAAGCAAGCGTTTCAACTGCAACAATAAATATCATAAGGGAAATGGATACGCCTGGCAGGTTCTACCATTTTTACCGTATTTCAAAACACACCTATTCAAATACATTGTCATTTTTTGGCAAAAGAAAAAGAAATTTTAAAAAGAAAACTTTGATTTTTGCCTTTTTGGCTCAAAACATAGATTGCGGGGAGTAGACAGAAACGCCTCGACGAGGCGATTCTATCGAGTACCCACAATCTAGTGTCTCAGAGCATGAATACGGAAATTAATACCCCTGCAAACCCGAGCTTTACTAAATAAAAGTGTTGATTATATTTTCTTGTCCTTTGGGATCATTGATTCCATTGTGGAATTTTGAAAATATATGAGGGTCACTGATGAGGCCTAATTGGCCGAAACTAGCTAGTCTGGCCCAGAAAACATGTACACTCCATATTTTTTCAGTTTTGTGGTGTATTGCTTGCTTCCAAAGGATAGCCCTTTTATAGAACATATTTAACTTCACTACAACAGGTGTATGGGAATGTGTGGCGGTGGTAAAACGTTTCCCTGCCCTACATCAGTGTAGATTATATGTTCTTGTCCTTTGGGATCATTGATTCCATTGTGGGATTTTGCAAATATCTTAGGGTCACTGATGAGCCTAATTGGCCGAAACTAGCTAGTCTGGCCCAGAAAACATGTGCACACCATATTTTCAGTTCTGTGGTGTATTCCTTGCTTCATATTAAAGGGGATCACAATTCTATAGGCACGAGTTCGTGATGGAAATACAACTTTAAGGACCTTATGGTTGCTACTCTGTTGACTCTGTCCAACTGAAAGGGGTCTACTCTAAAAGGGGAAGAATTTGCTCCTCAAGGGGTCTACTCTAAAAGGGAAGAATTTGCTCCCCAGGAGCAAATTCTTTCCTTTAAGAGTATACCCCTTAGACATATCCAAAGAGAAACTACTTTTGCAGGAGTAGCAGTCATTTTCGCAAATTTTACGTCTTGCAATGCCATTATGGAGTAAGTCCATGGGGCCATGGAAACGATAAAAAACAGAACATAACTACTACTACTCACAAAGTGTGGCTGGCTGCGGTAGCTCAGTCAGATACAGTCTGACTGGCGATAAGGAAGACTCGGGTTCGATACCTACCGTGGTCGGCAACATTCTTTCGTGGAGATTGATTATGAAATCTTTTCTATGGTCATTCTCTCCCTTCCGCTGATTCAGGAAGGGCAGGGGTCAGTTTTTGGCGACAGAATGTGCACTGAACTGGTAAACCGCTTACGGATAAGCTTGCTCAGGAAAAGCGTGGATAGGTACACTGACAGGCCCAAACATGACCCAAATGACTGGGCCGTTAAATACAAATAAACAAAACTTGCAAAGTTTACTTCAAACAGATAGGAACAGATTTATATATTCTGAACATCTTTCGGTACGCTGATACCTCTAATAATACGTATATGTAAATGTTGGAAAGACAGAGAACGTTATTATGCCCCCAACTTTGAAAAAGTTGGAGGGGCATATTGCTTCTGGTTCGTTCGTCCGTTCGTCTGTTCGTCCGTTCGTCCGTCCGTTACGCTTTTGATGCATAGCATAACTAAAGAACCGTGTATGCTAGGGTTTTGAAATTTCATATATGGATTCCTCATGGAAAATTAGCTAACGCGTATTTTTTTTCTCGTCCGGATTATGCCCCCTTCAAGAGTTATTGCCCTTTGAAATTTTTTTAATAAAATCTTGTCAGCAAGATATCTCAAAAACTATTGGAGCTAGAGCCTTGAAAGTTGGTGAATATATTGGTGGTGATGAGTAGATGAACTGATTAACTTTTGACAAAATTCCGAAAAATACTTTGTGAGTTATGGCCCTTTATCATTTTGGTAATTTGTGCCCATTGTAATGTATGCTAAAAGTGATGCATAGCATATCTTTAGAACCGTGTATGCTAGGGTTTTGAAATTTCATAGATGGATTCCTCATGGAAAATTAGCTAACGCGTATTTTTTTTCTTGTCCGGATTATGCCCCTTTTAAGAGTTATTGCCCTTTGAAATCTTTTTAATAAAATTTTGTCAGCAAGATATCTCAAAAACTATTGGAGTCTAGAGCCTTGAAAGTTGGTGAATATATTGGTGGTGATGAGTAGAAAAACTGATTAACTTTTGACAAAATTCCGAAAAATACTTTGTGAGTTATGGCCCTTTATCATTTTGGTAATTTGTGCCCATTGTAATGTATGCTAAAAGTGATGCATAGCATATCTTTAGAACCGTGTATGCTAGGGTTTTGAAATTTCATATATGGATTCCTCATGGAAAATTAGCTGACATGCATTTTTTTTTTGTCCGGATTATGCCCCTTTTAAGAGTTATTGCCCTTTGAAATTTTTATAATAAAATCTTGTCAGCAAGATATCTCAAAAACTGTTGGAGCTAGAGCCTTGAAAGTTGGTGAATATATTGGTGGTGATAAGTAGATGAACTGATTAACTCATGACAAAATTCCGTAAAATACTTTGTGAGTTATGGCCCTTTGTCATTTTGGTAATTTGTGAAAAACTTTGTCATCGTTCTAGCGCCTACATTTCTTCACCAATTTCAATATAACTTCACACAAATGTTCCATATAAAACAATCTCGAGCGAGTTCGACTTTCAAGGTCATGACCTCAAGGTCAAGGTCACTGTGGCTATTTTTAGAAAAACTTTGTCATCGCTCTAGCGCCTACATTTCTTCACCAATTTCAATATAACTTCACACAAATGTTTCTTATGACAAAACTCAGCGTGTTCGACTTTCAAGGTCATGACCTCAAGGTCAAGGTCACTGTGGCTATTTTAAGAAAAACTTTGTCATCACTCTAGTGCCTACATTTCTTCACTGATTTCAATATAACTTCACACAAATGTGCCTTATGACAATATCTTGAGCGAGGTCGACTTTCAAGGCAGTGCTCCAGCTAGGATTTCAGGGCAGAGGGGCGCTGGGCTAGGAAGGGCACTTTTGCATGCCAAAAATGGGGCACCAGTTTTGGTCTTTGAAATGCCATCAATAATCAATATCGTTATGATCTGAAATAGGATGGTAAGCTATTGGTACTGATGGCTCTACTGAATTATATATATTTACATGCATTTCACAAGTAAGTAGTGTACTGGGTCACAGCACTGAATAGCAACGTTTATTATTTAAAGAACATTTGAACATTTAACTTCTGGGTATCTTTTAATATAGATTTATAATATTTTAAAAAAAATTGTTTGATTCATCTGAAAGCGTGTTATTAAAGCAATACAAAAAATAACCCATGACTGAATAAGTAATCTGTTCAAGGGAAACTACTCAATAATTATCCTTCCTGGTGAATGAATGTCATACTCAGGCTGCAGAACTCAGACTGAATGGGTGCGAAGGCTAATCTCCGTCTTCACTGATCTGCAAAGACTCTGATCAAAATGCGCATTTAGTGTTTGCAATATCCCCGCTCTTTGATCACACTGCGACAGTAGGCCTATTACACAGTAAACAGCGTGTATACCGAGCTTCGTCGCACAATACCTTGCAAAGACCCAGATCAACATGCGCAACCCGGGCAACCTTTTTTTCTCACAAGGCTCTTGGGGTCAGCGACGACAGAGCAGTTTGTAAGAATGCGCAGGCTACTCCAAGTCTTCACTGGTCGCACGATACTCAAAGACTCAGACCAGCATGCGCAACCACTAGGCTATGTAAGTCAGAACAACATGCGCAACAACTATGCAAGTCTGTTTGGATAACCCAGCTTGTAAAATCAGCGATGCGCAGACTGATGCAAGACGAAACTGTTGAGCAATGACCTGCTCATCCAATCAATACGGCTAATGAAGGCTTGCGCGCATGCGCTGACTGATTCGAGACTTCACTTGCTCGCTCGTCTTAATGTAATTCAAATTACTCTGGTTTAAGCCCTCCTGATTAACGATCGGATCAGCTCTATATGTGATAGAATCTTGAAAGGACCGTAACCCCAACCCCCAAAAAACTTGATTCCCTTGAAATATGAATGCATAATTTTCCCGTTAGAGAATTTCCCGCCTTTTATTACACACGTCATTTATTTCACGTGCGTTCAGTCGCTGCACTGTTCTGAAAATTTCACGTTTTTTTCCAAATATTGGAGCCCGAGCGACTGTTGCATGTGCCCGAACATTGCAAGGGCTAATAAGTCATAATTATACCGCCGGCATACGAAGTATGTCAGGGGGTATATAGTTTTCGTCTTTCCGTCCGTTCGTTGGTTCGTTCGTATGTTCGTTCGTTCGGTCGTTCGTCAACCTTTACGTCAAAGTTTTGCATTAAACCTTTTTGATTGCTCATATCTCTGTAACCACAGGTTGGATTCTCTTCATATTTGGTACAGGATATCTCTATAGCTTTACCTTTCATATGGAATATCTAAGCACCTGGGTCAAGCCCCTGGGTGGGTTGTCTGTCTGTCCGTCTGTCTGTCTGCTCATCTACTTTTACGTCAAAGTTTTGTGTTAAACCTTTTTCATTGCTGATATCTCTGTAACCACATATTAGATTCTCTTCATGTTTGTTACAGGATATCTCTATCGCATTACCTTTCATATGGAATATCTAAGCCCCTGGGTCAAGCCCCTGGGTGGGCTGTCTGTCTGTTCATCTAATTTTACGTCAAAGTTTTGTGTTAAACCTTTTTCATTGCTGATATCTCTGTAACCTCATGTTAGATTCTCTTCATGTTTGGTAAAGGATATCTCTATAGCATTACCTTTCATATGGAATATCTAAGCCTCTGGGTCTAGCCCCTGGTAGGGCTGTCTGTCTGTCTGTTCATCTACTTTTACGTCAAAGTTTTGTGTTAAACCTTTTTCATGGCTGATATCCCTGTAACCACATGTTAGATTCTCTTCATTTTTGATAAATGATTTCATGATGCATGTCCCTTCGCCCACCCATGGTGACCTTGACCTCAAGGTCACGGACTTAGAAATTTTTGCATTTGGTTAAAGTTTTATGTCAAAGTTTATAGATGCCTGTATGTTCTATTTGATGCCCTCACTCCCTTGGTCCATTTAGAAATTTTATGTTTGGTTTAGCTTTTACAAGCACATTTATAGATTCTTATAGCTTTTTGACTTCATTCATATCACATACAAGCTCGAAAGATATATCAGAGGGTGACGCTGGCCGGGGGTATACGTGACCCACTGGTCACTTTCTCTAGTTATTCAGAATCTTCATCGGAATGTTTTTTTAGTTTTTTTTGTTTTTTTTTTCTAACATGTTCGCGCTGACCAACCACCGAAAAACGAATATTTTTTTTAAATCTTCACTCTCTCTTTTTAACTTTCTCTTTGTCGGCATTTAAACCGTAACGAGTCACGGGTGACGAGTCAGTTGAGAATAATTTTGATTTACCGATCATGGCCGTTTTAATAATGATAGGGCCTACAAACTATTGCACATTTTATTTTTGCAATAAGATTTAAAGACACCGATTAAAAGTAAACTGATGCTGGTTCTAGCCAGTATTTCTGGCAGAGTCATAAAAATACCGGCAATACCGCTCATCGAGTCATACTGTACCCCATGGCGTTTACCATCCGTTAACAGCATGATTACTTCGGCGCGTGTCGCATAATTAATCCAGTATTATAAAATAATTACATCTACCCATCTGTCTTATTATACCCCCGGCATACGAAGTATGTCAGGGGGTATATAGTTTTCGTCTTTCCGTCCGTTCGTCCGTTCGTTGGTTCGTTCGTATGTTCGTTCGTACGTTCGTTCGGTCGTTCGTCAACCTTTACGTCAAAGTTTTGCGTTAAACCTTTTTGATTGCTCATATCTCTGTAACCACAGGTTGGATTCTCTTCATATTTGGTACAGGATATCTCTATAGCATTACCTTTCATATGGAGTATCTAAGCACCTGGGTCAAGCCCCTGGGTGGGTTGTCTGTCTGTCCGTCTGTCTGTTCATCTACTTTTACGTCAAAGTTTTGTGTTAAACCTTTTTCATTGCTGATATCTCTGTAACCACATATTAGATTCTCTTCATGTTTGTTACAGGATATCTCTATAGCATTACCTTTCATATGGAATATCTAAGCCCCTGGGTCAAGCCCCTGGGTGGGCTGTCTGTCTGTCTGTTCATCTAATTTTACGTCAAAGTTTTGTGTTAAACCTTTTTCATTGCTGATATCTCTGTAACCTCATGTTAGATTCTCTTCATGTTTGGTAAAGGATATCTCTATAGCATTACCTTTCATATGGAATATCTAAGCCTCTGGGTCAAGCCCCTGGTAGGGCTGTCTGTCTGTCTGTTCATCTACTTTTACGTCAAAGTTCTGTGTTAAACCTTTTTCATGGCTGATATCCCTGTAACCACATGTTAGATTCTCTTCATTTTTGATAAATGATTTCATGATGCATGTCCCTTCGCCCACCCATGGTGACCTTGACCTCAAGGTCACGGACTTAGAAATTTTTGCATTTGGTTAAAGTTTTATGTCAAAGTTTATAGATGCCTGTATGTTCTATTTGATGCCCTCCCTCCCTTGGTCCATTTAGGAATTTTATGTTTGGTTTAGCTTTTACAAGCACATTTATAGATTCTTATAGCTTCTTGACTTCATTCATATCACATACAAGCTCGAAAGATATATCAGAGGGTGACGCTGGCCGGGGGTATACGTGACCTACTGGTCACTTTCTCTAGTTAACGTCTTAAATTACACATACGAGGATGCTTAGTGGCATTTATGGATGGATTTGAAACAGGGAATGTCATAAGAAAAGGCAGTGGGGAGATTGGAGAGGGCACGGGGGCGGGAGGGCCGGGCACAAGGGGCGGCCCCGGAGGGCATGAGGGGCGGCCCGGGAGGGCACGAGGGGCGGCCCAGGAGGGCACGAGGGGCGGCCCGCCCCTCTGAAAGTAGCTAGCTGGGGCACTGCAAGGTCATAACGTCAAGGTCAAGGTCACTGTGGCTATTTTTAGAAAAACTTTGTCATTGCTCTAGCGCCTACATTTCTTCACTGATTTCAATATAACTTCACACAAATGTTCCTTATGACAATATCTCAAGTGTGTTCGACTTTCAGGGTCATGACCTCAAGGTCAAGGTCACTGTAGCTATTTTTAGAAAAATTTTGTCATCGCTCTAGCGCCTACATTTCTTCACCAATTTCAATATAACTTCACACAAATGTTCCTTATGACAATATCTCTAGCGAGTTCCACTTTCAAGGTCAAGGTCACTGTGGCTATTTTTAGAAAAACTTTGTCAATGCTCTAGCGCTTACATTTCTTCACCGATTTCAATATAACTTCACACAAATGTTCCTTATGACAATATCTCAAGCCTTTTCAACTTTCAAGGTCAAGGTCACAATGGCTATTTTTAGAAAAACTTTGTCATCGCTCCAACACCTACATTTCTTCACCGATTTTAATATAACTTCACACAAATGATCCTTATGACAATACCTCGAAAGAGTTCGACTTTCAAGGTCAAGGTCACTGTGGCTATTTTTAAAAAAACTTTTTCATTGCTCTAGCGCTTACATTTTTTCACCAATTTCAAAATCGATTCACACAAATGTTCCTTATGACAATATCTGTAGCGAGTTCCACTTTCAAGGTCAAGGTCACTGTGGCTATTTTTAGAAAAACTTTGTCAATGCTCTAGCGCTTACATTTCTTCACCAATTTCAATATAACTTCACAAAAATGTTCCTTAAGACTATATCTCGAGCGATTTCGACTTTCAAGGTCAAGGTCACTGTGGCTATTTTTAGAAAAACTTTGTCATCGCCCTAGCGACTACATTTCTTCACTGATTTCAATATAACTTCACAAAAATGTTCCTTATGATAATACCTCGAGTGAGTTTGACTGTCAAGGTCAAGGTCACTGTGGCTATTTTTAGAAAAACTTTGACATGGCTCTAGCGCTTACATTTCTTCACCGATTTCAGTCTAACTTCACACAAATGTTCCTTATGACAATATCTCGAACTATTTCGACTTTCAAGGTCAAGGTCACTGTGGCTATTTTTAGAAAATCTTTGTCATCGCTCTAGTGCCTACATATATTGATGGATGTTAATAGAACTTTACACAAATGTTTCTTATGGTAATATCTCGAGTTGCTTTGACTTTCAAGGTCATGACCTCAAGGTCAAGGTCACTATGGCTATTTTTAGAAAAACTTTGTCATTGCTCTACCGCCTACATTTATGATTTTAATCTAACTGCACACAAAAGATGCTTATGATAATATCTTGAGCAAGATCTACTTCGTGGCAATGGCCTCAAGTCAAGGTCCCTATGACTATTTTTAGAGAAATATTGTCATCACTCTAGAACCTACATTTATGGATGGATTTTTAAACAAACTTTACACAAATGTTGCATATGATAATATCTCAAGCAAGTTGGACTTTTGCCATTTCAGTGTTTTCCACACACGAAGTTGTCTTGTGCGAGGGGATTTGTATCACATGCGATGCCTTGTTTTTTTAAATAAAATCTTGTCAGCAAGTCCATATCTTGAGAACTATTAGAGCTTCATTAATCATTCTTGGTACAAACTTGCATCCAGGCATTGCAACTTCAACGCAGGCATTCATATCTGACCTTGACCTATATTTCATGGTTCACGGACTTCGTGAATTATTGCGACCACCCTGACTTTCACCATTTTTGGAAAACTATTAAAGCTTTTTAAATTATAATTGTTACAAACTTGCATCTAGGAATTGCAACTGCAACGCAAGCATCCATATTTGACTTTTACCCATATTTCATGGTTCACTGACTTTCTGAATTATTGCGACCACCCTGACTTTCTATCTAATGTAAGAGTCCATTTCTCAAGATCTATTAGAGCTTCATTAATTTTATTTGGTACAAGCTTGCATTTAGGAATTGAAACTTCAATGCAAGTATTCATTTCTGACCTTGACCTACATTTTATGGTTCACTGACTTTGTAAAATAGTGTGACAACCCTAACTTTCACCCTGATGTAAGAGTCTGTTTTTAAGAGTTTCATTGATGATACTTGGTACATGCTTGCAACTAGGTGTGAAATTTTTATGCAGGCATCCATGTTTTACCTTGACCTAGATTTCATGGTTTGGTGACTTTGCGCCCCCACAGGCGCGACATAGCCTTCGGGGGAATTCTTGTTGTATGTTTTGGAGTCTTTAACAATATTTGTTGAATATTTTGCCATCTAAGGACAAGCAAAGGTTGGGGGCATTGTGTTTTACAAACACCATTTCTAGTTTTTCCTCATTTATAAAGATCGCTGGGTGTAACTGGCCTCCGTGGCCCAGTGGATAAGAGTGCTGACTCTTAATCATTAGGTCTCTCAACGGTGTAGGTTTGAGCATGGCTCAGGGCACATTATGAGAAGTTCTGCAATGGAAGGTCAGGAGGTTTTTCACCGGGTACTCTAGTTTTCGCTCACCTCCGATTATTGATCGGCTTGATGTGAGTGAAATAATCTTGAAAGGATGGTAAAACCAAACATAAAAAAGATCGCTGGGTGAGTAAAAACATGTTCATGTCTTTGCTACTAGAATTAACATCAGTGCCAAGGTCGAAGGTTCTAACTCTTCCAAATATATAAATTATATAGGGAGCGAAACAAAGTCATAACGTTGAGGGGTCGTTGTTTATTGTTCTTGAGCCCAGCACAGATAGCAATAGTTTCTGTTCAAAAACTTAATGACTACTAAGTGACCTGCCACCAGTTACAGACTGAGTTGTTAAAAGACTTTTTGGCGCATTCGATGGGAGCTATTGTATCTGATAAGCCGAGAGTGGTGTTCTTTATTTCCACTCAATACTTGTCGTTTTACTAATCAGTTTCTTTTACAATTAAATTGTGATCCAGAAAGATATACAAAAGGATTGCAAATTTCAGGTTTTTGCGGAGGTACTGCTCAAAGAAACTGCCGAGGTTTAAGATACAGTCTGATTCGCAGCACTTTGTCTGGGCAGGCTTAGATCTTCCCAGGCGGTTCAGCAATACTTCAAAGTTCGGTCGGTTTTAGCTCATGCAGTCCAATATATTGCCCCAAGGTCTGATCGGCCCCTGTCCAACGGGGATTGAAGAAATAGATTGGGCTGCATGATGCTTCCACGCAGAGCTGATACCGGCCGCACATGAGTAGTGTTAAATCGCCTAGAAAGTCTAAGCCTGCCCAGGAAAAGTGGCTCGAGTCGGACCGTTCATGCATTTCAACCATTTAGTTAGTGGGCGACAGGGCTTGAGAAGGAGTTTTATCTGCCCGTTTTATCTCAATACTGAGTAAAAGTCCCACAAAATTGGAAGCAATGTCTCAAAAAGACTCATACAGTGTTAACAGGGACGTTAACAACAAATGAAATAGATAACCAAGGCCCTATAGAAGGCCTGATGACTTAGGAAAAATCTTTTTATATGCCCGTTTGAAAAACAACAACAACAACAAAAAAACGGAAGTTATGGGGTTGGTGTCCGTTCGTAAACTTTTTTATGACCCCGCATCATATGATGCCGTGGGCATATAGTTTTTCGGTTTTCCGTACGTGCATACATGCGTACATGTGTACGTCTGTCTGTACGTGTGTGTGTACGTACGTACGTACGTGATCCTGTAACCTCAGGTTAAAGTTTTTGTAACAGGTAGAGCCTGATTTATGAATGGCATTTGGTTGGGGCATCCGTGTCCTATGGACACTTTTTCTAGTTTGGTTTTCGTATAACTCCTACTATACAGTTTTCATCCGACCAAGCCTAAAAATAGTATGTAGTAAGGCTAAGATGTGAAGATATGCCACCAAATATTAACAGAGTTATGACCCTTTGAAAAATTCGGTTTACATTTTCGTTTGGTTAAGTTTTGTGCTATACATGTGTAAACTATATGTACCGGTAAGTTAAATTTAGTTTATACTTGCCATGGCGTTAAACAATTTACCACAGAATACTCATCACTACCTACCCTTCCTGATACCAAGGTCACAGACTTCGAAATTTTATATACACATTTTGCATTAAAGTTTATTATTTTTATTCAAAAAATGCATTAAGTGGGACAATGATATCAGCTGGCTCAAATCAGAATGTAGACTGACAAGACCAAACCTATTGGATGCTTTTTGAAAGCAGCCAACTTGTTTTTGAAGACCCATGATTGCCGAAAGAAAGCAATAGGTTTTAAAGTTCACTCCCGCCCAGTGCTCCAGATAAACAGCGTATTTGCATAAATACTCAATTAATCAAAGTGCTGAGAGAACTGATGGATCGATCGTCTCTGAATGTAAGTGTGGAGAATAGTCATGAACTGAGAATCGGACTGTTCGTTTAAGCAGGTACATTAAATCTGATCGGACACCGCATTATGTGGTGTCTGATTATGAAGGTTCTGTTTGCCAATGGCCAAATGCACGAGCACAGTCCTACCGCCCCCGCCCATCAGGGCTTGAAGAAATAGACGGACTGCAAGATACTTCCATGCCGAGCTGAAATCGACCGCACATGAGTACTGGTAAACCGCTTAGAGGATCTAAGCCTGGCCAGGCAAAGTGGTGCGAATCGGACCGTCCATGCCACAAGCCTATTTGGCTTCATTGCGCGATAGGCTTGATAATTATGTCATTTCATTTTAGTGTTGGGTAAAAGTCTCACAAAATTGGAAGCAACGTCTCTAAATGACCTAGTCAATGTTGACGGGGATGTTAAACCTCAAAACAAGCAAACAAACATACAAACAAACAAACAAGCACAGCCAGACTTCTGACGTTCCGCTCTGACATCTTAGGGGTGCTATCAATAACCAATACCTGGATTTTGTTCAGGGTCGGCGCCAGTCAGAGGACAATAACAAGCAACAGGAATTTTTTTCTTAGTCGAACCTGGTTAAACTCCTTTTTCAACCTTGTCAAAAAGATACTAAGAGAACTGTTTAATTTACAACTACCATTTTATCATGGTGAATATACCTCATAAATCAACTTTCCTCAGTACTTTCAGTACTTTGATTATCATTGTTACTCCCCTTATCTGTAGTAATGAGATTTTGTTTGTTTTGGAGTTTAATGGCCCAGTCAATACAACTAAGGTCATATTGAACCTGTCAGTTTACATTTCCATGCAAGAGGTTAATCTGTAAAGTGTACATTCTTTTGCCAAAAACAGAAACCACCCATCTTGAATCAGAGGAAAGGAGAGAATGACAGTAGAAAAGATTTCATGATCAATCTCCAGGAAAGAATGTGACCGACTCCGGCAGGTATCCAACCTGCTGGAGTTACGAGATGTGTTAGCCCTTGTCTTGCTGAGCCCAGATATGTCTTATCTGTCAAACAATGTAGATCCAGATCAGATGGCTTCTGAAGAAGACATCTGATCAGGATCTACATTGCCATTCAGATTGTGAATTTGTTGCAATAATTTGCATCAAGTAATCTGATTTGTTGATAATAGGTATTTGGTGTGGCAGATTAAAATACACATGTATTCAGCAGGCCAAGGGTTAACAAACTTTAATCTATGCAAGCTTAAAATAAATGGGTTCCGATTGTCCTTCAGGTAGGAAAGTTGGAAGAGATACAAGAAATTGGTGAGAATGTTGATCTTCTTAGAGAGAATGGTATATTAGTGGATGCTGAGGCTGATCCCGGGGAACTGCTGGATGAGACGGAATCTTCCTGCAGAAACAGGTATGGTCCTTCTAGAAGTTGACCAAGAGCAAAGTAATGCTCCAGATAATGGTGACAAGGGTAATTAATTATTTAATTTTTTCTTTGTATTGATGTTTAATGGTCTAGTCAACACTATTTAGGTCATTTTTTAGCCGGTCAGTTTTTGTGTCCACATTTTTTCCTGGACAGGCTTAAACGTAAGCGGTTAACTAGTGCTGTGCACATTCTCTCGCCAGAAACTGACAACTACCCTTCTTGAATCAACGGAAGGGAGAGATTTACCATAGAAAAAATTTCATGATCAATCCCCACGAAAGAATGTTGCTAACCCTGGCAGGTATCAAACCTGCATCCTCCTCATCACCAGTCAGACATGCATCAGACTGAGCTACAGAGGCCGTAAAACAAAGATAATTAACAAAAAAACAACAACATTAAGTGAAAAACATACATACAGAGTACATACTTACATACATGCTGCATACGTGCGTGCGTACATGTGTAAGTGAAGGCGTGCATGTGCACTGGCATGCACGCGCGTGGGTGGGCGTGTGTGTGCATACATACATATGCCATGAAAAAAAAAACACACAAAAAAGGCGAAACAACACTGACCAAAATAATGCCGTAAATACCAATGCATTCAAACTGTTTTGAGGGATTCAGGACTGGCTGATGGTGTGGCGGACAGGGTAGGCCCTGATTGGGCTGTTACACAGGATCAGCCCGGACTGGGTCTGCACTGGGTGCTTAGGCCTGTCTATCCCAGTGCTTGGTATCATGCACTTAATATGCTTCTTATTACTAAATTTAGAATTTCAAATTGGAATTCATTATGCAATACACAATATACATACATACATACATACATACATACATACATACATACATACATACATACATACATACATACGCGAGTGTGTGTGCGCTCATGCACACATGTGTGATATGTTTGATATGAGGTTTAAAGTCCCCATCAACACTGTTGGGGTCGTTTTGGGGACGTTGCTTCCAATTTTGTGGGACTTTTACCTGACATTCAGATGAGGTGGCGTCCAAGCCCTGCCGCCCGGTGAAACCAACGGGGTTTATAGGCATGGACGGGCAGACTCGCACCGCTTTGCCTGGGCGGTCTTGGTTCCTCTGGGCTGTTTGCCTGTCCTCGTGTGCAGGTCTGTTTCGGGTCTGCGTGGGGGCATCGTGTGGCCCATATATTTCTTCAGGCCGCGATGTGCGTGGGCCGTTTGAATGCATGCATGCGTGAATTTAGACCTGAACATACATGTACATAGATGTTTAACCTTATGATATTCAAAAATTAAGGTTATACCTTAATTAGTTGAAGCCCTGTGGTGTAGTCTCAAATAAGTAGTGGTCATGCTTCTCGGCTTAAGGTTCGAGCCCTGGTTTCTCAAGACTTTCGTATGAGTCTATAAGCCGAGGTTCCGTCTTGATATGACCTTAGCTGTTGGTAAAACTCAAAAACACACTCACACCGCAATCAGTTTTCATAGATCACATAATGTTCCATCTTGTTCTGCGCGCCCTGTTATCCATACTTTTTAGCTCATCTGTCACGTAGTGACAAGGTGAGCTTTTGGGATCACTTTTTGTCCATCGTCCGTCGTGCGTGCGTATGTGCGTGCGTCCGTCCGTAAACAATTTCAAATTAGTATATCTCTAATACCTCATGGCCAATCTTGATCAAATTTCATGTGAAGCATCTTCAGGTAGGGGGAAAGGCTGAATAAGGTTTTGGGGCTGATCAGATTGGAATTCTGGTTGCCATGGCAACATATAGTTCCCATAGACTTATAAAGGGAAATTTTTTAAAAATCTTCTTCTCTGAAACCACAGGGCCCAGAGCTTAGATATTTAGCATGTAGCAAGGGCAAGTGGTCAACTACATAATTCCTGCCAATCATGCCCCTGGGTTCCAAATGGGCCACGCCCCTGGGCCCCTTCGGTCCCATAGACTCATAATGGAAAAAAGCTTCAAAAATCTTCTTCTCTGAAACCACAGAGCCAAGAGCTTAGATATTTAGCATGTAGCAATGGCAAGTGGTCACCTACATAATTCCTGCCAATCATGCCCCTGGGTTCCAAATGGGCCACGCCCTGGGGCCCCTTAGCTCCCATAGACTCATAATGGAAAAAAGCTTCAAAAATCTTCTTCTCTGAAACCACAGGGCCCAGAGCTTATATATTTAGCACGTAGTAATGGCAAGTGGTCACCTACATAATTCCTGCCAATCATGCCCCAGGGGGTCCAAACGGACCACGCCCCGGGGCCCCTTAGCTCCTATAGACTCTTAATGGAAAAAAGCTTCAAAAATCTTCTTCTCTGAAACCACAGGGTCCAGAGCTTAGATATTTAGCATGTAGCAAGGGCAAGTGGTCACCTACATAATTCCTGCCAATCATGCCCCTGGGGTCCAAACGGACCATGCCCCGGGGCCCCTTAGCTCCCGTATATTCATAATCGAAAAAAAGCTTCAAAAATCTTCTTCTCTGAAACCACAGGGCCCAGAGCTTAGATATATGTAGCAATGGCAAGTGGTCATCTACATAATTCCTGACAATCATGCCTCTGCGTTCAAAATGGGCCACGCCCCGGGGCCCCTTTGCTCCCATAGACTCATAATGGAAAAAAGCTTCAAAAATCTTCTTCTCAGAAACCACAGGGCCCAGAGCTTATATATTTAGCATGTAGTAACGGCAAGTGGACACCTACATAATTCCTGCCAATCATGCCCCAGGGGGTCCAAACGGACCACACCCCGGGGCCCCTTAGCCACTGTAGACTCATAATGGAAAAAAGCTTAAAAAATCTTCTTCTCTGAAACCACAGGGCCCAGAACTTAGATATTTAGCATGTAGCAAGTGCAAGTGGTCACCTACATAATTCCTGCCAATTATGCCCCTGGGTTCCAAATGGGCCACGCCCCGGGGCCCCTTCACTCCCATAGACTCATAATGGAAAAAAGCTACAAAAAATCTTCTCCTCTGAAACCACAGGGCCCAGAGCTTAGATATTTAGCATGTAGCAAGGGCAAGTGGTCAACTACATAATTCCTGCCAATCATGCCCCTGGGTTCCAAATGGGCCACACCCCGGGGCCCCTTCCCTCCCATAGACTCATAATTGAAAAAAGCTTCAAAAATCTCACTCTGAAACCACAGGGCCCAGAGCTTAGATATGTAGCATGTAGCTATGACAAGTGGTCACCTTCATAAATCATGCCTCTGGGGTCCAAATGGGCCACGCCCCGGGGCCCCTTAGCTCCCATAGACCCCTAATGGAAAAAAGCTTCAAACTCTTCTTCTCTGAAACCACAGGGCCCAGGTCACCTATATGAATCCTGCCAGACATGCCCCTTGGGCCAAAATTGGCCACATCCATGGCCCATTAGCTACCATGGATGGACTTAAAATGAAAAAAAAACTTAAAATGGAAAAAAAAAAACTTAAAAAATATTCTTCTGTGAAACCATAAGGCCCAGAGCTTGGGTATTTAGCATGTAGCAACATGGAGTTGTTGCCTACATGAATCCTGCCTGAATCTTGCCCCTGGGGTTCAAATTGGCCAAACCTGTGGCTTGTTAACTCCAATAAACTTATAATGGAAAAAAAAAAGCTTTAAAAATCTTCTTCTCTGAAACCATGAAGTACGGACCTTAGATATGGGCTGCATGATGCTTCCACGCAGAGCTGAATCCGGCCCGCACACTAGTACTGGTAAACCGCTTGGAGGATCTAAGCCTGTCCAGGAACCGCGGTGCGAGGCGGACCGCCCATGCTAATAAACCCTATTGGTTTCATTGGGCGACAGGGCTTGAGATGTCATTTCATCTCAATGTCGGGTAAAAGTCCCACAAAAATGGAAGCAACGTCTCCAAAATGACCTTTACAGTGTTGACAGGGACGTTAAACCTCAAATCAAACAAACAAACAAACGGACCTTAGATATTTAGTATATAGCAACATAAAATGGTCGCCTACATAAATCCTGCCAACCATGCCCTTTGGGTCAAAATTGACCTATGGACTTATAGTGGAAAAAAAAAATCTTCTCCAAAGCCATAAGGCCCAGAGCTCAGATATTTAGTATGTAGCAATGTCAAGTGGTCTCCTACACTTATGATTTTCTGGGGCACAGGTGAGCGATATAGGGCCATTGGGCCCTCTTGTTTCTATAGTCTTTGTACATTTGTATCATTTTTGCACAATATGTATATAGAGTCGGTTGGGGAGGAGGAGCCGACAAAAAAAAAAAAAAAACGATAATTTTTCTGTTTCTTCATGAAAACTTGTGTTGCCGGTACTTGTTAGAATTGCCTCATAGGCAGTTCTAACAAGTTCCCCTAAACATAGGTTCAGGAAGTGGACTGAGGAAAATTATCTTTTAACCCTATCCCACTCTAGATATATGTTTTTACGTGTCTGCAATTCAGAGAAGTTGTCCATACAGTGTTTTCATATGCAGTATAGATTCAACATCAAATGTAAATCATCAAAAACTGTCCTACTTTCCAGGTAACCATTTTCAAAAAAAAAAATCTCTGGGCCCCTGCCTATATGGCAAAAAGTTATTCAAAAGAAAAAAAAGTAGAGTGGTTCACATGGTTCTTAGTGTGATTTTGAAAATTGTCCTCCTGAAATAGTTTTACCATACTTTTCTGTTGAGACCTCCAAAAAGTTGGAGTCAGAAATGAAATGTAGCAGATTACTCCAAATTTGGAGTTAACAAGAACTCTGGTTTAGTGAAGCTAGGCAGCTGATATTTGCTTTGCAGTCGGACAAGGCCTGCTGCCCTTGCAGCAGGTGAGGTAGAATTGGCATGTTTTTAGCTCACCTGTCACGTAGTGACAAGTTGAACTTTTGTGACCACATTTTGTCCATAGTACTTGTGTGCACCCATAAACAATTTCAAATAAGTATATCTCTAATACCCCATGGCCAGTCATGATCGAATTTCACGAGAAGCATCATCAGGTAGGGGGAAAGGCTCCATAAGGTTTTTGGGCTGATCAGATTGGAATTCTCGTTGCAAGAACTCTGGTTTAGTGAAGCTAGGCAGCTGATATTTGCTTTGCAGTCAGACAAGGCCTGCTGCCCTTTCAGCAGGTGAGGTAGAATTGGCATGTTTTTAAGCTCACCTGTCACGTAGTGACAAGGGGAGCTTTTGTGATCACATTTTGTCCGTTGTGTGTGCGTCTGTAAACAATTTCAAATAAGTATATCTCTAATACCCCATGGCCAATTTTGATCAAATTTCATGAGAAGCATCATCAGGTAGGGGGAAAGGCTCCATAAGGTTTTTGGGCTGATCAGATTGGAATTCTCGTTGCAAGAACTCTGGTTTAGTGAAGCTAGGCAGCTGATATTTGCTTTGCAGTCAGACAAGGCCTGCTGCCCTTTCAGCAGGTGAGGTAGAATTGGCATGTTTTTAAGCTCACCTGTCACGTAGTGACAAGGGGAGCTTTTGTGATCACATTTTGTCCGTTGTGTGTGCGTCTGTAAACAATTTCAAATAAGTATATCTCTAATACCCCATGGCCAATTTTGATCAAATTTCATGAGAAGCATCATCAGGTAGGGGGAAAGGCTCCATAAGGTTTTTGGGCTGATCAGATTGCAATTCTCGTTGCAAGAACTCTGGTTTAGTGAAGCTAGGCAGCTGATATTTGCTTTGCAGTCAGACAAGGCCTGCTGCCCTTTCAGCAGGTGAGGTAGAATTGGCATGTTTTTAAGCTCACCTGTCACGTAGTGACAAGGGGAGCTTTTGTGATCACATTTTGTCCGTTGTGTGTGCGTCTGTAAACAATTTCAAATAAGTATATCTCTAATACCCCATGGCCAATTTTGATCAAATTTCATGAGAAGCATCATCAGGTAGGGGGAAAGGCTCCATAAGGTTTTTGGGCTGATCAGATTGGAATTCTGGTTGCCATGGAAACAAAAAGGTTCCATAGACTTATATTGGGGAAAACGACGTCTCCACTTTTTCTCGGCCATTTCTCATCCGATCTTCATCAAACTTGCAGATAACCAGGAGGGACTTACAGTCTACGTCTAGTTCGAATTTGGGCTGCACGGGACAAACAGCTTTGGAGTTACCTGCCCTTGAGCATAAATATAAGTGAAAAATGGTGTCTTCAGCTTTTCCAAGCCATTTATGATCTGATCTTTTTGTAACTTTTCATAAACGAGGACAAACATAAAATTTCGGACGAGTTTGAATTTGGTTTGAATCTGACCAGCGGTTTTCCAGTTACATCCCCTTGAGCGTGAAAAATTTTCCCATATACTTACAACGGGGAAAACTTCTCCACTTTTTCTCAGCCATTTCTGATCCGATCTTAATCAAACTTGCAGATAACCAGGAGGGTTACAGTCTAAGTCGAGTTCGAATTTGAGCTGCACGGGATAAACAGGTTTGGAGTTGCCTGCCCTTGAGCATAAATATAAGTGAAAAATGGTGTCTCCAGCTTTTCTCAGCCGTTTATGATCTGATGTTTTTGTATCTTTTCATAAACGAGGACAAGCATAAAATCTCAGACGAGTTTGAATTTGGTTTGAATCTGACCAGCGGTTTTCCAGTTACATCCCCTTGAGCGTGAAAAGTTTTCCCATAGACTTGTAATGGGGAAAACAACGTCTCCACCTTTACTCAGCCATTTATGATCCAATCTTCATCAAACTTGCAGATAACCAGGAGGGCGTACAGTCTACTTCGAGTTCGAATTTGGGCTGCACGGGACAAACAGCTTTGGAGTTACCTGCCCTTGAGCATAAATATAAGTGAAAAATGATGTCTCCAGCTTTTCTCAGCCGTTTATGATCTGATTTTTTTAGCTCACCTGAGCCGAAGGCTCACAAGGTGAGCTTATAGTATAGGTAGGCATCCGCCAACCGTCTGTCGTCCATCCGTCGTCCACACCTTTGAACTTGAATATCTAAGTGACAAGCTGGCCAATCCCAATCAAATTTTATGTGCAACATCACTGGGTTGGGGGATTGACTGCAATAGGTTTTGGACCAGTTTTGATCAGAACTGTGGTTGCCATGGAAACAAAAAGGTTCCATAGACTTATAAAGGGGAAAACGACATCTCCACTTTTTCTCCGTCATTTCTGATCTGATCTTCATCGAACTTGCAAATAACCAGGAGGGACATTCAGTCTACATAGAGTTAACTTTTTTTGGCTGCATGAGACTTAACAACTTTGGAGTTACCTGCCCTTGTTTATTGATTTGAGGTTTAACATCCCTGTCAGCACAGTGTAGGTCATTTTGGAGACGTTGCTTCTAGTTTTGTGGGACTTTTGCCTGACATCGAGATGAAATTATATCTTTAAAAGCCCTTTCCACCCAATGAAACCAATAGGGTCATTATGCATGGACAGTCCAACTGGCACCACTTTTCCTGGGCAGGCTTAGAACCTGTTACCAGTACTCATGTGTGGTCGGTTCCAGCTCTGCATAGAAGCACCATGTAGTCCAGTCTAGTTCTTCAAGCCCTGATGGGCATTCTAAACATCATTAATGATTTTCTGGTACACAGATGAGCGATATAGGGCCATTTGGCCCTCTTGTTATTAGTCCCCTAGTAGTATTTCACCCGTTAGGTGTGTTTGGTCTGTCCATGCACAGAAATGAATCCTGTCATACTTGCAGTCCTAAGTAAATGGTCCTAAGCTCTGCCCATGAACAGTGAGGTTAGCATTACTGACCAGCTCAAAGTGACCTTGAGGAAGGAAATAATCATTAGCTTTAACTGGGGGCTAAAACCCCAAAACTGTTAAAAAAAAACATATACAGTTGAACTTCATTGGCTTGAACACCTTGGGGATCTAGAAAATCTGTTAGAGACAGGGATAGTTCGAGCCAATGAGGGCTACTGTCAGGATGAATAATAAGTTCCTTTTTTACATCTTTCCGGTGATCTGTAATGAAAATGTATGCTGTGTGTCCTCATTAGAATCGCCTCAGGGAGGCGATTCTAATGAGTACATACAGCTGCACAGTGTTGCTTCTAGGGTGCGGGATTGCGGGAATCCCGCGAAAATTCGGCCCAGAACGCAAAAATTACATGCCCCTGCGCCCCAAGTGCCGCACATTTAAATAGCGTCACGCATTTTTCGCTCTTTGTTGCGCCCAGTGTAAAAAAAAAATAATTAGTGGTGTGCATATTATTAATGGTGTGCAGCCTAGTTTCATTGTTGCCTTGCGCAATAATGTATCGGCATCGGTGATTGGTTTACATATTTATTCAGCATCCTTGCTGACCAATCATTGGGTTCGTATTTGGTGTGGGAAAATTCTACATGTGCTTGGAAGGATTTTGAAAAAAAATGAAGCGGACATTATTTGATTTCAATTTTCAAAAGAAAACTGCTGGGTCTGTTGATGAGACTCAAACTAGACAGGAAGATGAGGAAATAACTCAGTGTGTTGACGCCAATGACGATGGTGGACAAAATTCTGAAGGACCTCCAAGTTCTAAGAAAATAAAGACAAAGAGTTTTCAGGATTCGTGGTTGACAAAATGGCCATGGCTTTTAAATACTGGCAAAGGAATGCAGTGTAGTTTGTGTCTTAAGTATAAAAAGGACAATGCTTTTACATCGTCAGAATGCACAAACTATAGAACCAGTACATTTGTTAGGCATGCCAGTACATCGGATCACACAGACGCACTTAGGGCAGAGGCATTGCAGAAAGATTTTAAGCAGGTATGTCTACATTTGTTTATTATTTACATTCTTCTATCCATTTATAGGCAGGTAAGATTTCATTAGGATAAATGAAATCTGCCCCAGCTTGCCTTTTTCTGCCTTTTCCCCACACTTTCAGTTGGTCAGGGAAGTGGGTGGGGGTGAAATGAAAATGGCCTAGGCTAGGGGCCACTATGCCCAAATTTTCAATGTTTTCCAAAGGGGGTGGAGGGGGGGGGAGGTGCGGGTGCTGTATTATGGGGTTGACAAGTTCAAAGGTGTTTGGGAGGTTTAGGTAATAGGTATGTATACGGTAGCTTGGTTATAAATGACCAAATTTTAAAAACAAATGGGCCTATTTGTTCAGAATCAGAATTGCTACCTGTGACATCGTCAAATGTCATTCATAGACAGAACCTGTGATTTGGGAAGGGCATTCCAATCTACAACGGTTTAGGGGAAGAATTGTTCTTTATACCACCCCGCCCGTCGGTGCTGGGCTGCATGATGCTTCCACCCAGAGCTGAAACCAACCAAAAGCGAGTACTGTTAAACCGCTTTGAGGTTCTAATCATGTTCAGGAAAACTGGTGCGAGCTGAAACGCCAATGGATGGTGATTTCTACAGTGCCTAGCTGGAAGAACAAGGTCATCTGTTGGAATGCTGGCTGCACCCTTTAGATCTTTGTATAAAAGTACCGTCTTATTTCTGAGTCAGTGTCAGTGGAAATATCAGTGATGTACAGGGAGAAAAATAGTGGACCAAGAACAGTGCCTTGTGGGACTCCAGACAAAACTGGAGCCCACTCCGAAAATTCACCATTAACAACAACACACTGTTTTCTGTTGTTTGTTTGAGTCTAACCCTTGCCCTGCTGAATATTTAAATATGCCACACCCACTACTGAGTATCAGCCAATCAGATTACATGCAACAAATTCATAAACTTAGTGACAATGAAGATCCTGATCAGATGGCTTTCTGATCTAGGTCTACATTGTGGAAGATAAGACAGATCCTGGCTCAGTAGGACAAGGGTTAACAGCCCAGCCAAAACTATTTAGGTCATATTGAGATTGTCAGTTTACCTATCCACACTTACCCTGGGCAGGCTTATATGTAAGGGGTTAACCAGTAGAGTGCACATTCTTGTGCCAGAAACTGTCAGCCACCCTTCTTGGATCAGTGGAAGGGAGAGAATGATTGTATAATTCCATGATAAATCTCCACTAAAGAATGTAACAGGACCTTTGCTGACTTTCAAGGAGTGTTTGTTTGAGGTGAGAACTTAATTACTATAAAAATGCACTGGGACAAATAGACCTTTGCAAACAGTGTAGATCCAGATCAGACTCGCAGTATGTGCTCTCTGATTAGGGTCTACAGTGTTTGCTATACATACAGCAATAATTTGGAGTGACAGAGATATATCATGAGAAAGTAGAATGAAACATTTCCAATTTTATTTTTCTTGCTTAATAATTTTATTTCAGGCCACTGATGCTGCCTGGAACAGAAGCATGTCAGATGCAGACAAAAGTGTAGTTGCTGCCATGAGAACCGTTCACTGGATGGCCAAAGAAGATATTCCGATTAAGAAGTACTCAAGCCTAATGGAGTTCCAAAGTTTGCAAGGATGTGAAGCTATCACTAAATTGTCTGTTGCACAAAATGCCACATACACATCTAGAATGGCTGGTGAAGATTTCCAGACCTGTGTTGCTGAAGACATCCATCAGCAGCTGGTCAATAACATAAAAAATGCTGATATGTATTCAGTCTTAGTGGATGAAAGTACAGATTTAGCCGTATGTAAACAAATGATTATTTACGTTAGAATTCTGGATCAAAGCTTTGTTCCTCATACATATTTTCTAAAAAATGCTACCATAACAGAGGCAAAATCCGACGCAAGTGTTTTGTTTGCTTGTATTGAAAACACTTTGGAAGAAAATGGCATATCATTTAAGAAATTAAGAGGCTTTGGATCTGATGGGGCCTCTGTGATGGTTGGTCGACACAAAGGTGTAGCTTCAAAGGTGAAAGATAAAAGCCCACACTGCATTAGTATTCACTGCATGGCACATCGCTTTAATCTTGCAACTTCTCAAGCTTCTAAAAACATTGCTGACTTGAAAGACCTTGAAAAAACTCTGAGTGACCTCTATTACTATTTTGGAGGCAGCAAGTCTGGAAATAGGAAATGCGAACTTGAGGAAATCCAGAAGATTCTTGAGGAACCTGTTGTTAAAATTAAAGAATGCCATGAAATAAGGTGGATAGCATTTTTTGAAGCTGTTAGAGCTGTATACAAATGCTGGCAGTCACTTATTACATTTTTCAAAAAACATGATGACAGCAAAGCTAGGTCGTTCAGGAAAGCTTTGGCAGACTACAAGTTCATTGCAATGATAGCAATGTTAATGGATATTCTTCCAGCTGTTGCTCAGATGTCAATGATGTTGCAGAAGCAAGATGTTGATATTGCTGTTACACATGTAGCATTGTCAAATCTCAAAGACAGAATAAAATTAGCCAAAAAAGGTAATACACATTATCAGAATGAGTTATTGGCAAAACTGGAAAAGAAGAAGGACAAACATGGCATTAGAAATGAGGTTGTTTACAAAGGACACAAGTTAGACTTTGGAAAAAGGTTAAAGGAAACCTCAAAGGAAATTGACAATGTAAGAATGGCATTTTGTGATAATTTAGCAAAAATAATAGATGACAGATTTCCAAAAGCTGAACTCAGTGTTGCTACATCATTCAGTGTGCTTTCATTGCGACCTCTGTCTTTCTTAAGTAAGGAAGAGCAAGACTCCTATGGGAATAAAGAATTACAGGTACTCATTGATCATTATGGGGAAGCAGCAAAAAGTGGAGATATAATCAGTAACCCACTGATTGATAAAGTAAAATGTCAAGAGGAGTGGTCATTGGCAAAAAATATTGTTATGGAGCAGCGTTACCCAAGAGATTCCACAAAAATACTGTGGAAACTTCTCTTTGATTTTCACAAGGATGTGTTACCAAATTTGATAATACTAAGTAATTTGGCCCTTATAATGCCCTATCAGACTGCAGATTGTGAACGAGGGTTCAGCTGCCAAAATGGTATAAAATCAGCCAGAAGGAACAGGCTTAAGGAAAAGAGTCTTAATGTTCTGATGACAATTAAATGTGAAGGAGAGTCAGTAGGTGAACAAAACTTTAAGTCTGCTGCTTATACATGGAAAACTAAAAAAGACAGAAGGTTGTTCAAAAAGAATTGAACCAACCTTGTATGAAATTTTGAACAGTCTGAGTATGTAAATAGATACTGGAAAATTTGGTCATTTAACAGTGCATTATCAGAACTTTTGTAAAGTGTACATAAACTTGTTCTTGTTCAGGTTTTGTGAAAAATTCCATTGATTTTAGACTTATAATGTTATATTTGTGTGTGGTTGTACATGTATCTGCCAGAGTTGGGAGCCTTCACAACTGAGATTCTGTAGGTATGTTAGCCTTCAGCAGACTGGGTGAATTCAGCTGAAGGAATTCCCACCAGTTTGACAATAAAAGTTCCCCCTCAAAAAGGGGAATGATAAAAAAGGTTGTGTGCTGCATTTTTTTTTAAAATAAAACTCCGTCGGTTAGGAAGCTCTGACAAAATAATAGCTGATCCCCCCTTTTAAATTTGAGGGCCCCCTTTTTGAAAATGAGGGGGCCCAAGGGCCCCATTTTTTAAAATCCTAGAAGCAACACTGCAGCATACATTAGCAAAATAAAAGACTAAAATCTCCTAAATTATCACCCACTATTTCTTAAGTAGAGGATTTCCCTAGGGGCGCAAGAATGGGTTCGACTCAGCCATGGTAAACGAGCCATTGATGTTGGAGCGATCGAAGTTCTACTGTATGCTCCTCACTAGTCCCATTTTTGAGAGACAGAATGTGGTGTAAAATTGAAGTGGAGGCAATGATCAGGAATCGATACAATTTACCCACAGGTCCCATCAGAGACTCCAAAGGGAAAGAAACACAACATGAAACAACAGACCCTAATGGAAACATCAATAGCGGAAAGCCAAAAGGACAGTTACTTTCACACAAAATGGCCAATAGGCTATCCAAAATAAAAAATATATAAGCGACACAAACACCCAAAGACAAACCATAACAAAAAAATAACAAAAATAAACCGCGACAGAAGAACCACCTTGGAATGGTCAGCGGAAACAAATTCCACTGTGTGTGGGTGTGTGTGTGTGTGTGTGTGTGGGGGGGGCTTTGCATTAAATACATATCTTACATGAGTGGCCATTTCATATGAAGTTTATGAAACAGCCCTCCAGAGTTTCTTAAATTTCATATGAAATGACCACCAGTGTAAGATTCTGTTTTATCACGAATGATTTTTTTGCCAAAGAAGTCTGAAAGAATCTCAGTAAAAACAATTGTTGTTATGGATTGCATCATGATGTTGCATACCAGTAGCCATGTATTATTGTACCTGTGGTCATATTAGTTTTATAACATGCATTATCCACTAAATAACAGTGATGTTTAAGAAATAGATCAGCTCTAGCTGTGTATTGTTGAGTAATAAATCACAGTTAGGAGGTCAGTTGTAAAGTAGACAAATCACGCGCGCATAGCGCGCGTGATTTGTCTACTTACAACTGACCGACAAACTGTTATTTTTTTGCTCAACAGATCACAAACTAGAGCTGATCTATTTCGATTCTAACACGCTGAAAATCGGCAATATTGTTGTTTCCTTCAAAATCTCACAAACTTTCGCCATTGTTAAAATAAATCCCGCTAAAATTATCGACTGAAACACGTGCATTTATATCCTTTTCTAACGTTTTCGATGCGAGAATATGACAGTACACCGTCTAACATGTAGGAAATAGACTAGTGACGTCATAAATTTGCAGTTTTTAATGACGTCACTCGTCACGCTCTTCCGAGCTGTGATCTGTTGCAGAATAAAACACAGTTATTTTCCATTGCCTATATAGGCGCGCTGTGTTAGAATGTAAGTTAACCCATTGTATGCGGGAAGCGTCTAAAAGGGTACCTTGGCAAACAGTGCAAAGCCCAGATCAGATGCTGCAGAACGCAGTGTCTGATCAGGGCCTGCACTATTTGCTAACAAAATTTCTGTCAAAAATAGAATGAAAATGAAAAAATAGGCCTGACACCCCTTATATGACAAATGGACGTGTCCAACATATACCAATGTTAGAGTTCACCAGTATACAATGGGTTTACTTCTGAAAAAACTACACATTAGTTGAAATTAAACACTGCTTTATTTGAAAATGTACCTATTTGTTAGGTAGAAGAGTCCATTAAGTGTTAATGGGTTAATAGAGTTTTCACTAATTCTTTGTTGCAGATACCTACTACAGAAATTCACTAAGAACATATTTTCTAAGAAGACATTTTTCCTGGAAATAATCCAGCGTGTAGGGGCAAGAGGCTTTGGCTCCGGAAATATTACAGCTCTCTGGAGATCTGTGCAGGCTTATATGGACATGAAAGAACAGGAAAGCTGACAGTAATTCATGGGCTCCAAAGTTATTATTAACCCTTATCTTGCTGTTCACGACAATCCATATCTTTGCAAACAGTGTAGATCCTGATCAGATGGCTTCTGAAGAAGCCATCTGATCAGGATCTACACTGTTTGGCATTCAGTTGATGAATTTGTAGCAATAAATTACATCAAGTAATTTGATTGGTTGACAGACAGAAATGGGTGTGGCTTAAATGAATATTCAGCAAGAGAAGGGTTAAGCAATAGTATATGTAACTTAAGCTGGGGGCAGTTTCAAGGTTTATAGACTGCCCAAGGGCCAGGGTCTGGGCCAACGGGTTATCAACCCTGGCCCATGGACATTCCATAAAACTTGATAGTACCCAAAACTTTCTATTGCTACAACTACCACATAAATTTAAACATTTTATTAACAATCAAAACAAAAATATTGATGAACTATAAATCCAAATTAATAATTCTACAGATCACTATTCAATTATTGTCTTATTAGAAAACCTTCAAATTTCTTAGACCGGTTTCCTGCAATTCAACAAAGTGGAAATGGGAAACGAAAACCAGAAATCAAATGACATTTTCAAGTCATCTTTGTAGCAGGCACTCTAAGACAGGGCTCAGACAGGTCTGATTCAAACCTTATAGTGCCTTCTTAGAATCTACCACAGATTAGTGACTTTCAAATGGTGTGTTTCTAGCCAGTGGGAAAATGTGCTAAATTGTGATATGCGCTAAACATTTTCCTGCTCAACTTTATGAGTGAATAAATTATTTTAATCCTCACCGTGCTAAACCTGGATAATTATATCCTTTAAACAGTATGGATAGAGATCAGCTGGCTTCCAAGAAGCCAGCTGACCAGCATCAAGCCTGTTTTCAAATCTGCTTCTGAATCCATGGAAAAAATTGAAATCATGCCACAGTCAAATGACTGAAAACCGGGGAGGAGTTTAGCATACATGTGTTGACATATTAAGCATGGTGAGGGTTAATAGGCAGTACGAATTCCATGCTGTAATGAGTTTAGCATGAAAAGTATTATAACATTGGGACCAGGTTTTGCCTTGTGGAGGTACTAAATCAAACAAGACCAACTGACCAGAGGTGGTCTCCACATAAGAATTTTACTGTATTTTTGAATTATTCATTTTGTCAGATCCCGGTCAATGGAAATTGTTAAATTTATTAACTTATTGCACTTAAGCTTATGTATCTGTTTAAAACACCAAGCATATTATTTTTAAAGATCAATTAAATTGATAACAAATTTAACCAGGTTGGCTTTGAATTTATTCTTGTGTGAGCATGTGTGTTTTTGTCATGCCTGTTTTCAGAATGACAAAATACAATAAACACTTATTAGGGCCCCGCACTGAAAGTGTGGGTGCCCTATAGTAATCACTCTGTCCGTCCGTCTGTCTGTCTGTCCGTCCACAAATTTTCCTACTCCTCTGATAGCGCTGCCGGGGCCCTAGTCAGTTTCACTCACAGCTCTTGTTAAAGCAGTTATTGCATGATACATGTACGTGTGTAATCATTTATGTGACTAGCCATTTTTGGCGCCTTCTGTGAAATGTATCCAGAGTCTGAGAGTTTCTCAATTCTTCTGGAAGACTATTCCATACTAGGCAACCAGAATACCTCAGGCTATGTTTGAAATATTCAGTCCTGGGCTTAGGGGGTACAAAACAACCAGAAGAGGTTGATCTTAAAGCTATAGAGGTATCGTCTTTCATAGTTATGCAACATAAAGCTGTCTGTCTGTCTGTCCGTCTGTCCGTCCACAAATTTTCCTACTCCTCTGATAGCGCTGCCGGGGCCCTAGTCAGTTTCACTGACAGCTCTAGTTAAAGTTTATTTATGTCGAGGTTTTACATCCACATCAACACTATTTAGGTCATTTTGGAGACGTTGCTACTGATTTTGTGGGACTTTCACCCGACACTGAGATGAAATATTTCGACATCTCACACCCTATCACCCAAAGAAACAGATAGGATTTAAGGAGTGGTCTGATTCACACTACTATTCCTGGGCAGGCTAAGAACTAAGGGGCTTATCAGTACTCAAGTTTTGTTATGCCCCGCCATTCCAAGAATGGTGGAAAGTCAATAACTTTCTTATCTCTGGATGGATTTTGAAATTACATGTACTTGGCAGAAATGTTGGCCATCATGAGACAATCTGTCTCACACAAAACCACGGCCCCTGCCCATAGGGGCTTGAAGAAATATATGGGCTGCATGATGCTTCCACGCAGAGCTGAATCCGGCCCGCACACTAGTACTGGTAAACCGCTTAGAGGATCTAAGCCTGTCCAGGAACCGCGGTGCGAGGCGGACTGTCCATGCTAATAAACCCTATTGGTTTCATTGGGCCACAGGGCTTGAGATGCCATTTCATCTCAATGTCGGGTAAAAGTCCCACAAAATTGGAAGCAACGTCTCCAAAATGACATTTACAGTGTTGACGGGGACGTTAAACCTCAAATCAAACAAACAAACACACAAAACCAAGGTCCTTACCTCCATGGTCAAAGTCATACTTAGATGATGATTTCGTGTTTAACGACGCGTCAACCCTCTTTGTGGGTCATAAGCGTCAAGCAAGTCATACTTAGAGGTCAAATGTGAAAAAAGGGTCCAAAACTAAAACACGGTCAATAACTTTCTATGGATGAATACGAACATAGACATATTTTCAAGCGGGGGCATCCGTGTCCTATGGGCGCATTTCTGGTTGGTTTTGTCTCGCAGCGCAATCTATTTCTCCAAGCCCCAATTGGCCGGGGCATAACCCATAATTAGTATTTATTCGAATAGACAGGCATGAGCAAACAGTGTAAACCCAGATAAGTCACCACAGAATGCGGCTTCTTATCAGGATTTACAGTTTGTCACTCAAACAGCCATATTTAGACACATTATCTGGTAGTAAATAATAGTAAAATAATTTGGTGGGGAGTTGTTGTATCCAAATATTTAGAGTAAATACAGTTCAATCTCGCTTTTCAAAGATGTGAAATACGCCCTCAACAGAATTTTTAGTTAGGGGCATATAGTTTTTCGGCCCGTGGATCTGGCATATGTGTGTATGAAAGTACGTCTTTCTCTATGAATGTGTATACATATATAGGTACGTAATCCTGTTAGACTCTGGTTAAGGTTAAGGCATTTGTACCAGGTAGAACCTGAACTCATATTTTCCTAACCATGCGTTGGATTTGGTTCATATTTGGTATGATGATAGATATAGGTCCAATGTTTTAATCAGCAGTACCCCTACCCATGTATACAATCTGAAGGTCAAGGTCAGGGACTTAGAATTTTTTATTGTTAAGGACTCAGGTTAAGGTATTTGTACCAGGTAGAACCTTATTATTTAAGAGCTGAAATCTTCCAAACCATTAGATGGCTTTCATTCATATTTGGTGTAATAAAAGATTTAGGTCCAAAGTTTTATTCAGCAATACCCCAACACATACTCATGACCTCAAAGTCAAGGTCACGGACTTAAAAATTTTTAATTAAAAAGTTTTAAAGAGCTCATAGTTTCCAAACCATACAATGGATTAAGTTTAAATTTGCTATGGTGATAGATACAGGTCCACAGATTTATTTGGCAATACCCCTACCTATGCCAAAGGCTTCAAGGTCAAGGTCACAGACTTAAATTTTTTTAATTTTATACGGTAAGTTTTAAAGAGCTCATATTTTCCAAACCACACGATGGATTAAGTTTAAATTTGATATGGTGATACAGGTCCACAGGTTTATTTGGCAATACCCCCACCCTTGCGTAAGACTTCAAGATCAAAGTCACAGACTTAGAAATTTTTAATTTTAATTTAAGAGTTCATATTTGCCAAACCATACAATGGATTGTGTTTATATTTGGTACAATGATAGATACAGATCAAAAGTGATATTCAACAATACCCCACCCATGCACATGACCTCAAGGTGAAGGTCACAGACATAAAATTTTTAAATTAAAAGTATGTTAAGAAGAGCTGATATTTTTCAAACCATCTAATGGATTTTTGCATCATATTTGTCATGATGATAGTTACAGGTCCAAAGGTTAATTGACCTCAAGGGCAGGGTCACATACTTAGAAATTTTTTATGTTAAATAACTTAAATGTATTTAGAGGTCATATTTACCAAACCATATGATGGATATGCTTCATTGTTGGAATCATGATAGACACAGATCAAAAGTTTCAATCAGCCATACCCCTGTCCCTGCCCCATGATCTTCAGGTCAAGGTTGTAGACTTAGAAATGTTTAAAGGTTTAAGAACTCATATTTTATGGACAATTTGATGGATTGAGTTTATATTTGGTTTGATTGTAGTTATTTTTTCAACAGTTTAATGGGCAATACCCCAGCTATGCCAATGATCTTAAGAACACTTTTTCAGGCGAGTTATATAGAAGCCCCCGTGGTGCAGTGGTTACGCTACTCGCCTTGTAAACCAGGGATCGCAGGATCGATCCCGGGCTTCTCCAGACTTTCGGATGAGTCTTTAAACCGAGGTCCCGTCTCCGTATGACCTTAGCTGTTGGTTGGACGTAAAACTAAAACTCACTCACTCACTCAGGCGAGTTATGCCTTCTGATAACAGCTGTTGTTGCAGCATAATTTTTTCGGGGCGAGATGGGCTCTTCATCGGGGGCATCTGTGTCATACTGACACATTTCTAGTTGTTATTACAATACTGGCTTCTGTAGCCTAGTGGTTAAGATTTTGTTTGTTTGATTTGGAGTTTAACGTCCCCGTCAACACTGTAAAGGTCATTTTTGAGACGTTGCTTCCAATTTTGTGGAACTTTTAACCGACATTGAGATGAAATGACATATCAAGCCCTGTCGCCCAATGAAACCAATAGGGTTTATAAGCATGGATGGGCCAACTCGCACCGCTTTGCCTGGGCAGGCTTAGATCCTCCAAGCGATTTACCAGTACTCCTGTGCGGGTCGGTTTCAGCTCTGTGTGGCAGCATCATGCAGCACATGTATTTTTTCAAGCCCCAATGGGCGGGGGCTGCTAGTGGGTAAGAATGCTGTCTCTTAATCCTTTGGTCTCTCACTTCTGTGATTTAGCCCACATCTAATTTTAAAGTTTGGCTCAAAAATAAGTGAAATAATTATGAAACGAAAGCCAAAAAAGACAACTTGCCATTTTTGGGTCACCCAGCAGGCTGGAAAGCCCAGTTTAAACCTCAAGCCCTGAGTCAAGTTGTGCTTCACAAACTTTAATGGTTTAAATGTTTACTTTTCATGAAGGTTTAATATCAATGGCATTTTTGATTAAAAATGAGAGTACTAGCAGATTTCGCACTCATATTTTCCAACAGAACACCATTGTTTTTGCTATACTGTATTATGTAAGTTTTAGGATAAACCCTTAAGACAGCTAGAAAAACTATGTCTAAAAATGTTCTGTTTATACTCTGTTGCATTTTCTCTCATTTTTAAAAAAAATAATGTACACAGTGGACCCTGATCAGACTTCTCCTAGATCTGGTTCCACACTTTGCAACAATGGGTTTTAAGTAACCAGCACACAAAAAAGCAGACAATAATTGTTGTGATTGATGACTTAAGGGTTAATTTTTATATTACTTCATAAGCTTTGAACAGCTGGTCCCAGGTTCACAAGGCTGACAGTTACATGCTACACAACAGCTAGTCCCCAATTCACAAGGCTGACAGTTACCTGCTACACAACGGTACAGTGCAAATTCTTTCACCAGAAACTAACAACTGCCCTTCTTGAATCAGCAGTAGGGAGAAAATGACCATAGAAAAGATTTCATGATCAATCTCCATGAAAGAATGTTGCTGACCCAGGCAGGCATCGAACATCATACTCCTGATCATCAATCAGATGCGCATCCACTGGCTTTTCACCCGTTAATGTCCAAAAAGAGAAATCCTGTTTACTTAAAACCTTTACAACCCCTACCTTGCACACAGTGTAGATCCAGTGTAGGATCTATACTGTCATGCAGTTTGTGAATTGAATGAATATATCAAGTAATCTAATTGGCTGATAGCTGGTAAATGGTGTTGTTTAATTGATATATTCAGCAGGATAAGGGTTTTAAAAGCACTAAGCGGAATTAGGGCAGATGACTTTATGGTTTTCATATTTCAAAATGTAATATAAATTGTTGGGAGTGTTATGGCAAAGTCAACAATATTTAGGTGTAACAAGCTGGGGCCAGTTGTTCAAAGCCTCGTTAGCTTAATGAGCTTGTTAGGGGTCATATTGTTAACTGTTCTAGCAAGTACATTTTCTTAAATTTTGGTATTTTTGCTGAAAAAATGTGAGCAGCTTTTGCATTTAAAGCTGCTCACATTTTTTCAGCAAAAATATTAGCATTTTTTCCATAATAAACGAACAAAGTTTTAATGATACGTTAGCTAACAATGTCGTTAGTTTTGAACAACTGGCCCCTGGACAGCTCACTTAGCCACAGTGTTCTATACAGGTTTAAAATCGATTTAAGCCCCCCATGGGAAATCATTCCACTGACCGTTCCAAGGCGGTTCTTCTGTGGCGGTTTATTTATTGTGTTGTTTGTTACTTACTGTGTGTATCACTTGTGTCTTTTTATTTTGGATGGCCATATGGCCATTTTGTGGGAAAGTAACTGTTCTTATGGCCTTCCTTTGTTTAGGTTTCCATTATGGTCTGGTCGCTTAATGTTTGTGTTTCTTTCCCTTTGGTGTCTTTGATGGGTGGAGTAAGTTAATTGTATCGATTCCTGATCTTTGTTTTACTTCTACTTCTCAGAGCTTGAAAATTCTTAAAAATTTCACTCCTCCTGCATGATGAAAGGCATGTAGATTTTGGTCATCACAAAAACACCTATATAATTTAACCCCTCACTAAACCCCATTTTTATACAATAAAACTGGGATTTAAAGGGTTACACATTATTGTTTTCTTATTTATCTCAAAAACAGATTGTGGGGAAAAAAGATAGATACAGATAAAAGATGAAGCTTTATTTAACGTCGCATATTAGAAACGAACAATGAAACATGACATCAATGTCATTTGACATGAATGTCAATGACAACGTTTCGAGAAAATTAAACTGGATTGATGATTCACCAGAATTGTTAAATGGAAGTAGAAGCAATGATTTGCCTTTGCTTTGAAAAATGATCATTTAGAATTTATCATATGATGTCGTGTCTGAGAGTGTAATAACGCCATGTATTATTTTCGATAATCCACTGGTGGATTAAATATTGTAATAGACAGTCCCTGACAGGCATCATCACCATAATGTTTACATTAATCTCCATTCAACAGACTTCATCTTCACTTGGATTATACAACAGAGCTTGTAAGGAACTGTAGAACCCAGAGGACAATGCGGTGTATCACTGATTACCACAAAGTTAATAATCTAGGATCAAAAGTGACTCAATCAAACATTTACCTGTTTTTCCAAAAGCGCACACTTGTTTACAAGAATGTACTGTTTTCCTCAGGGATTCTTCAGAGCAATCGTTTATCCACATAATATAACGTTTAGCATTATTAGTTGATCACAAGTGGTCACTAGATAACATTCAGGTTATGCCTCTATCAGTATAATTCAAGTATTTCAATATTTGTCTGACTCCAAAGTAAGATTCTGTTGTCAAGTCCGCCATTTTGGATTCAGTAGTTTGACAGCCGGTGCAGTGAAACGGGTCAAATTCTGTCCATACACTTTATCCAGTGATATATTTAGGTGATGATGTTTACTGGTATTGTTGGCAACCTGGAAGATTCATCTTCGGTGGCAGCAACACTTGTAAACTGTTCTAAAACCACATTTTAGCTGGTCAACTATGTCGTCATGGGCATCGTCTGCAGCCCGGCCCGCTTCACACCGGACTTTACAAATTACAATGTACTCACTAAGAATTGGTCACAGTACCGTACATCAAACTTATCCTTGAGCCTTAAAGTTTATATCCCGGAAGGTTTCCCTTCCTTGCAGTGTTTATATTGTTTGTATTTTGACGGAGAAGCTGACCTCAGAGTCGAGGGCAGCCCGGAATCCTGGTGCTCACATCGAGGCGACCCGGAGACGGGCGCTTTCTGATTGGTTCATCAGTTGGCCGGGCTTCCCCTGGCGCTGAGTCATTGGTCATCTTTGATCATGTGGGTACATGACCGGAGACTATAAATACGAGACGCGCAGGCGTTTCTGGATCTTCGGATCACAGACGGGTCGCGACGGTTTCCCGTGACCAGTAGTCGGCCATAACCAGAGTTCGACTGGCGCCAAGATTTAAACAGCCCGGGCGTCCTCCGATCAGAGCCAGTATATCAACTGTGGCCTACTAGCCTGACGTATTCCACATCAACAAGGAAAACCAGTTAACCACAGTTCTAAGTATGAATACTAGATGCTTTTATAGAGCCGGGCCAGTCCGTACTCGTGTTCGTCCGGTACCTAATATTCATTGGAATGCTTTGTGAACCACCGCGGCGACTTTGCGTATATGTACCCGCATGTTCCCGTCTTAAATGAATGTGATGGAATAATTGTGATCTGGTCTAAATGAGCCTTTTCCTTTGTGACGTATGAAAGATTTTATCCTGATTTCTTAAGACAATTTAGTTCCATTAACTCACTTTAGTTTCATATTGCTTTTTATTGGAGTTATCTTGCATTACAATAATTACTGGTCTGAATGACAAGAGTAAATGATCCTGACGTAAAACAAGCTCGCTTTTTCATTTCTTTATCCTGTCTCACATGCCTGGGGTGAGTACAGTTTTGGTGAAACAGAAGTGGGATAATATTTATTTCATTAAATATTGACGCTATTTGGGACCCAATAAATAACTAAATAGATAAATAAATAAATAAATAAATAAATAAATAAATAAATAAAAATTCAAATAAATAAGTTTTTCTCAGAAGGGCATAGCTAAACCCTAAAAATGTCAGACATAGATTCAGACTCCGAGGTGCAATTTAACACTGGGTTAAACAGGCATCCTGGAGATTACAATCCCGATGATAGCCAGGATGAAAGCGTTAATGAGAGAAACCATGAGTCACAAAGTGAGACGGAAAATAATGAAGAGCAAAGCTCCGTTATAAATGTTGAAATGGGCGTAACCAGCCCACAGCATCCTATTGAAATCAATGCGAGTCAATCTGAACCCTCACACCGTATGCCGAGATGTCCTAGTGCACGAAGGGACATCCTTAGAACCCAGCCCGACCAGCAAAGACACAGACTATCCAGCAGCTCGAGACACAATTCCAGTGAACCAGAGCGCTCTTGTCGTGGTTGCCGTTTTGTTGATAACCCGGATCAACATTCCCGTTCCAGTCATCCACGTGTTGACAACCCAGGTCGACACAGCCGTCAAACGAGGTCCGGTGTTGCTCACCCGGAGCAACAGAGCCGCTGCCCGGACATTTCCAACCGTCATACGAGGTCCGGTGTTGCTCACCCGGAGCAACAGAGCCACTGCCCGGACAATTCAAACCGTCATACGAGGTCCGGTGTTGCTCACCCGGAGCAACAGAGCCGCTGCCCGGACATTTCCAGCCGTAATCCGGACCGACGCCCGGACGAACCCTGCCTCTATGTAAGCGATACAGACGGGTATTTCCGACCGCCGTACCGATATGATCCTGGCACCTATCGCTTTTCCGAAGGTCAGGACAAATACAACGGCCCTAAACGAACAAGTCGTTCCAACAGCTTTAGTCACAATCGCTATAGCCCTCGGCGACGTGCAAGGAGTCCATCCCCGCGGTATCACAGGGCAATGCGTCACCCCCGACATCGGTCCCGACGACCCAAGAGCCCTATGAGGCCTTATTGCAGTCCCTATAGGCCACAGAATAGTTCGGATTCTCTGTTCCCGTTGCGTAGTCCTGGGATGGGAGATATGAATCAGAGTAACCGTCAAAGCAGACGTATACCCCATGGGCGGCCAGATTATAAGGAACACCTTGTGTCAAGACCACGTTCTCACCCAGACCCTTACGACAGCGATTCTGGTGAGACCTCATCAGATGGTGAACATCACAGACCTAGGCTAGGCATTGAGGATGAGCAGGTGCACTACTCGTCTCGCTATCATGGAGTGCCAAAAATAAAGCCGGAACCGTACACTGGAAATGAGGACTGGGAGGAATACCAATCTCATTTTGAGGACTGTGCGGAGTTATCGAGGTGGGATCACCGAAGTAAGGTCCTGTTTTTAGCGGCTAGTTTGAAAGGGTTGGCAAGAACATACTATATGAGCCTGGACACGCAGGACAAGCGCAGCTATTCATCATTGACATACAGGATGAAACAAAGATTTGGAAGTAGCCGGCATGCAATAAAATGGCTAAACCAGTTGGAACTAAGGCAGCGTAAGCCCGGAGAAAGCATCACGGCCCTGGGTGATGAACTGAGACAGATAGCTAAAAAGGCTTACCGGAACCTGGATTCAAATGCCCAAGAAACGCTGGCCCTTAACCAGTTATATAAGCTAATACCTGTAGAAATGAAGTGTCGATGCATAGATCATGACTGCCAATCTGTCCAACAGGCGGTCGAAGTTATAGAGCGGTACGAGGCTATTCTCGGAGAAGCTGGACAGGAGCGTAAGAAAAATAATGTGAGGGCTATCGACATGAAAACGGAAGTCCAAAATGCAGAATCAAGCGTATCAAATATCCTTAAAAAGTTAGATGCCCGCCTTGAGAAGCTCGAAAGCTTGCAACTCGCACAAAAGATTGCAGGCCCTGGAAATCCGCACTGGAGACCCAACACTGGCAGCAAGAGTAGGTGCTGTTTTCACTGCTCCTCGCCTGACCACCTCGTAAAAAGCTGTCCTGTAAAAATCCGCCAAGGCCCGAAACCGAGATATCAAGGCCCGAATAATGGCATTATACAAGCAAACAGGGCTCGGATAAATGAAGAATTCCAAGCCGCACCAGGCATAGCCCCGTCGCAAGGCCAATTTCAGCATAAAGCACAGCAGCAACAAGCAGGCTATGTACCCAACTTTAACGTCCCGCCACCGTTCGTCCCGGAAAACGGTCAGCTGTCGGCTCAGTAGGCCTTGAGTCGACAGTCGAGAAAGAAAAATGGCCTGCAGAGGATCCCCCAGAAAGAAAAATACGGTCAGGCCACATAGGGGAAACGACAATGAAAGGGGACAATGGCTTTTATACCAGAGGGTTAATTCTAAATGCACCTGTAGACTTTTTGATAGACAATGGATCCACTGCTTCTCTTTTATCCTCCCGCAAATATAATGAACTTAGAAATGGACTAGACCCTTTAGTGCGACCCATTAGCTCGATTGTCTATGATGCAAGTGGCCGGGAAATTAAATCATATGGAGCAATAAATATTAATATTTGTCTAGGGGGGTGTGATTTTGAGCAAACATTAATAATTTGCGATATTCAGCAAGATGGCGTAATAGGGCAGAACTTTCTCCTTAAGTACGCTGAAAACATTAGTTATAAACATGGCCGTATCAACACTAGGGTTAACGAAATAATCTGTTGGGTAGGGGACGACACTACAGCAACACGCAGAGTAGTGGTCAGGAAAACCACTACCATACCATCACTGACCGCTACATGGCTGCCTATTGAAATCCCCGGGTCAGAGAAGTTGAGCAAATATGGATATGTAGAGGCAAGTATTACTCCAAACCCAGAACTTGCCATTATACCGGGTATAATAGATTTGCAAACGACTGAGAAATGCATCAGCATAGTAAACCATTCAGAAGACCCAATCACTCTCTATGCCAAGCAACCCGTCGGTACGTGCGAGTCATACGAAGACAGTGAACCTACAACTATTTTGCATAAAGAGAACACACATAGTGCCTATTGTAGCCCATTTTCGAAAGGCCATGGAGGTTCTGCTGATGGCTCGAATAGTAGATCACATGTACCGCGGTGCAATGACCCCGCTCCTCCTCAAATAGAAATCTACAGTACCGACAACGGTCAACGTTGTCAGAACGCAATCTACAGTACTGACAACGATCAAAGTTGTCAGAACATAATCTACAGTACCGACAACGGTCAAAGTCAACAAAACGCAATCTACAGTACTGACAACGATCAAAGTTGTCAGAACATAATCTACAGTACCGACAACAGTCAAAGTCAACAAAACGCAATCTACAGTACTGACAACGATCAAAGTTGTCAGAACATAATCTACAGAACCGACAACGGCCACAGCCAACAGAACATAATCTACAGTACCGACAACAGTCAAAGTCAACAAAACGCAATATACAGTACTGACAACGATCAAAGTTGTCAGAACATAATCTACAGAACCGACAACGACCAAAGTCAACAAAACACAATCTACAGTACCGACAACGATCAAGGTTGTCAGAACGTAAGCTACAGTACGGACAACAGTCTAAATTGCCAGAAAGCAATCTACAGTACTGCTGGCAGTCAACGTTTACCGAATGCCACTGAGCTGGGAATAACAACCTCCAACATGAGTTCCAAGTCAGTGCTATTACAGCTCGATCCAGACCACCGTCAACGTGCGCAAAAGCAAGCAGGTTCGTTATATAATACCCTCGAAGCTCAGCACCACCACCTCAAACAGTTGCTGACGAACGCTGAAGGTAGGCAGGAACCACCAATTTACAGTTCTACCAATATTCCACCTAACCAAATCAGCCGAGTAGAAAGCGAAGCTCAGAAAGAGTCAGGCAGATCCAGCTCGCCTCAACACTATGCAGTACAGCAATGTCATGAAACTTCTCATTCCTCTCCCAGCCCAAGGCACGAAATGCACAAGCCCTCTTTACTCGCTAATTGGAATGTGAGGGCCATGCAAAATATGAGTCCGCCTTCTGAAAAGGAGCCTGCAGTTGGCATTGAGCAAATTAAACCACACACTGCCGATTCTAGCCTTCCTGAAACTCTGCAAGATCTGCTCTCGAGGAGTTCGGAGCATCTAAAAGCTGAAGAGATTGAGCAACTGGCAAAACTTCTACAGGACTATCAGGATGTCTTTGCCAGATCATCCAGTGACCTTGGCCGATGCGATCGGGTCCAGCATAAGATCAATACTGGTAATGCCATCCCTGTGCGCCAGCCTGCACGACGCTTGCCCTTTGGTAAGAGGCTTGCCGAGCAAGCCGAGATCAAGAAGATGCTTGATAGAGGCGTCATTGAGCCATCTAACAGCCCATGGAGTTCCCCGGTTGTCCTAGTAACAAAGAAAGATGGCAGTATCCGTTTCTGTGTGGACTACCGGGTCCTTAACAGCCTAACTGTGAAGGATGCCTATCCTATCCCTAGGGTTGATGAGTGCTTAGATGCTCTATCCGGATGTAAATGGTATAGCTCTATGGATTTAAACTCGGGGTTTTGGCAGGTGGGTCTCCACCCTGAAGACAGAGAGAAATCTTCATTTGCTACTAGTCTAGGATTATTTCAATTCACTGTTATGCCGTTTGGACTTGTAAACAGTCCTTCGACCTTCGAGAGACTAATGGAAGATGTCCTCAGAGGCCTGCAGTGGGAGGAATTGTTGCTTTATATGGATGACATAGTTTCCCCAAGTGAGTCTGTCGAGGAAGGCCTGCAACGTCTGCGCAACATCTTTGAAAGACTACGAGTTGCAAACCTAAAGCTCAAGCCCTCTAAATGCTCTTTCTTCCAGAAGAAAATAAGATTCCTTGGTCACATTGTATCCGAGTCTGGGGTAGCTACTGACCCGGAGAAATTATCCGCCATTAAAGACTGGCCAATCCCACGTTCGGCCAAACAAGTGAAGAGCTTCCTAGGGCTTTGCTCCTACTATAGGCGCTATGTCAAAGATTTCGCCAAGATAGCTAGACCTCTTCACTTAGTATCGGACAAGAAAGCTAAATTTACATGGAATGATCCGTGCCAGGAAGCATTTGAACATCTGAAGAAAGCTCTTATGAGCTCCGACATACTCTCTTATCCGATTCCGGGACTCAGATTCATCCTAGACACGGATGCCAGTGATGTCAGTGTGGGTGCGGTTCTTTCACAAGAACAGGATGGCCGTGAACGGGTCATTGCTTACATGAGTAAGGCAATCAATAAACACGAACAGTTATATTGCACTACAAGAAAAGAACTGCTGGCTGTCATTTATGCTTTGCGGTCTTTTCATTCATATCTCTATGGGCAGCCTGTCTTGTTAAGGACAGACAATTCAGCGGTCAGCTGGCTTAGACAGCTAAAAAGTCCATCTGGCCAGATAGCAAGATGGATACAGGAAGTAGAAACTTACGACCTCACCATTCAGCACCGTCCTGGTCTTAAGCATTCCAATGCTGACGCCCTCTCAAGAAGGCCATGCAAGGTCTGCAAACACCAGGAAATGCTTAGTGCCGAAGCAAAAGCAGAATTAGATAGCGACCAGGAAAGCGGTCCCAAAAGTACAGGCCTCAGTCTTGAGACTGACTCCCCAGGTGAAAACTGTGATGCTAAATCCCAGATAATTCGGGATCGTTATGTCACATCAGTTCCACGGGGTACCGAAGTTCTTTTACAGGGCTGGACAAAAGAAGATATCCACCAGGCTCAGCTGCAAGACCCTAACATCAGTCCCCTTATGACTGCAATCGAAACCAACTCCAGTCGACCTAATTGGGACCAGGTTTCCAGCGGACAAGCTTCTTTGAAGACCCTTTGGCGCCAGTGGGACCGACTAACGATTGTGGATAATCTCCTATACTGCGGTTATTATGACAAAGACCTAGAGCAGTCCAAGAATTTGCTGGTTGTCCCCAAATGCAAGTGTGCAGACTTATTGCGGAACTTCCATGACATACCAACAGCTGGTCATTTGGGAAGTGATAAGATGCTTTATCGGCTGAGAAACTCCTTTTATTGGCCTGGAATGAAGGAAGATGTCGTGCGATATTGCAATTCCTGTGACAAGTGTATTGCCCGTAAAACACCAAACCAGCCTAGTAGAGCACCTCTGAAGCCGTACCAGGTCGGGGAACCGATGGAGAAGATAGCTATGGATATCCTTGGTCCACTTCCAGTATCTGAGAAAGGCAACCGGTTTATTCTAGTGCTTGCAGACTGTTTTACCAAGTGGACTGAAGCCTACGCCATGCCGAACCAGGAATCTAGCACGATAGTAGAACTGGTCGTCAATGAGTTCATTTGTCGCTTTGGTACTCCGCTTCAAATCTTAACAGACCAAGGAACCAATTTCCAGTCCAAACTCTTCTCTGATGTATGCAACTTTCTTAAGATAGATAAGATCAACACCAGTAGTATGAGACCCCAAGCCAATGGAATGGTGGAGCGGTTCAACAGGACCCTGCAGACAATGCTCACAAGCTTTTGTGAAAATGACCAGAAGGTGTGGGATAGGTACCTTCCCCAGCTGATGATGGCGTACAGAGCTTCACAACACAGCACCACTCACTTGACCCCGAATCTTTTGATGCTGGGCAGGGAAGCTGTATTACCTGCAGAAGTAGTGACTGGTCTTCCATACAGCCACCAGGACTGCAATCTCCCAACTGATGAAGATCAGTACGTTTTCAGACTCAGAGAGCGGTTTGCTAAAGCACATGATGTAGCTCGAAAGAATATGCGGAACCACTCTGAATATCAGAAAAGGCGTTATGACCTAAAAGCTCGCAAGAAACTGCTAGAACCAGGCCAAGCAGTATGGTTATATAATCCAACCAGGCGAGTTGGGGTTAGCACCAAACTTACCTGCAAATGGAAGGGTCCATATATCGTGATCAGAAGACTAGATGATGTTACTTACCTTGTCAAGAACTCGCCGAAGCAGAAAGCCAAGGTCTACCATGTAGATAGGCTTCTTCCCTATCAAGGACGAAATCCACCTACATGGTTCGACAAAGGGAAATTACAAGGGAGAAGTCAATAAACAACGACAGATACATTTATTTGATTGTTTTTAAAGATACAGTTCATTAAATAAGTTTCAAATTATCAATGTTATTTGCACATGTACTAAATTATAGCTTCACAATAAACATTTAAGTATATCAGTTAGTCCTTGTCAAACGATCTTCGTTCGTCAGTTGTCGTGATATTATCGTTGTGGTCATCCAGATCTTCTACATGTACCTAAAGCATATATAACAGTTTTACTTCGATGCCGTGAGGGAAGAGGTGGCGGTTCTCTGGACGCACCAGATCTCCATGGGGTATTATGAAACCGGAAGTGGATAGGACCAGGGCCTGATCAACCGCTGATCCATTCACTTGGGTTGAGCATCAACGAGCTTGAGTCCGGATAGAAAGCTAGGATGCTGAATATTTTTTTATAGAAGATGCTTTATTGGAGATGTACATGTGGAAAAAGGAGTTGACCACAGTGTCGAGTATTTTCGTCTGCGAGTAACCGAATATCGCCGTACAGATCGTGATATGCGGAAAAATGTGGTTCATAAAGCATTCAATTATTACGAACATTTTGATTCTATTCTGTAACAGTTATCCTTACAAGACATTTGTTCAAAGTTAAGACATAAATGAAGAGAATAAAATGGTACACCAGCCTGTCGTAGTTGATCAGGAGCTGATGGGCACTTCCGAGCAGAATACTGAACAGTTTATGGCATATAACCTGTTGACTTAAAAGTGAAGATTCATGGCAACTTCAAAGAATTTCCTTTGACAACATGATGTTTCCTGTCTGTATGTTAATAGAGAACACTCAATTTAGCACTGTACAAAAACTATAACTGCTTAAATATGGCTGACAAATGTATAATAGACTGAACTGTTCTAACAACGGTATGTTAGAAGGGCTCAGGCTAATGAAGTAGCACATGTGACAGGTTCCAGTAGCCCATGGATAATTATCCTTATTATTTGACCCTCCTGTGTTTTCAGAATGTCCTGTTGGCACTGCAAGGAGACCTTCCTAAACCAGAAACTCCTGAAAAACCATGTGGGCGCCATCCATGGGGGACTAACTGTTGTCTGCTCTTTCTGCAACAGAAGTGAGCAGAGTTTTAAACGGGTCTCCGACTTGAAGGTCCACGCCAGAAAGTTTCATGAACAACAGGTCCAGAAACTACCTCCAGGAATCTTCTCTGAAAACAATGGTTTTTGGTGTGCCATCCATCCCAGCGACTACCGCCAGCTTATTAAGCCATCAGCGAGATCATCTGAACCAGCTATCCAGATGAGAACCCTGATACTAGACTGGGCCAAATTAATGGGTTCGAAGGCTTCCCGCTCCAGAGATGATTTCCTGCAAGGATGGAAGGAGCCTGAATCATTCTCACTGGTCGTCGAGGATGACGAGCTTGATTATCTTGACCAGGAAGAGGAGCCCAAACTCATCTTTATTAGTCTAATCCCGGGGTCCATCTTTGTAGATGTCGAGAGGGGCAACGACAAGTGCCGACTTATCATCTTGGATAGCATCTTCAGGGACAACAACAGCATTAGAAGCCTAAGTAGGAGGATGGGCGATCTTCCCAGCACTTCCCTGCCCTTCAGTTCCCTGGATGCCAAAGAAGATACCCAGCCATCTAATAAGGTTCATCTGTGTAAATTCCTTGGAATCAAAGAAGAGTTTGTACAGAAGTTGCTGAGGAAACAGATAATAATGAAGCGGATGCTGAGCTCTCCAATCCCAACTTTTCCAACCAAGAGATCAAGAGTTCCAACTGACAGACCGAGTGGTGCATCTGGGATACCAATAGATCTCTCCCCAGAACCTGCCCAACCAACCCCAGAGGATATGACCAAGTCTCTGACGACTGAGAGTCTTCCACTGGATTTGACTCAGCAAGACCGAGTTCCGGTGTCTGTGCCAGTACCTGATTACCAGTTACCAGAAGGAGGTCAAGCCGAGACCACTATACCGCCCCTGTTCTGCCCTCCAGTTCAGCTTACCACACCCATTGGACAGAGTGTCACACCAACCAAGACCCTCAGTAAACAGAAAAGTGTGCCGCTACCACCCCTACCATCACAGTCATATAGAGCCACCAAGCTGCTGAAGATGGGAGGGATGCCCCACTGGCAGCCTGCAAGACGGGCCTGGGAGGAGGACGAAGAGGTTAGCTTGGTTGAAGGGGAGATAACTATATTCTGGCCACCTAAAGGATGGAAAAAGCTGGATGGTGACCAGAAACTCCTACAGTGGGAGTTTGCAAGCATGACCCTTTTGAAGGCCCGGGGCCGGGATATGAGCCTGCTGCGAAGAGCCGACGTTCTTGATGAATTCAACTTCTTAGCCTTGCCTGGAACAGAAGCCCACAAGTTTTCAAGGCGATCAGATCAGTATATGCTGTTAAAAAGCCGTCTCTTCAATTATGAAACCCTGCGAGCCATTGCGAATGGGGACTTAAAGGATGATAAGTGGCTAACTATGTTAGAGGCCGGAGCTATGATGAGGGACACATCCAATGATAAACTGTTGAAAATTTGTCATTCCATTAAATTAAGGCTTCTTAAGGATTAAATAACTAATGTGGGATTGCTAAACTTAATCTAATCAGCATCTGAATATATAAATTACAGAAGTATCACAGTAACAACCAATTTATATTATATCGTGGACTCCATATCATTTCAGTCAATCATGGACCAGGAATCGTCTTCTAGTTCAAGCGGACAAAGTAGTATTCAAGAAGCTTCTATTGAGTGTACTGATGGTATTCACTCCACTTCTGGTACTGTCCAAACCATTAAATATCCGGACGATTTACTTCTGGTCAGTGAGGATAAGTTCCAGCTTCCCACACAGGAGGACGTCAATCTGAATAATGAAAATAGTGTTAATTAAAAGGCTAGTCAGTACTGCTTGATCCCACCTGGGCTGACCTCAGGTCTTGACCAACAGCTGTGCTATTAACGTGAACTTTGGGGTGTGCTGTTGTTGGTCGGGATCTGTTATGCACCTCAGCTGCGATTAGCAGTCTGATAAAGGCGGAATAATAATAATAATAATAATAATAATGAAATCTACATATAAATAAGGAAATAGGCTACCTCAGAATACCAAAAGTGAATTCCATTATCAAAGTGTTTAATGTGAATGTGTGATGCCAGTTGGTATTGTTTGATCGCACCTGAGTTAGTCTCAGCCTTGACCAGCAGCTGTACAATTAACGTGAACTTGGTGGCGTACGGTTGTTGGCCATGTTCTGTGATACACCTCAGTTGCGATTAGCAAACCAATAAAGGCATATCAAATAAGAATCTACAAGTGAAATTCAAGAAGAAAGTTATACAAGTGGACTGCATTTATTCATTATGTGGAAAGTGATGCCAGTTGGTATCGCTTGATCTCACCTGAGTTAGTCTCAGCCTTGACCAGCAGCTGTACAATTTACGTGAACTTGGTGGCGTACGGTTGTTGGCCATGTTCTGTGATACACCTCAGTTGCGATTAGCAAACCAAAAAGGCATATCAAATAGGAATCTACAAGTGAAATTCAGGAAGAAAGTTATACAAGTGAACTGCATTTATTCATTACGTGGAAAGTATAGGCAATATCATTAATTCAACAGTGGAAGTATATTATTTCTATTCCATAAACGGGAAACATAGTATAACAGTCTGTACAAATTCAGGAGAATTTATTTTTCAAGGGAGGGGAGAGTGTAATAGACAGTCCCTGACAGGCATCATCACCATAATGTTTACATTAATCTCCATTCAACAGACTTCATCTTCACTTGGATTATACAACAGAGCTTGTAAGGAACTGTAGAACCCAGAGGACAATGCGGTGTATCACTGATTACCACAAAGTTAATAATCTAGGATCAAAAGTGACTCAATCAAACATTTACCTGTTTTTCCAAAAGCGCACACTTGTTTACAAGAATGTACTGTTTTCCTCAGGGATTCTTCAGAGCAATCGTTTATCCACATAATATAACGTTTAGCATTATTAGTTGATCACAAGTGGTCACTAGATAACATTCAGGTTATGCCTCTATCAGTATAATTCAAGTATTTCAATATTTGTCTGACTCCAAAGTAAGATTCTGTTGTCAAGTCCGCCATTTTGGATTCAGTAGTTTGACAGCCGGTGCAGTGAAACGGGTCAAATTCTGTCCATACACTTTATCCAGTGATATATTTAGGTGATGATGTTTACTGGTATTGTTGGCAACCTGGAAGATTCATCTTCGGTGGCAGCAACACTTGTAAACTGTTCTAAAACCACATTTTAGCTGGTCAACTATGTCGTCATGGGCATCGTCTGCAGCCCGGCCCGCTTCACACCGGACTTTACAAATTACAATGTACTCACTAAGAATTGGTCACAGTACCGTACATCAAACTTATCCTTGAGCCTTAAAGTTTATATCCCGGAAGGTTTCCCTTCCTTGCAGTGTTTATATTGTTTGTATTTTGACGGAGAAGCTGACCTCAGAGTCGAGGGCAGCCCGGAATCCTGGTGCTCACATCGAGGCGACCCGGAGACGGGCGCTTTCTGATTGGTTCATCAGTTGGCCGGGCTTCCCCTGGCGCTGAGTCATTGGTCATCTTTGATCATGTGGGTACATGACCGGAGACTATAAATACGAGACGCGCAGGCGTTTCTGGATCTTCGGATCACAGACGGGTCGCGACGGTTTCCCGTGACCAGTAGTCGGCCATAACCAGAGTTCGACTGGCGCCAAGATTTAAACAGCCCGGGCGTCCTCCGATCAGAGCCAGTATATCAACTGTGGCCTACTAGCCTGACGTATTCCACATCAACAAGGAAAACCAGTTAACCACAGTTCTAAGTATGAATACTAGATGCTTTTATAGAGCCGGGCCAGTCCGTACTCGTGTTCGTCCGGTACCTAATATTCATTGGAATGCTTTGTGAACAACCGCGGCGACTTTGCGTATATGTACCCGCATGTTCCCGTCTTAAATGAATGTGATGGAATAATTGTGATCTGGTCTAAATGAGCCTTTTCCTTTGTGACGTATGAAAGATTTTATCCTGATTTCTTAAGACAATTTAGTTCCATTAACTCACTTTAGTTTCATATTGCTTTTTATTGGAGTTATCTTGCATTACAATAATTACTGGTCTGAATGACAAGAGTAAATGATCCTGACGTAAAACAAGCTCGCTTTTTCATTTCTTTATCCTGTCTCACATGCCTGGGGTGAGTACAATATGCAAATTAGCTACATACGTCCCGTTATGTTACATGTACGGCGTCCTTAACGACGTCACTTTTACTAACGGCGGAATATTGACATTTTTGTAAACAAACATGAATAAAATGCGTTTTAAATGTCATATGATAAACAGAATCTTGCATTCGTGCTCATGCATTATTGAATTTATTAAACTCGTTGAGGAAAAGGGATAAAATGCTCGGCAAAGCCTCGCATTTGATCCCTTTTCCTCAACTCGTTTAATAAAGTCAATAATACATGAACACTCATGTAAGATCCTCTATTTAAAAAGTTCTCCAGTTGGGCTTGATGGGTTATTGGTTAAGCAGAAAGAAATTGAAAAAGACCATCATTTTAAATATACAGTAGAACTTCGATGGCTCGAACACCGATGGCTCGTTCACCATGGATGTGTCGAACGCATTCTTGAGCCCTAGCGAAATTCCCTACATAAGAAATAGTGGGAGATAATTAAGGAGATTTTAGTCTTTTATCTTGCAAATGCATGCTGTGTGTACTCATTAGAATCGCCTCGCTGAGGCGATTCTAATGAGTACACACATCATACATATTCGTTATAGAACACTGAAAAGATGGCTAAACGTATCTGGTTATGCCTCTTAACAGTAACCTCAGTGGCTCGAACTACCCCTGTCTCGAACAGATTTTCCAGGTCCCAAAGGTGTTCGAGTCATTGAAATTCGACTAATTTCAATTTTAAAATATTACAAACATTCATAACAATGTCATTGACAGAATTAGATACAAAGTACAGTTGGATCAGTCCTTTTGGACTTTTACCCTTTCACACCTAAGTCTGTGAAGTGGGCTGTTCCGTCTTGAAGTTTGGGATGCATCCTTGGTTGCAAAATGGTGTTTCACATGTCATTGAAACAGAATGGCAAACAGTGTAGATCTAGATGAGATCGCTCACATCTTTTGTTTGTTTGATTTGAGGTTCAACGTCCCCGTCAACACTGAATAGGTCATTTTGGAGACATTTCTTCCAATTTTGTGGGACTTTTACCCGACAATGAGATGAAATGACATCTCAAGCCCTGTCGCCCGATGAAATCAATAAGGTTTATACGACTGGACCGCTTTGCCTGGGCAGGCTTAGATCTTCTAAGCGGTTTACCAGTACTGGTGTTCGGTCGGTTTCAGCTCTGCGTGGAAGCATCATGTAGCCCATCCATTTCTTCAAGCCCCGATGGGTGTGGGCCGTACATCTGGATCTACACAGTTTGCATAAATATCTGTACTGGGTTGAAAAAGGTTAAAAATAAAAATTGCATACATGTACAGAGTATCTTACATTGGTCATTTAACCCTTATCTTGCTGAATATTCATTTAAGCCACACCCATTTCTGTCTATCAACCAATCAAATTACTTGATGTAATTTATTGCTACAAATTCATTAATTCATTGTCAAACAGTGTAGATCCTGATCAGATGGCTTCTTCAGAAGCCATCTGATCTGGATCTACACTGTTTCCAAAGATGGGGTTGTCGTGAACAGCAAGATAAGGGTTAATGTGCAATCTTTGAAATTAGCCTGTGGCGAGTTTAATAAATTTCATGTAAAATGACCACAAGCACAGGATTTTGTTGATCAGATAACTGGTTTATTGCTGATGAAGTTCAAAAGAATTTTAAAAAAAAAACAACACAGGGTTGTTACAGATACTAGTAATTAGTAACAATGTATTATTACATATGTATGCAATGGCCTTATCCCCTAAGAAGCAGCAATATTATGATAAATGAAATTATGAAGGATTGTTTTGACCAGGAACAAATATAACACCCTTGGACAACAAAGGTCCGTCCTTGTAAAGGTAAAGTGGAGGCCATGCAACTGTCTTTGTCTTTCTGCCTCGCCTTTTCACATATCTGAAACTGTCTTTATACGATTCACTAGTAAGATCCTTATCAGCTGGCAGGCTAACATACAGGGGTGGGTCTTGAATCTGTAGCATGAAGCATGTCTCAAAACATTTGTTCGCGTAAACAGACAGTTGTCTTGGACTTCCTGATGGTAGTGTAGACAACTCATGATGAATCTAAAAAGACAAGAAATGACTGCTGGTCTGTAGAGTCTGCAGAAGTTATTTTAGTGAGTATCCACATTGTATTTTATATGGACAACTATCAAAGAAATAACTGCAAAACACTTTCATGTTTGGAACTCTGTGCTCAGTTGTTCAAAACTAACACACCTTGTCGAGGCAGTTCTAACATATACCCACAAACTATGTTTTGAGCAGAAATATGAAAAATATCAGAATTTTTTTTTTTTAAATTTTCCGTTTTTTTTTTTTGTTTTTTTTTTGGAGGTAAAGTTTTCCATATATTTGGATAAATGTGTTTTCATAATAAATAATGTTTGTGTCACTGGTTTTCAACTGTACCTACCATGAAGACTAGATTATCATTGAAGAAGTCACCAGTATGTTGTGCTCTCAGTTTCCTCAGCCCCTCCTTCATGAGACAAAATGATGCTGCATCAGGTGCCTCAGACTGTCAATAAACATAAACATTATATATGAACAAGTGTGTGGCAAAACATACAATAAGATCTGGGTCAACTGCAGATCAGCCTGCTCATCAGTTATCCCCTATATTAATTGCATTGTAACACACTGACCTGATAAAGATATGCTATCTCAGGACAGGTGAGCTTTATCCGGTCAGCGTGATATTGCACCGCTGTGAACTGGACTACTGGAAAAAATGGCAAATCTGTAGTAGTTTACAAGGGGATTAACTGATAAATAGAATACCAGGTTCATGTCATTTGATATCAGGTTTATCAGGCTCGGCTTCGAGAATGCATATAGAATTGCTGGGCAAGCCTCGTGATTCTACAAGCGTTCTCAAAGCCCTGACTAAAAAACTTGATATCAATTGACACGAACCTGGTATTCTCTATTTATCAACCCAATATGGCAAGTGTTTTCAACTTTTCACTTATTTCTCTTTGGATAACCTGGAGACTGTAGAAGGCTCGTGCAGTCAGTGGTCTTATCAGACTGTGCAGATGTGTATGCTGATCCAAGTCTCTGCTGAGATCACAGGTCTTATTGTAGATATGGTCATGTTGCTTATATTAGATAGATCTAAAACTTGCAAACCAATCTTGTTAAAGTTATATACATTTGATGTTATGTAGAATAACAAGGACTGTCTGCAGACAGGGTAGCCTACCTGTTCAGACCTTAAACATGCTGACTTTAAAACAAAAGATACATGTAACTTTTATTCTAGCTGATAGGAATGACACCTGTCAAATGGCTGTTATGCCAAATATAACCTACCATTGAAGTTTGGTTCTTTATATATGTAAGTTATAAAGTCATTTAAAACTTACATATCCAAAACAAACATTTTTGTGGAGGACACTAATGTCACAAGTAGTGTCTGTACTTTCATTCAGGCTAGGGAACAAGCTTTAATATAATATGTACAACAGTTATGCCTGCCCAAGGTAAACCGACAGGCTTGATATTACCTAAATAGTGTTGATTGAGCTATCAAACCCCAAACAAACAAAGAACTGGTATTGATTGAGCATCCTTGTATAGTAATTGCAAATAAAATTGAGTAGGTGGAGCTATCGTTAGTACCAGCCTTTGGAATGTTCTATTAACAAAAAGGTAAAGCAAGTCACCCTATTGTGTGAATTCAACTGTAACACAAACAAAGCTGTGGCGTATATATGGACATTTTGTTCGCTTGCAGAAAGCATGCGAAAGGCACTCTACCGAATCTTCTGGTGGACTCAGCAACTTTGACATACATTGACAACACCTGAATAGCTCTGCCTAGTCAATCTTATCCGCGGCTACTATAATCTATGTTCAGATATCCATGCTAATGACCCACTCTTTATCACATTGTTTATGTTAATTAATATGGAAGAAAAGAAACCTTGCCATGTTTGGAAGTCTTGTTAAGTAGAAGTAAAACAAAGATCAGGGGCCAGTTGTTCAAAGTATCGTTAGCTTAACGAGCTCGTTAGTGGTCATATTGTTAACTCTTCTAGCAAGTACAATATCGTAAATTTTGGTATTTTTGCTGGAAAAATGTGAGCAGCTTTTGCGTCAGCAAAAGCTGCTCACATTTTTTCAGCAAAAATTTCAGCATATTTGCCATATTTAATGATCAAAGATTTAACGATACGTTAACTAACGACGTCGTTAGTTTTGAACAACTGGCTCCAGAAATTGATACAATTAACTTACTCCATCCATAAAAGACACCAAAGGGAAAGAAAAAACAAACATTAAGCGACCAGACCATAATGGAAACCTAAACAAAGGAAGGCCATATGGACAGTTACTTTCCCACAAAATGGCCATATGGCCATCCAAAATTAAAAGACACAAGTGATACACACAGAAACCTACTGTGGATCCAGATCTGAAGAAGCCATCTGTCCAAGATCTATATTTTTTTCATTCAGTTCGTGAATTTGAACAAATACGTACATTATTTCACACAATTTGATTGGTTGATAATCAGAATTTGGTGTGTCAAATTAATCTATTCAGTAGGACAAGGGTTAACAATATTACCATGCTGTTGAAACCATGAATATTATAGTCAGACACAGTAACATCAATTTCCGGCTGCAACATGTGGTAGGTTAGTCCCTCCAAATGGGTCTCACAACATACCTCACTTTGTTGGTATGCTCCCTGTATAAACAAATTAGATTTCCATTTAACCCTGTTCGAGTCAGCCCTTCCATGCTCATAAACCCTATTGGTTTCAATGGGCGGCAGGGATTGAGATGTCATTTCATCTCAATGTCTGGTAAAAGTCCCACAAAATTGGAAGCAACGTCTCCAACATGACCTAAATAGTGTTGACGGGGATGTTAAACGTCAAATCAAACAAACAAACAAAACCCTGTTCTGCTGAACTACAATATGCACAACCTTTGGCAAACAGTAAAGATACAGATCAGATGGCCTCTCAGTATCTATACTGTTAGACATTCAGTTTGTGAATTTGTAGAAATAAATGACATCAAGCAATTTGACTGGTTGAAAGTCAGCAATGGGTGTGGCTAAATTAATTTATTCAGCAGGACAAGAGTTAAAAGAACAATAGAAAGCTCAAATCTGTGGCAATATAAGCAAAATACTTCAAGATAAAATGGTTTTACAATTACAGAATTTTTGCCTGTGTCTGAAAAAATGTAAAATTAAGTACTTGTATAACCTTTTTCCATGCCATTTTAGTCAAAAAGTAATACAGTTAGGAGTATGAAGAAGAGGATTCTTATTAACTTGTGAGAAGTATTCTTTATTCACAGGCAGACAGGAGCTTGGTAAATACCATAATAATCCTAAGTATTCAAGTAATGAGACAAAATACTCGAAATATTATTAGGCCTAAGCAAACATTGCAGACCCAGATTAGACTGCTCCTGAAGGAGAAGTCTGATCAGGGTTTACACTGTTTGCCATTCTGTCTGCACCTTTTGGACCCCTTATAATTGCTGGATTTTGAAAGAAATTTGTTATTTTTTTAGAATCACAGCAAGTTGTCAAGAAGTCTGAATTTTTAGGATTTTATGGTACCGGTGGTATGAGTGTTATAGATAATGTCTTGCTTTTTTTAACTGAATGCAGGTTTGCTTAAAACAGAAGAGGCCAATATGACATGTTACGCAGTATTTCCATGTAAGCATAATTCATTTTTTGTTTGTACCCATATTGTCTTTAGAATGCTCCATGCTGTAGTTGTTAAGCTACTCTCCTCATAAACCAGGGGTCATGCCACCCCGTTTGATTCTGGGTTTCTCCAGTCTTTCTGATGAGCTTAGCAATCAAGGTCCGGTCCTCATATGACCTTAGCTGTTTGTAGGATGCAAAACACAATGCACACCACACACACCATGTTATCTTCAGGAGCTGCAATATGGAATGTCATTTGTTTTTTCTCTGTACACTCTAGTTTTTGCTCACCTCTGATTAACAGTTTGCTCAAAATGATTCTAATTATCTTCAAAGGGATGGTAAACCAAACACTAGTTGCTTTTTTCTGGGTATACTGGTTTTTGCCCACCTCTGATTAACAATAGGCTGGAAATAAGTGAAATTAGATCGCTCAGTCAATGGTATACCATCGCAAATACCCGCTTTATCTATGAATAACACTAATGACTATGTATTAGCTAGCCAAAACTCTATGTGAGTTAAAAAAGTTGCAAAGAACATTCTAACTGATAAGCAAAGTTTCAGAAGTGTAACTCCTTTGCTTTAGTGATATGGCAAAGTCTTACTTTTTGACCTTTGACCTTGGGGTTATGTTGAGGTCCACCAAAAGTATGCCAATTTATTCTATATTCCAACAGCCATCCAATAACCAAGTTTCAGAAGTGTAACTCCAATAGTTTAGAAGATATGACAAAGTCATACCTTTTTAACCTTTGACCTTGGGGTCATGTTGAGGTCAAGGTCACACCAAAAGTAGCCCAATTTATTCTATATTCCAAGGGCCATCAAATAACCAAAGTTCAGAAGTGTAACTTCAATAGCTTAGAAGATATAGCAAAATCATACTTTTTGACCTTTGATCTTAGGGTCATGTCAAGGTCATGCCAAAAGTAGCCCAATTTATTCTATATTCCAAGGGCCATCCAATAACCAAAGTTTCAGAAGTGTAACTCCAAAAGTTTAGAAGATATGGCAAAGTCATACTTTTTTACCTTTGACCTTGGGGTCATGTTCAGGTCAAGGTCACACCAAAAGAAGCCCAATTTATTCTATATTCCAATGGCCATCCAATAACCAAAGTTTCAGAAGTGTTACTCCAATAGTTTAGAAGATATGTCAAAATCATACTTTTTGACCTTTGGCCTTGGGGTCATGTCGAGGTCATGGCAACAAAAAAAGTAGCCAAATATATTCTATATTCCAAGGGTCATCCAATAAGAAAAGTTTCAGAAGTGGAACTTCAATAGTTTAGGAGATATGACAAAGTCATACTTTTTGACCTTTGACTTTTGGGTCATGTTTAGGTCAAGGTCACACCAAAAGTAGCCTAGTGCCATCTTCATTCCATGTACTATACACAGGCAAGATCCATTCCAAAGAGATGTGACGGACGTACGTACACGCATACATACATACATACATACATACATACATACATACATACATACATACACACACACATATACATACATACATACATACATACCCACGGCCTGACAGACACTCGACTCTGACACAAAAACAATATATCCGATTTTTCTTCGAAAAAGCGGGTAAAATAATCTTGAACCCAACTCGCAAAACGAAAAAAAATATCTTTAGAAGAGTGCTTACCATAACAATATGAAGTAGTATATTGACAATTTCATCTTTGGTTTTAGCAGTGGATTCTAGGTAGGCACTCTTCCATTCTTTATCAAACAGCTGGGTAAACCTGTCAGCCAGATGTTTCGGACTATAAAGGTCTACCCTGAAAACACAAAATATGGCGAAAACGACATGCAGAAATGACTGAAATGTTAAGCAGTATTAGAAATTAACTTTTCTCCAAGAAGCAAACAGTTGCTACCTGGTCTGAAAGTAAGTAGCTAGAGGCATCTGCCTGGCAGAAAAAGGTGATCTTCCAGTTGGAGCTCTCCCGTAGATTAACCCTACAACTGCTAATCACGTATAGAAGGCTACGTTTTCAAAGTATGTTTCATCAGTATTTTCTAGCAAAAACATAAGGCATTATTTAAAAAAGCACAGATTGTGGGTAATTGGTAGAGCCACCTGAGGCAGTTTTAACAAGCGCCACTATCAATATTTGGACTACGATAAGAAAAAAAAAAAAAACACATTTTCATCTGATAAAAATGCTACTACAGTAAAACCGACATCAGTTGTCAGTTTGGTATTGTCAATATTATTGTAAATAAAGGTTATTTTTAAATTTATCTACGCAATTATATGTTATTTTTGGATGATCTAATTTTATTTTTGGTGACTCCCTATTAATGTGATGGTATCAGGCTAAAAAAATACCATACCTGCACTGTATCGACGCTAGCCAAGTGGTAAAGTCACGGGCCTGTAGAGCTGAAGTATGCGGGTTCGAATCCCGCTGGGGATGTTTTTTCTTTAACATTTTTTTTTTGCGCCAAAAGCAAAAAATCCTCGATTTTCTCGTGAAGCATGCATTTTTTGTGCTGATATAAATTTTTACTGAACATTCCTTAGTTCATACTCGGTTGCCCTGCCGCGAACATGTCTTCAAAAAAGCTTCTTAATGCCGAAAGCAAAGCCATGGCATTGAACATTTTGAAAATTTGCAAAGAAGAAAACCATTCACGAAAAAATAATAATACAAAAATAATAAACAGAATTGAAAATTAAAAAAGAAATAATAAAAATGCAAATTCTGAAACTATTTTATAAAAAAAAACATCAAGAAAAAAATAAAACATGCTTTTATTAGCTTTATGAAAAAAGGTTGTCTGCGAGGATCGAACCCTGCGACCCTCAGGAAAGTAAACCAGTTATTTAAGGCGCTCCTCGCTACTAGTTGCGCTACGCAACTGATTACATTGAGACTGCAAAATTAAGTGCTTTTGTGTTAGAATATAACCCGTTACGTACCTGTGGAAAACACCGTTGTTTGTTATGATTTATAAATAGACGAGTATTTATCAACATTGAAACCATAACACCGACATATTACGGCAGGGTACCTGTAGTACACATTTGAAAGAAGCCATTCAGCACACTGGCATATTATTGTAAATGACATTTTGCATTGTAGATAGAAGGGCAAAAATCCAAGTAGGCACACATTGCTATGACAATGTCAAATGAACGTCGGGGCAGCGTCACGAAAGTTATGTGACGTTGCATAAACGTCATGTCATATCGACGTTGATGTGACGTCACAATTATGACATGTGCCTGCTGGGATGTTACACCTACTCTGGTTCCCATACTAGATGGGCATTATTTATGGCTGTTTCTAGGCTGCTACTGTCCACCTCCAGAAAACATTCCAGAAAACACCTGGTACGAGGACTTCGGAGACTTTCAGTGGAACACTCAATCTCTGATGTCTGAGTTCTGGAGAAAAATACACTGGACATAAATTTTCTGTGGTAAACTTAAAATCATAAGATTTACATAAACATAATATTATACTCTTAAACGGAGTCCCAGCACCTTTGGGACCATGAAAATTTGTTCCAGATAGGGACAGCTTGAGCCACTGAGAGGTAATAACAGTTCCAGATCAGAAGGCATAATGTAAGTAAATCATTTTGATTCTCTTTAAAACAGAGCTCCAAATTTAGGCGATTCTAATGAGTACACTCAACATATATTTTTCAAGATAAAAAATCTGTCTACTTTATCCTAAGCATGCTATTATCTAGTGTAATGGGAACAATTATTCCACAGAGGCTATAGAAAAGTTCAAATCAGAACAAGCCATCAGTGTTGGAGCCATTGATCTTTCTCTGTATATGAAATAATTTTTTTCCTTATCCCAGAGATGCCCAAGATGATGCATTAACTGAGCTGAGCGTGAAATAGTATTGAAATAATAATAATAAGACAATTCTACTGCCCCCTCTGTTCTGGTAATAACCATTTAAACGTCAGCCTCCAGTAAGTTGAGCATAACTATAACATTGATGTGTTCCATACCGCACACTTTTCCCCCGCCCATCGGGGCTTGGAGACCTGGATTGGACTGCAAGATGCTTCCACGCAGAGCTGAAACCAACCACATGGCATACTGGTAAACCGCTTAGAAGGTCTGCGTCTATCCAGGTAAAGTGGTGCGAGTCGGACCGTCCATGCAAATAAACCCTATTGGTTTCATTTGGCGGCAGGGAGAGAGATGTCATTTCATCTCAATGTCGGGTAAAAGTCCTACAAAATTGGAAGCTATGTCACCAAAATTTCCTGAATAGTGTTTATGGGGATGTAAACTCATTGCATGAGGGAAACCGCTAAAGGGGTACCTTAGCAAACAGTGCAGGCCAGATCAGACACGATAGAAAGTGGCGTTTGATCAGGGCCTGCCTTATTTGCTAACAGAAGTTTCCGTCAAAAATAGAATAAAAACGAAAAAATAGGCTTGAAACCCCTTATTTGACTTGTCCAAGAAATAGCAATGCGAGAGTCCACTAGCATACAATGGGTAAAAACTCAAATCAAACAAACAAAACTACAGACAGATTAGTAGGGACTTATTCTTGTATGTCCCGAAGAATTCGCGCAGGCAAATGTTAGGGCTGACTGCAACATTTTAAATTTATCCTGCTGAATAAATTATGCCACACATATATTGCTGACTCTCAACCAGTCTTATTACTTGATATAATGGATTTGTTCAAGTCACACTGACTGACAAATAGTGTAGGTCCTAAAGCCATCTGAACTGCAGCTACATAAAGTCATATGTATTTCAGTAGTTCTTACATACTTATTATAAAGTACTCTAATAACATTTGCGTTTAACTTTACCTTTGTAGACTTGTAACTCAAGTACAGAAAGAACACATTCCCATGGCTATTATATTAAAAGCTATCGGTTGTCACTTTGCATTGCTATGCACTGGTCTCAGATTCTTAACACTGATACTAACACCTACCGCTGCTCCTTATATATGTCTTTTGTTAATGCAAACTGATTTACCTCAGCTGATCCAGTTTGGAGTCCTGAAATATAGTTCAAATAAAACTGATTACAAAATACGGTAAGTTTAAAATCTTCGCGAAAAGCATGCAGTTTTGCCAGTATGTATCGGTCGCAATATGTATATATGTAGCTATATGCTTTACACCTCATTTCTTTAATCTCTAAATTTTACTGTGTAGCATAACTAAATTTAATAAAAGTAATAACTATACAAGTACACACCAGACAACAGGACTGTCAGATCTAATTTACGTTCCAACTTTACTTTTCCGGCACAGGGGAGTGAGATAACTGATCTCTCAGGATCTGCTTCTGAACAGACATCCAATTGTACAGTAAAGCTTGTGTATTGATACCTCCTTTTGGACTGTTCATGAGAGTGTTTGAGTTTTAAGTCTCACCAACAGCTAACGTCATACGGAGATGGGGACTACGTTATCTTTGAGTCCATTTTTGAACAATCTCAAAGTGGACTTATTAGAACACATATGGTATAGAAAACACAAAGAATGAAAAACTTTAACCTTTCAAATATCATTTTAAGAGTTTTTCTTAAATTTTGGCTGCACTTAAAAGCGGAATTTCACTTCACTAATTTGCAGAGAAACTTAAAAGCCTAACAGCTCATATATTTTAAATGAATGCACGCCCGCTCTTAGAATATTAGTAGCTTCTATTGGTGAAAGGATACATCTGGCATATTTTTCAGACCTCTGCACAAGGGATACAACTTTTGTGACTGCCTGTTGGCTTCCAGTAATCTAAGCCCCTATGAAATGGGGTCTGCTCGTAAGAGAAAGAATTTGTTCTCCAGGAAAAAATTCTTTCCATTCATGGTTAACCTCTATTGTCTGGGCAGACAAACTTATTTTGAAAGGGTTGCCTCTCCATAAGGCGAATCAATTCCCTTTTTTAACATTTTTCCGTGCGACTGTGTTGAGCATGATCTGTACGTTTATATTTCACGTGTTAAACTGAAACATGGTCAAAAGGACCGGAGATGATGCTCACTTTGACCACAGTTATCTTGTCTCTGGTCATAGTATCACTGAGTGATGTGATGGCTTCAGCTAGCTCTGCCTGCTTCTGTTCTATCTCACTGATAGTCTCTGACACTAGGGCTACCTCTTGCTTCTCTCGATTACCTGCCAAAAAAAAAACACCAAAATGTTGACTCGTACACCTCTAAGTTTCTGAAGTCGACTCGACCATCTTTGGACTTGTCTGTTTCTGACAATACAGGTTTTAGTCAGACTAGCTAGTGTGGCCCAGAAAACTGTTCACTCCATACTTTTCAGTTCTATGGTGTATTATGTGCTTCCAAAGAATAATCCTTTCATAGAACATATTTCCAAGGCGGCTCTTCTGTGGCGATTTATTTATGTTGTTGTTTGTTACTTACTGTGTGTATCGCTTGTGTCTTTTAATTTTGGATGGCCATATGGCCATTTTGTGGGAAAGTAACTGTCCATATGGCCTTCCTTTGTTTAGGTTTCCATTGTGGTCTGGTCGCTTAATGTTTGTATTTCTTTCCCTTTGGTGTCTTTTATGGATGGAGTAAGTTAATTGTATCAATTCCTGATCTTTGTTTTACTTCTACTTAGTCAAAATTATAATTAAGATGCAAAACTGTGTACGCCGTCTCATCTGTTTCTACACTGTTTGCATGAGTATTGAAATTAGTCTGCAGGGTGGTGGGTTAATTGTATCGATTCCTGATCATTGTCTTCACTTCTATTTTGCAGGTTACAGTGTAATGCTATCTTCAATGACTGTAGATATTACCTTTTTAGATGCAAAACTCTGATAAAATATGTCTGATTGAAGCCACGATTATAGATTGCAGATACTCATTAGCGTAGAGTCAATTAGGCGGTTGATATTAAATATGTTCTAGAAAGGGTTATCATTTGGAAGCAAGGAATACACCACAGAACTGGAAAATATGGAGTGTACATGTTTTCTGGGCCAGACTAGCTAGTTTCGGCCATTTAGGCATCATCAGTGACCCTCAATTAATGTATTTTCCAAATTCCACAATGGAATCAATGCTCCCAAAGGACAAGAACATATAAACTACACTATGCTGTAGGGGAGGGTGACCTTTTACGGCGGCCACACATTCCGCAATCTATGAATCGTGTATAGTGGGAATAAGGAAAAAATACGCACGCCTTGAAAATAGAAGTAAAGGCAATGTAACCCTAAATTTTCCTATATAAGTTTGGATTTAAGTGTTTATTTCCGAGACTGGTTATTAATTTGATGGGCCAGGTTACGAATGGAAAGATATAGGAAATGAACAGCATATACTTTTATTAGCAAAAGTCTAAACAACCTTGGTTTGTCGTCGATGAAGACTTAAACTCACACAACCCATACAACATCCACCCTTTCACCCCTGCATTTCTGAAGTTGACTCTTTCATCGTTGAAAGTGCACACATTCTTGCAAATGAGAGTCCAGTTAACGTAATTGACATGATATTTGGAATGAAGCTTCACCTTTTAGACTGCCCACATTATTATGCAAATTATAGCCCGGGGGCCAATAATTCCCCTCCCCGGGACCCACTTGTTATACTATGGATCAGGGAGCGATCCATGGCCAGCATGACCCTCTTGTTTTTCTTCTTCTTTAAGGAAAAGAAGATTTGACATCACAACTGAATCATCTGCTATGCATTCGATTCACATCTAATTTCAACCTTTACATTGTTTGCCAACGTCCAGACTATACGCCCACTCCAGGTTTTACAGATAGCCTTCTGTACATAGCACTCTGACATCACAGCAACAAAAATAACAAAGTTATATATAACTGTTACAAGTAATTTGTACAAACGATACGTTTGCACGGTTTAATGTATTGAGCAGTGTTAAAGCTATTTCATCATAAAAAAAACTGCGTCGACTGACAAACCAGTCGACACAAAAATCAAGAAAATTATGCACACAGTTTACCTAGCTCAGACAGTACAGACTCTTTACTTTGTTGTATGAGGCCAATGTATTCGTCAAACTGTACTTCAATGGATTCTGCTTTCTTCTCACAGTGATGCTGCAGAACACAAAATATTCATTTACAATCAGTTTTCAATAACTCGAACATTTCTGGGGACCACAAAAATATTCGAGATAAGGGCAGGTCGAACGTTTAGTTTAAACATATTTATTTCCAAAAAAATTTGAACATTCTAGCAAATAAACAGAGTCAATACAAAATTTTAGGATCAGAACGAAAGCAGTAGCTTATTTAGTCCCTTTCCTAGGTCGAACGTTTAGGGTTTTACACTGCACCAGGCCAAGATACCTACTAAGAATCTTTCTGCTGCTCTGTACAATAAAGGTATTTTGTTTGTACTTATTAGAATCGCCTCGATGAGGCGATCCTAACTAGTACACACAACATACATTTTCGAGATAAAATGAGCATATCTCCTTCGATTGTCCGCCACTATTTCTAAACCGGAGCTGTGGGAAGACTTTAAAGATGTGTTTGATTTGATGTTTAACGTCCCCGTCAACACTGTAAAGGTCATTTTGGAGACGTTGCTTCCAATTTTGTGGGACTTTTACCCGACATTGAGATGAAATGACATCTCAAGCCCTGTCGCCCAATGAAACCAATAGGGTTTATTAGCATGGACGGTCCGCCTCGCACCGCGGTTCCTGGACAGGCTTAGATCCTCTAAGCGGTTTACCAGTACTAGTGAGTCATGGGTGAATGAAAAATGGGAGTCCAAGAAATTGAAAATTTACTGTATTTACAATTTAACAATTCACATTAATATCACAGAGAGTGTTGGGTTGATATTTATTAGGTTAGGCACTAATCCCTGCACGTATGCTTACTTGGGTTCTTTGAATGCAGTCCGATGCCTTTCGGCTTATGTAATGCTACAGTTAAATTTCTTGGGCTAATGGAGTAATGTGACATATTCGTTTTCTGTTCGACCCTCGAAGAGCATTTAGAGCGCGTACAGAACCTCGAGGTGCTTAATCTTAAACGGAATCCATCCAATTTCGAATTCTCCAGGGAACGAGTGGTCTCGTTCTATCCAAAATCGGGGAAGTAAACCAAATGCACCAAAGATATCCGCACCATTGTTTGACCATTGAATGATTTACTGATAGGTCATCAAACTAATTCTGTAAGTCTTCAGAGAAGGCAACCCGGTTTTAAATCGAAAACTAGACATGTGTCCAAAGTACACAGATGCCCCCGTCATATATCTTTGTCGATATGGCTTGTACCGATCCTCTAGAATGGCCCGGGAATGTCCGGAGGGACCCGGAGCTGTACACAGAGACCCAAGGTCTGTGTCAGTGAATGCATCTTATCATAAGGAACAATAATATATATGGTTAAGTGGTGGGGATATGAATTGTTTCTGAGATATAAGGCCTTTTATGAATTGAAGGGGGCGGGGCATGGTCCGGGGTTGGCCAGAGGGAGCCAAAGTCTGTGTCTTAGAATCCGTCATATCATAAGGAACAATAATATGTATGGTTTAGGTGTACGAATCTGATTAAGTCTGTGTCAGTCAATGCATCTTATCATAAGGAACAATAATATATATGGTTTAGGGGTGGGGACATGGATAGTTTCTGAGACAGAAAGCCTTTTATGAAACGGGGGGCGGTGCATGGCCCAGGGGTGACCGGAGGGACCCAACGTCTGCGTCTTGGAATGTGTCATATCATAAGGAACAATAATATATATGGTTTAGGTGTTCGTATCTGATTAATTTTCAAGATAATTAGACATTTTGACAGTTTTGCATACAGATTTCTATATAACGGGGGTGGGGGGGGGGGGTCGTGATGGACCCAATGTCAGTATCAGTCAATGCATCTTATCATAAGGAACAATAATTCATATGGTTAAGGGGTGGGGATATGGATAGTTTGTGAGATATAAAGACTTTAATGAAGCAAAGGGGGCGGGGCATGGCCCAGGGGTGACCGTAGGGACCCGAAGTCTGTGTCATGGAATGTGTCATACCATAAGGAACAATAATATATATAGTTTAGGTGTTCGAATCTGATTAATTTTCAAGATTATTAGACATTTTGACAGTTTTGCATACAAATTCCTATATGACAATTTTGACCTGTTACGCAATCTGACCCCTGGGCCCACCCAGGGGCACGACCCTGGGTCAACTTGAACATGAACTGATAGGTCTTGGTCTGAGTAAATGTCATACCAAATTTCAACTTTGTAGCACAACAGGTAAAAAAATATGAGCTCCAATGCGAGCCCGAGGTTTGAGCTCGACATTTCAGCCCGAGGTGGTTACGAACGTGACATACGCACGTAACATCACGGCGAAACGCTATATGCCCCAACCCAGGGGCACGACCCTGGGTCAACTTGAACATGAACTGATAGGTCTTGGTCTGAGTAAATGTCATACCAAATTTCAACTTTGTAGCACAACAGGTAAAAAATTATGAGCGCCAATGCGAGCCCTAGGTTTGAGCTCGACATTTCAGCCCGAGGTGGTTACGAACGTGACATACGCACGTACGCACGTAACATCACGGCGAAACGCTATATGCCCCACTCCTGCCAAGGCAGGCGGGGGCATAAAAAAGACCAGGCGAAAGCTTTGACAGTCATCGAATAGCCTACACATCCTCCTGTGCATGGATATGCGGACTACCGATTGCATTTTACACACTTCATACAGATGCCTGGTTTGTGTGATGCACTCTATCAATGTTAAAATGCCGTTAGTAGAGAAACAGCATAGAAAAACCGGACCCTTAGACATGCTGAGAAAAAATATCTAGCTCGCAATCGGGAATTCTTAGCCTTGAAGTAGGCTATTTATGAAGTTCTATGACTACCTCTATGAAACTATGTTTACGGTGGTCCTCACTTATGTTTTCACTGCAGCCAACCAAACTTAGACACAGCCTCTCAGAATTAAGCTATTGCAGTTGCTCCTCAGGTGTCATATGTATCGAAGAGCCGACTGGTTTTGTCTCATACTTATCGGGATGTGATAGTTTAAGGCCCATCAGGGACGAGGTCGCACCAGCACACTTGTGAAACAACGTTTCTTCTAAACAGGCATTGACTCCTTTGTCGAAAAATCAAAGTATGTCAATGCGGCCGATGCATATGGAGGAAAACCAACACAGGCCTTATTGCAGAACTCGTGATGTCAACATTTCCCATGGAGATTGTATGTGCGGACTACCTTTCGTTGGGTAGGTCGAAAGGTGGAACTGAGCATTTGATCACCAGCCATAATGCTTATGCTAACATAGCGACGAACAAACAGAAATGTTTTTTTTTTTCACCAGCTCATTGTATATTATGAGTTTTCAGAGAAAAGACTTGTTCGTTTGCAGCAGCGCTTACACAACCTTTAATTCTTCCATATACTGTTTTTCAGCAGCCTTTGAAGTTTCTAACCGTCTAAATTCTTCCTCCAAGTCTGTCTTTCTACGTTCAAGTGTTCTCTGTAATAAAAAGAAGTGAAGGCAATGATCGGGAATCAATACGATCTCCCATTCGAGACATCAAAGAACATAAAATAATTTCAAATCAGACGAACTGTAACTATAATAGACTGTCTTGAAACGGTCAGTAATAAGTCTTTTTTACTGGGGTGCTTAAATCGATTTTCCACGCCCTTGGGTCTGTCGTTGCATAGACAAATAATTTGCTCAGTCCGCATGAAGGATTTCAAACTCGTCAGTGCAAAATCTCCGAGAACCTAAAACTTAAACGAATACAGAGACGCAACAACAATGAGGATTCGACAGCATGAAATAATTGAAATGCTGGAGCAAAGGAAACCAACAGTTAGACTCCGGTGGGCCCGACAAGAGACAGAGGATCAGGCACTAGCCGACAAAAACTACACTGATACAGTATTGCCAACACCATATGAGACATAAGCGAAAACCATTGCCATTCTTATGGATGTTTAGGCTAGTCCGAGACTTCCCTGGTCACAGAGGTTTATTGTAGGTTTTGTCGTTCTCTACCTCAAATGGTGTAAGGTCTGTAAAGCCAGAAATATAATAATTCCACCGAAGGCTGTGTTGCACATGTGAAGGCTAAATATAACTAGGATGGACCTATATATGGCTGACACGCAGGAAGGGACGGCATATCGGATCCCTACATCGCGCCATGCAAAAATGAACTCGAATAAATATAACTTTGTGATGTTGCAGTTGAAATATTCTCATCTAAAGAGAGAAAACAAAAACAGTGGAGATAAATATGTCAACAAAATAAGTAAAAAACAAAAACAACAAAAAAAAAAACAAAAACGAAAAATCAAAATCAGATAAAAAATAACAAACAAACAAAAACCAAAACATCAACAACAAACAAACAAAACAAGTGATTTGTTTATAATAAGTTGAAAATACAAAATCGAATCGCTTTAATTTCAAACTGTAATAGGCCGGGATTACTGAATATAAAAAATCGTGTGTGTAGACGTTCTTAACGACCCTGAATATTACCCTTCTCTTGTGATAGACATCCTCGACTGATTCTATTGGATGGCCCTTGTGATCCCCGACAATGCAATTAATACACACGGGCTCTCTACAGATCCCACAGAAGGCACCGAGTTCTTTGTCATGGTAGCTACAGATGTTTGGATCATTTTTCCTCTCTGTTCTTGGAGTTTTGTATTTCTCTGCCATCCTCCTGCATTGGGAAAATATATATATTCAAATTAACCTATGCTCCAGCTCAGAAGGCACACGTCGCCAGGGCAACGTCAAATCAACGTCGGTGCAACGTCATGACGTTGCGCCGACGTAGATGTGACGTTGCATAAGCGTCATGACGTTGTACCGACGTTTATGTGCCTGCTGGGATGGCTTTAGGAATAAAGTTTTCAAAATGATAATGTGACAGGAGTTTTGTTAACCACCAGACCTTTGTTCCGGCATCAGTGATTTTTGGGCCGGACAAACTGATTTTTGTAGTAGCTGGTCCTACAGACAAACGGTTAGTGATAATTAAGTTTAGTGGAAAAGAGTATAATGAAAACCGAGAGGACCAGTTTTAACATGCACATGCTGGTTCTGTGGACCAAGCTAAACCTCTGTGTTGTTTTTTATCAATCCGCAAAATAGGGTTTATTTTATTACCGAAAAAAGCCGAAATTGCCATTTAAGACTGAGAACAAACCGTAGTGCTTATAACCCTACAATCTTCATAAACTGCCAGATTGAAGCCTCCGTGGTGCAGTGGTTACGCTACTCGCCTTGTAAACCAGGGATCGCAGGATCGATCCCGGGCTTCTCCAGACTTTCGGATGAGTCTTTAAACCGAGGTCCCGTCTCCGTATGACCTTAGCTGTTGGTGGGACGTTAAACTAAAACTCACTCACTAAACTGCCAGATGAACATCAAGAGCTTGGTAACTTTTGATTAATTTAAATACAGCTGTGCAGCAACGCCAAACTGTGGCAACTTGATTAACGGATACGTCTATTCTTTTGTTCGAAGAGGGGATTGTCTGCTTTTCCAATCCCCGGTAAAGGAATCAAGCACAGAAGACAGGTAAAATCGATACCGATTACATGAAACTATATGAGATGACTGGAGACTACCAGTCGCCGATTACTATACTATACGATGTAGCCTACCTAAGAAGCCTGTTACTCGACAAACCATCTATTCCATTTTCATCTAACGTCACTTCTTTACGGCATACTGGACAATCAAACGTAACACTTTGCGAAGTTTTAGTCACATGTCCCTTCAGTAACCTTTCCTTTAGGCATCCTTGGCAAAAGGAGTGGGTGCAAGGTAGCATGAGCGGGTCATCATACAGGTCGGCACAAATAGGGCAATAGAGTTCCTCCACAAAGTCGTCTGCTTGTGACATGTCTGGCGCTTTTCTTAGTGCTTGTAAAGTTACGTTTCAAAGCATAAACGGCTGAAAAGAATACCGTGATATCAACTACTGTTAAACACTTAAATTTGGCGGCGACAAATTTTGACTGTTTTTATTATTGGACCGTTTGGTGGATTTTCGATTTAAAAAAAAATCCTTGATCTCTGACATACCCCTGTCTGTCGTATGCATGTGAGTTTGACATGGCGATTTGAAAGTTATATACCGTGATTTTCAAATGTTTTCCACATTGCCTTGTTCTTGGTGTGTGTACCTATATAGTTCTCAGTCCGCTGTCACATTTGATTTTATGTTATGCATGTTGTTACAGATGGGCCAATTGGCCTGGTGTTTGCAAATAAACTCCTAAACTCCTATAGCTATTTAATTACTCTGTTTATTCACAGACAAAGCCGTCAATTAATATTAGTTATACGACTTTTGACAGTTACTGTCAAGAGTATTTGCTTTTATTCAGCTTTGTTGAGCATGCTAAATGGCTTAACCCTTTTTGTGCCAAATGGAATCTTCCACCTTAAATATGGATGAGTCCATTGAGCATGCTAAATGGCTTAATAGCTATCAAGTTAAGCAAAGAGAAAGACTTGATAAAATCTTGTATCGCCCTATATCATACTTGCGATGTGTATTGGAAATAAATTTCTGCCAGTTTGTTATTATTCCTTATCTTTATTTGCGGTTTTTAATTTTGGCGTTTTTTCCTTGACCGCCAATAGCGCCAAAATAAAATGACCGCCAACTATAAGTGTTCTAACGTATCCTAAGCAGAGTATTTTATTAGCGCCACCGGAAAGTATATCAACTAATGCATGGGTGCTGAATGGGACGGATCAGACTGTGTACTGGAGAAAGAAAGTATTGCAGCCGGAAATGTCGCGAAGCTAGAGACAATCGATAGGTGTGTTTTCAAAGCTTAGATATAGCTAAAACCATAACCTCTCTACTTGATTCTTACGTATCAGAATAATACTTCAAATTCCCTTCATTGCAGAGCCATATGTCTATGCTTTATTTCAATACCCTTCGTAACCTTTAATAATACTGTACATGTATTTGCTAAAGTTATAAAATAACTCCTTAATTCTAAGAAATCCTGACAATAACAAATTTAATTAGCACAGTATTATAGTTTTGATTCAGGGATGCAGATTTAAATACATGTAAGTCATCTGACTTTCTTCTGGATCCCGTTCGTATGATACCAGTGTAGTTATGTTTTCAGTGTATGTACCTGTATGGACTTGACGAATGCATTATACAATGCAATAAAGTTTAAACCAAATATATTTGATATGGTAATAAAAGTACAACAAGCAATGCTATATACCAAAATGTTTCATATTCAAATACATTGTAAACTTTACCGCCAAAAAAAAAAAAAATAAGATGAAACATTGTGATATTTTTCTTATTTCTGCTCAAAATATAGATTGTGGGTACTGTGATATTTTTCTTATTTCTGCTCAAAATATAGATTGTGGGTACTCATCGAGGCGGTTCTAACGAGTACCCACAATTTATATTATGAGCAGAAATAAGAAAAACAAGGTTTACCCCTGTAAACCCAAGTTTTACGATTTAAAAGTGGGGTACAAGGGGGTCTTATTTATATAGGCGTATTTTCGTGATTATCATTGATCATAGTTTCACAAGCAGCCGGGATACACTCGCCCATGTTCAACGGTATTTTTATGACCACCTACCCAATGAGTAGTCCACTTTTCCTGCCAGAGTCTACTGCAAAAGCGTTCTCTCTTCAAATGTTGCATTAATAGAGCAGGTTATGATTATTTTCAGTTAATTTTTAAAACGGTTAGACATTCCGTCTCCTGAAGCGATGCATAAATGACGGTAATAAATACATTATCAATATTTCTTCCTTGTGAATATCCTTTATGAAGATATGCTGACTGGGTTAAATCGTGACTGTCTTTGTTTTCTCATGTGCAAGAGCGATCTACCCGAACAATTTATTTCTATGAACAATAGATCAGGTTTCTTGGGCTCTTACGAAAGAAGGAAAATTATGAATCGATACGCATGCACGAAAAATAACCAAATTAAGAGAACATCGCGGCGACGCTAAAAAATCTTTTATTGACAGCAGGGTCATGAATTTTGTGCTAGCCGGGAATACTGGAAGAAGCACGGGACCTAGAAGAAAAATATTATTAAAAAACTTTCTTACTTGGAAACGGAAGCCACCTCTATAGGAAAAATGGCTCCGTTTGGCGCAAACTCTTTCCTTTATGAGCAGCCGCTATGTGTGTGTGTTACAATGAGCACCTACAACCTATGTCTTGCAGCGGAAACAGAACAATGTCTATCCCTATAAACCCAAGTTTTTTCTATATAAAGTAGGGTTTACTTTTCGCTACATAAAGTAGGTTTTACAGGGGTGTTCTTTACACGGACGTGCGAACTGTCCTGTGAATTCGACCCCTCTGGAAAAGTCCCTTGTTTTGATACGGGATACGAAATATAGGACTGGGAAACCTGGCAGATTTTTTCCGCCATTTTTCGTAGGGAGACATCCTTCATGACTTCCTGATCGCTTTTCTATAAGCCCTGCCCCACTGCAGATAGGTCTACTCTTAAAGGAAAGAATTTGCTCCTCAGGAGCAAATTCTTTCCTTTGAGAGTTGACCCCTATTGACATGAGAGACAAAATACTTTTTGAGGAGTTGCTTCCCCTGAAGGTGTATCCATTCCCCTTAAGTTACGTTAACGTCTCTTTATAGATCTCACGTAACATGCTTAATCAAAGTACTGAAAGTACTGAGGAAAGTTGATTTATGAGGAATAATTATTATGATAACAATGTCAGTCGTAGATCAAGCAGTTATCTAGATATTTTGTTGACAAGGTCCCAGAGGGTTAAAAAAATCGACGCAGAAAAAAATGTTTCATCGATTGTTTTTAGTTTAAAGACAGGTCAACCCTTGTGGATCACTTTTGTCTTCTCCAAGAGAAAGGGAGAAATTAGGTAGTAAAGATAGTAGAGGAGATGAAAGTGAGGGACAGAGGATAAAGAGGAAAATGAATACATCCCTACCGTTACCTGCTGCAAGGACAGCGGGCCTTTCCCCCAGCTGTAAGTCAATATCAGCTGGACTCCCCAGTGACACAAGTAGCTCAGTACATTCTGTGCTTGTCCCATCTGCTAATAATCTTACAGAGAAGTGCTCCTAGCGGGCACATGACGTATTAGCAACGTCGCATTGATACGACGATGCACATACGTTGTGCAGCCGCTTGGAGGTATGTTTCTGTTGGCGTCGGGACATAAAAAGGAGAATAACTTGACGAAAAAAAAAAAAAAAAAGAAATCGTTTTTAAACCATCTGATTTATACTTTATAATCCTGATCAGACGCCGCGTTAAGCGAACTTCGACGACCCAAGGCGAATTAAAATACGTTTATTCCAACCTGTACGTTAACCCATAAATGCCAATTGTTTCAATACTTGGACATTCGGAAACAGTTAAGACAGATTAGAGGCAACAGAATGTAGCGTCTGATCGGTGTCTTCACTATCTGCTAAATGTACGAAACTTAACTTAAAACTCACAGCTTACAACACATGTTTTGTAATTAGAGCTCTCGAAAGCAGGTGAATAACTGTGTTCGATGTCGGTCAGTAAAGGGTTGTTTAGTTGGTCATAAGCGAGCTATCCCATTTAACCCTGCAGGGTAGAAATTTACGGTATCTATGCAAACCTTGCAGATCCTGATAAGACGGCACGTAGCTAGCACGTCAAGGCAGAATATACATGTACACTGTTTGCCATCATGTTAGTGAACTGATCAGAAATCCCTTTCTATAAGAATATATTTTAAGTGAGAAGAGACCGGCCCCGATAGCTCAGTTGGTAGAGTGTCCGCTCCGGGGAACGGGAGGTCACGGGTTCGATCCCGGGCCGCGACATACCAAAGTCGTTAAAAATGGTACTAGCTGCTCCTCGCTTGGCACTCAGATTTACGGGATAGAGCTAGGACTGGTCGCCCAGTGTCAGGATAATGTGACTGGGCGTGGTATCATGCAATGTGTCTGGGACATGATACTTCAGTGAGGCAGCACTTTAAAAGTGAGCATTGGGATCCCTGTCGCAACCAGACACCGTCGCGATATGACTGAAAAATTGTTGAAAGCGACGTTAAACCCGATTTCACACACACACACACACACACACACACACACACACACACACACACACACACACACACACACACACACAAAGTGAGAAGAGTCCTGTCCAGAAACTCAGGGATAAAAGAGTAAAATCTCTAGAAATAGAAAGGACACCAGTTACATAAATATCATCGGAAAGCGCGTGGGAAAATAGTATTGTTTTCTTTTCAGAATTAGTCTTTCGGTGCCAATTCATATTCAATCCGTATAAAATCTCGAAAAATGAAACTTTTTGAAAGACATTCCATGCCTGCAAAATTAATTTTCAAGAGTTCCTTTGGACTATTTTATGCAGCGAACGAACATCGGAAGTGGAGTCACGCGGTCCAGTACCGGAAGCAGAAACGTGTTGATATAGAAACTTGATTTTAAAAATCAACTTTCAAAAAGTAAATGTTTAAATCTAAGCCAAGTCATGTCATACAATATTACAGCCATATTTCTGAAGTGAAGTCCGCATCTTAAAATTAGATTCCTTATGTTAACGTGCCGCCCCACCCATCGGGGCCTGAAGAAATAGATGGGCTGCACGATGCTTCCATGCAGAGCTGAAACCGACCGCACACGAGTACTGGTAAACCGCATAGAGGATCTAAGCCTGCTCAGGCAAACCGGTGCGAGTCGGTCCGTCCATGCTTATAAACACTTGGTTTCATTGGGCGACAAGGCTTGAGATGTCATTTCATCTCAGTGTCGGGCAAAAGTCCCACAAAACTGGAATCGACGTCTCCAAAATGACCTAAACAGTGTTGACGGGGACGTTAAACCTCAAATCAAACAAAACAAATTATGTTAACGTTAACGTGTCTAAATTTGCAGAACATTGTATGATGTTTAGTTTAAATTAAGTTGTCTTATGGGTTACATTTTTACAATGCACAGATTTGCCAACAGTGCATATGGCCATGACTTACTTTGAGGTGTTAGTATTATTCCAACGAAAAAGAAGCAAACAAACAAAGCATGCACTGAAGAAATAGAAAGGGCACAATGCAGTAAAATGAATATAAAATAAAGAGAGATTAAATTCTTACCTTTTATTGAATTCGAACATGTTGGTTCATACATAGGGATATGTCTGAAAGATCAATACTGATTAATAATATCTCCCGCATAGGAAATACTGCCGAATAAAAAGAACTGTCAAAGGGCAGCATAGCTTGCTTGTCGGTAACAATTTATCAATGAACTTGACCTTGAATATGTCACAGCCTCGGCAAATCAGTCCGGCTCACAAGGTACTGAAAGTGTGCAAATATTCCACAGCGACCTTTCCAGTGTTATCTTGGTTTCAATCATTGCTAACATATGCCAGATCCCCAAAACCCTGAATCTTGCAGTAAAATAAATAAACTTTCATTTAGACTGAGAGAGCTGTTTATACTCGCTTCGTACTGAATTTACAGAGTACATTTATTTAATCGTGCAGGTAGTTCTAACTTGCTTGTTGATACTTTTAAGTTGCTGATTTTTTTTTTTTTTTTTTTTTTTTTTTTTTTTTGGGTGGGGGGGGGGGGTGGGGGGGGTGGGGGGGGTGGAGGTGGTGATTTAAGAAGGAGTGGTTTGGTTTTAGCATTTTTTGAAAAATACCTAACATCATGAAAACATATAATGTTGCCCGCCTTGAACCCCACTTTTATATAGTAAAACGGGGGTTTACATAAGCCTTATTTTTCTTATTTCTGCTCTAAAATACAGATTGTGGATACTCGTTAGAACCGCCTCAATGAGGCGGTTCTAACGAGTACTCACAATCTATATTTTGAGCAGAAATAAGAAAAAATATTACACTTTTACCTCTTAAAATGTTCATTTTTTCGGCAGTAAAGTTTACAATGCATTTGTATAGGCGTGTTTTGGTAAAGAAATGCACCCAATAAAAGACTGTGCATGGTAAGCATCAGTACATGACCCTTTTATAATGTCAGTCACTTATATGCTCCTGATAATGTGAGGTATTTACAATTAATTAACCTTTTTGTACCAAATGGACACTTCCTTCTTATATATAGCAGGAGCTCATTTCAAAATTAAGGGATGTCAGGTTTCTTCAAAATTTATTTGGAAAATGGCTGAACTTTTTGCAAACAGTGTAGGCCCTGATCAGACACCGCGTTCTGTGGCATCTGATCTGGGCCTGCACTGTGTGCCAAAACACCCGTTTTGGGGTTTCTGGTACCAAATGGGTTAATAAACTAGAATTGCGCAGTCGATGGCACGCCATCGCATATCCCCACTCCACTACATAATCTACTCATCATGCCGTTCGCTTTGATACGTTACGCTTTGATTTTTTTACCCCCGCGGGCCCCACCCCCTGGACCCACCCCTAGGGGTGTGATCAAATTTCCAAAAGTGTCATGCACTCCCCAGTCCAAAGATCTATCAGTTCCCAAAGTTTCAATTTCTATCTATAACCGTCTAGTAGGAGTTATCCGGTAAGACGGACGAACGGATGGATGTACGTACGGACGGGCGGACAGACGGACGACGAGGACCATTACAATATCCCCACTTTTTCTTCGAAAATCGTGGGGATAATGATCAGTATGTGCTGGCCTTTCTATTGAGAGTTCAATATAATTTGAGTGGTTATGTGGTTTTGCAGGTTTTGCAGTATTACATGCAATAGTCTGTTGCATGCAATAGTCTCCGGCCCCCACCAATCGGGGCTTGAAGAAATAGATGGGCTGCATGATGCTTCCACGCAGAGCCGAAACTGATTGCACATGTGTACTGGTAAACTGCTAGATAATCTAAGCCTGCACAGGCAAAGCGATGCGAGTCGGACCGTCCATGCTTATAATGTTTAGCCCTTTTGGTTTCATTGGGCGGCAGGGCTTGAGATGTCATTTCATTTCAATGTTAGTTAAAAATTCCACAAAATTGTAAGCAAGGTCCCCAAAATGACCTGTACAGTGTTGACAGGGATGTTAAGACTCAAATCAAACAATAAAAAACCTGCAATAATCTATTGCAAATTTATTGTGCATAGCTTCATATACTCGTATATTGGCAAACAATAATGTTTATACACAATGTTTATGAATATCAAATAAATTTCAGTAATTTAGTTGCCTTTACTGAATCTTTAAGATTTCACTTTAAAGAGCATCAAGGTTTACCCGGTTTTGCCTAGTGCCCTAAAAGGCAATTCAGGCTCGGATTATATGCAGTAAAATGCGACATGTAATCATTGGTTGGATGAAAATAAGTATAGTAAATAAATAAATAAATAAATAAATAAATAAATTTGCAATCAATGATAAAATGGCAAATGGATTTGTATCTGTCCATAGTACAAGGTAGAACAGGCCATTAGGCAGCAATGGATTAAGGGACAATGTTTCTTATTTCATGTCAGAAACAAATGTTGTGGGTATTGTTAAAATCCCCTCCAAGAGGCAATTAGAAAAAGTACCAACAGAAATAAGAAAAAAATGTAACTTATTTTGTTGGATCAAGGAGCTTATGACTGTGATGAACTCTTGGTTGGATAAATAAACATGTTTGGGAATGTAACAGGTTGACCGTGTGGCTCGGTAGCTCCGTCGGTACAGCATTCCAACGGTATGCCAGAGGCCCTGGGTTCGAGTCCCGGTTGAGCCATGTTCTTTTGCCTCCCCTGTGACATTTGGTAACCACAACGTCTGAGGGAATGAAAGAGTATGAAAAATGTCTCGTAGCCGGCTGGATAGGACTTAGAAATTCGGGCACATTCTCATTAGGCAGGGGGTGTGGGGGGGGGGATATAGCAGGTCGACCGTGTGGCTTGGAGTTTTCGCACAATATACGAGAGGCCCTTGGTTGGAGTACCGGTCGAGAGATGTTCTTTTTCCACCCCTGTGACATTTTGTGGTTCAGTGTGGGTCCAGCAACGCATCTGAGTGTATGAAAGAGTATGAAAAATAAGTCTCGCAGCCGGACTGGATAGGACGAGTTTCGTGATGAAATAACAGGCCGACCCTGTGGCTCAGTAACTCAGTCGGTAGAGGGTTCGCACAATATGCGGGAGGTCCTTGATTCAAGTCCCGGTCGAGCCATGTTCTTTTTTCACTCCTGTGACACATTCGAGGAAACAGCAAAAGAGGACAGGTCTTGTGACAATTTCATAAATCGTTTAAACTCCACTTCTCATTTGCCTGTTTTAGCCCACCTGGGCCGAAAGTTCCGGTGGAGCTTATAGGATGGAAGTCAATCCTTCATCCGTCTGTCATCTGTCCATCCGTCCATACCTTTGACCAGTTATATCTCGGCAATCTGCAGGCTGATCTCAATCTTTTCTTATTTGTAGCATGACACTGGTGGGGGATTGATTTGTTTGTTTGGTTTGACGTTTAACGTCCCCGTCAACAGTGTATAGTTCATTTTGGAGACGTTGCTTTCAATTTTGTGGGACTTAAATCCGACAATGTGATGAAATGACATCTGAAGCCCTGCCTCCCAATGAAACCAATAGGGTTTATAAGCATGGACGGTCTGACTCGCACCGCTTAGCCTGGGCAGGCTGAAATCCTCAAAGCGGTTTTCCAGTACTCGTTAGTGGGTCGGTTTCAGCTCTGTGTGGAAGCATCATGCAACCTATTTCTTCAAGCCCCGATGGGTGGGGGCCGTGGGATTAATGACATATGCTTTTAATCGAAATTTTATAAAAACTTTGGTTGCTATGGCAAACAAAATGTCCCATAGACTTAAATGGGAAAATGATTGTCATCACTGTAGCGCCTCCAGTTTTGATCGGATGTTTTTGTCGCGACTGCTATTAGCATGGCGCGATATAGGCGCCCGGTTTTCCGTCCGTTCGTCCGTCCGTCAGTTTGTGTAGGCGTCAACATTTGCGACCACCCTGGCGTTCACCATGAGGTTCAAGTTTATTTATCAAGAACCATAAGAGCTTCATTAATGATACTTTGTACAAACTTGTATTTGGGGATGACACCTTTATGCAAGCATCCATATTTGACCTTGACCCCAATTTCATGGTTCACTGACTTTGTAAAATTTGCGACCACCCTAGCGTTCACCCTGAGGTTCAAGTTTATTTACGGCCCCCGCCCATAGGGGCTTGAAGAAATATATTGGCTGCATGATGCTTCCACGCAGGGCTGAATCCGGCCCGCACACTAGTACTGGTAAACCGCTTAGAGGATCTAAGCCTGTCCAGGAACCGCGGTGGGAGGCGGACCGTCCATGCTAATAAACCCTTTTGGTTTCATTGGGCGACAGGGCTTGAGAAGTCATTTCATCTCAATGTCGGGTAAAAGTCCCACAAAATTGGAAGCAACGTCTCCAAAATGACCTTTACAGTGTTGACGGGGACGTTAAACCTCAAATCAAACAAACAAAAAACAAGTTTATTTGTCAAGAACTATAAAAGCTTCATTAATGATACTTGGTACAAACTTGTATCTGGGGATGACAGCTTACATGCAAGCATCCATATTTGACCTTGACCTACATTTCATGGATCACTGACTTTGTAAAATATTGCGACCACCCTAGCGTTCACCCTAATGGTCAAGTTTATTTCTCAAGAACTATAAGAGCTTCATTAATGATATGTGGTACAAACTTGTATCTGGGGATGACAGCTTACATGCAAGCATCCATATTTGACCTTGACCTACATTTCATGGATCACTGACTTTGTAAAATATTGCGACCACCCTAGCGTTCACCCTAATGGTCAAGTTTATTTCTCAAGAACTATAAGACCTTTATTAATGATACTTGGTACAAACTTGTATCTGGGGATGGTAACTTAAATGCAAGCATCCATATTTAACCTTGACCTATATTTCATGGTTCACTGACTTTGTAAAATATTGCGACCACCCTGGCGTTCACCCTAATGGTTAAGTTCATTTCTCAAGAATTATTAGAGCTTCCTTTATGATACTTAGTACAAGCTTGCATTTGAGAAAGAAATCTTTTGTGCAAGCATCTATGTTTGACCATGACCTACATATCATGGTTCGAGGATTTTGCGCCCACAAAGGCGCGACATAGCCTTCGACGGAATTCTTGTTTTAATTTACCCATTGGAAATATAGGCTGGGGATGAAGCTCGCATGAATCCGAAAACTGGTGAGGTCGGCATGATGTAGAGTTGTGTCCCCATGATTGCTGAATGTCTTTTTCGACATTGTCGTCATCTCCGAAGCCCCTTCATTTTTGGTTGAATCTTGTTAAAACTTTCTAATAGGTTTGCTTGGGTTAAGTTCAATAAGACCTGTCGCTGGACAGGATAGCTCACCGGGAGTCGCGCTTTGACTTAAGTCGCGCGAAGGCAAAATTTCAGACCCATAACAGAAACAAAGTCACAAAGAAAGAATCCAGTGCTATATCAATATCCGGGATCATGAATGGTTCAAGTCTGTAAGCCATTTAATCCACATCCATGTAAACAGACAAATTTTCATGGCAATTGTGTAACTATTTCAATCAACACGGGCGACAAACAGCAAATGCAAGGATAGTAGAACCATTTGTTCAGGTGAGCTAAAATGTCTGTCTGTGACCCTGACTTTGATCCGAAGGTCACGGTCATGGAAGCGGATGCTCTGATATTTTTGAGACAAGTATCTGTCACCTCAGCAATAATGAACTAAATCCATCATACGGTAAAGAAGGAATGAGGTCCTAAAACTTTAACGAAACAAGTCTTTAACATTTAAATTTAAGTCTGTTACCTTGACCCCAAGGTCATGGCTATTGGTGCTGATGTTGCTGATAAAAATTTAAAGCACTATCCACTATCACCATACCAAAGTCATCCAAAGACAACCAAGTAATTATCTAAAATCTTTAGTGCAAAAATTACCATAAAAGTTTTAAGTCTGTGACCTTGACCCCAAGGTTATGGCCGTGAGAGCTGATGCTGCTGCCAAACCTTTGACACCAGTATCTTTTACCATGCCAAGTATAAACTAAATCCATTCAAAGGTAAAGAAGTTATAAGCTCCTAAAAACTTTAACACAAAACCTTTCACATAAAAAATCAGTCTGTGACCTTCACCCAAGGTCATAGTTATAGGTGATGATGTTGGTGATAAAAACTTTGTAGCAATATCTATCACCATTCCAAGTCTCAAGTTAATTCATCTGAAGGCAACCAAGTAATGATCTAAAATCCTCTGTGCAAAAACATAAAAGTTCTAAGTCTGTGTCTTGACCCCAAGGTCACAGTCATGCATGATGATGCAGCTGATAAATGCTTTTGACTAGCACCTATCACCACACCCTGTATGAACTAAATCTATCAAAGCGTAAAGAAGTAATGAGCTCCTAAAAACTTAGACCAGTATCTATTACCATACCAAGTATAAACTAAATCCATCCAAAGGTACAGGGGTAATGAGCTCCTAAAATAAAAACTGACACAAAAACTTTAACATAAGAATTCAAAGTCTGAGACTTTGCCCGAAGGTTATGGTAATGAGAGCTGGTGCTGCAGCTAAACATTTGAGACCGGTGTCTTTTGTCACGGTCATGGGTGCTGATACTGCAGATAAAAACTTTAGCCCAGTATCTATCACAGTACCAAATATGAACTCAATATATCAAGTTTCAAGGTCATCGGCCATTTGGTTCCTGAGAAGAAGACGTTTAATGCTTTTTACCATATATGAGCACGGCGGTCATACTGGTCATGTGACCCAGTCCTTATACATGATACAGGTCAATAAATGACCTTTGGAATTGATAAACATCCATTAGGGTGATTGCAAATATCATTTCTGATGCCACAGGCTACCATTGTTTGTTTGTTTTGAGGTTTAACGTCCCCGTCAACACTGTTAAGGTCATTTTGGAGAAGTTGCTTACAATTTTGTGGGACTTTTACCCGACATTGAGATGAAATGATATCTCAAGCCCTGTCGCCCAATGAAACCAATAGGGTTTATCAGCATGGACAGTACTAGTGCGCGGGCCGGATTCAGCTCTGCGTGGAAGCATCATGCAGCTTGCCTTCAATTACTATAAAAATGTCTAAGTGACCAAATTTGACCTTGACGTAAAACAGGTCAGTGTCATCCAAAGGTCATCATTTGAATACACTTGGTAGGGCCCGAGTTCCCGATGCCATATAACAAGTTTCAAGGTCATCCGCCATTTGGTCATCCGCAAATCGAGAAGAAGAATTTTAAAGGATTTTATTATATATTGGCATGGCAGCCATGTTGGTCATAAGGCCCAGTCCTTACAAACAATCTTTGTTCCGCATTCCCATAGAGGTTCCAACTGACCAAGAAGTTTCAGAGGAGATGTCGTTTGAAAATGCCGACGCCGACGCATACGTGGACGCCGAAGACGGACCACTGCCTATACAATAAGTTCCCTGGAGCCTTTCGGCTCTGGTGAGCTAAAAACCTGGAAACTTAAACAGACTATAAAGCATTTAAGTCAGCCTGCAAAGCTGTACTGGCCTCCGAGGCCTAGCGGAGAAGCACACCGACTCTTAATCATTAGGTCTCTCATCGATGTTGCTCGAGCCTAGCTAGGGTCACATGTGAGACGCCAAGTTTTGCAACGGAAGATCAGGTGTTTTTTTCTCCGGGTACTCCAGTTTCCGCTCACCTCTGATTAACGACGGCTCGATATAAATGAAATAATCTTGAAAAGACTGTAAAACCACAAAATATTATATACAGTGAAATTCCGCTTTGAAGACCACCAAAATTTATGAAAAGTCTGCTTTAAAAAGCTTATTTTGAAGGCTGCACTTAATCTTTCTTTGTGTTTTCTGCCCACAGTGTCTTCTGGTCAGAGACCACCTTTGGGACTGTTCAAAGTAGTGGTTACTTTTGAACAGTCCCAAAGGTGGTCTTACTACAGGAATTTTACTGTATATATAAAAACTTGGAAAGCTATTACATCTACATGGAAATATGAAATTCAAAGTTTGGAGATGGGGTGCATTGGTAAGAGCGCTGACCCTGAATCATTATTATGGTATGAGTGTAGTGCTTTGTTCATAAGTGACAATGCAAAGTTCTGTCTGCAGATGTGTCAGGTAGCTTTTCATCCACCTGAAAGATTGTATCCGCTCAAAATGATTGAATGAATCTGTGTGTGTGTGTGAATTCGGGTTTAACGTCGCTTTCAACAATTTTTCAGTCATATCACGACGGTGTCTGGTTGCGACAGGGAGCTCAATGCTCACGTTTATAGTGCTGCCTCACTGAAGTATCATGTCCCAGACACATTACATGATACCACACCCAGTCACATTATCCTGACACTGGATCGACCAGTCCTAGCTCTACCCCGTAAATCTGAGTGCCAAACGAGGAGCAGCTAGTTCCATTTTTAACGACTTTGGTATGTCGCGGCCCGGGATCGAACCGGAGACCTCCCGTTCCCCGGAGCGGACACTCTACCAACTGAGCTATCGGGGCCGGTAATTGAATGAATCTTAAAGGGCTTTAATTTCCAAAATAAGAAGTACTTTATAGTGTTTTTATTTGACCTGGAATCAAGCATTTGATCCTTTTCTCTTGCATCGGCTCAAACACGAAACGCATTATAGCAGTATGCCAAGCATATAAAGACAAAAAAGTAAAAATGCATTGGCTGTTACAAAAATATATTTTGAATAAATTCTATGAATTTCTTAACGTCTTATTCCTGTCTTTATCACACAGTGGCAATTACAATCATGCTTTGCTGCAGAGCTGATAATGATCCTGTAAGGTAGTATATGCCAATAGTTGTAGAGCATAAAATTTTCCCAAGATATAAGAAAGTGAAACTATTAATGTACAGTTATAATAACACCCCTGAATGATGATGAGGTCAAATGAATTCTGGAGCTTTCTGAACCTTGTGAGCCGGACTGAAATAGGCAATGGTTACTAAAATGTCATTTTCAGTGTTAGAGTGGTGACTCATGAGCCATCCAGCAGACAAACGTCGCTAGGGCAACGTCATATCAACGTCGGTGCAACGTCACGACGTTGCACCGACGTAGATGTGACGTTGTAAAAACGTCATGACGTCGCACAGACGTTGATGTGACGTCAGAATTACGTCATGGGCTCACTGAGGCATTATAGGGCAACTGTGCAGAATATTACTTTCTTACGCTGTAATGAATTATAGGAGAGTTCCTATATTAAGACCACCCTTGGGACTGTTCAAAAAAGTGGTCTTTATGACCACTTTTGAACAGTTCCAAAGGTGGCTCCTGACCAGAAGACATTGTGTGCAGAAAGGACGAAGAAAGAATAACTGCACCCTTCTAAATAAGTTTTCTTCAAACAGAATTAGTCTTAATTTTAGGTGGCCTTAATAGCGGAATTTCACTGTATTACTACAAAGGTACGCTGTAATGAATTACTACTGCAAAGGTAACTGCTTCAGTTGGCACTGTTTTAACCCATATATCCTGGCGGCCCTTTTCTGGAACGTTGGCAAACAGTGCAGACCCATATCAGACACCGCCGTCTGATCTGGATCTGGATCTACACTGTTGCTTAAAAAACATTCATTTTTTTTTAAATTTGCCACAAACAAAAATAAACCCGACACCCCTATAATTGGAAATGAACCACTCCAAACTTACTAGGTGGAAGATTCAATTGACATATATGGGTTAAATAATAAGTGGTTGTTGTTAATGTTAGAAACGCAGAAAGTTCTCAAACATACAAAAGGAGTGTTTAATGGCTTCTTTTGTGGTCGGTACAACCGATCACCATACTGGAGGTCTGTACCAAATGACACACGATGACAGCAAGTAGTACATTCCCTGGAAAGACGAAGGTCATATCAATATTTCGTATCATATTTATAATATTAATAGTGTCCGTTTCTTATAAACGTTTGATGTTTAAATAAGTGTAAACATTTTCCCGATGAAATACTGTTTCTGTCACAGTAACGCATGGTTTGATAACAAACTGTTGCCATTCATGCAATCAAGCAACCCGAATAACAATATAGTATCTACTATCGATATTCGATTATCGATATATGATTTATGAGACAACATAGGAGAATTGTAGGATGGTGATCAGTTAAGCAGTTAAGAAAGCAAGTGCTATGTTGGTTCTATTCAACTTTATGCCAAACGACATTACGAAAACACGCCTATATAATTTTGACCCTCTTGAACCCCACTTTTATAAAGTAAAACTGGGGTTTGCAAGGGTAAACCTTATTTTTCTTAAATCTGCTCTAAAACTATATTTTGAGCAGAAATAAGTAAAATATTACAATTTTTCATCTTAAAATTTAGATTTTTTTCGGTGATAAAGGTTACATGTATTTGTATAGGCGTGTTTTCGTAGTGGGTATGCAATTTTGACACAATGTATTGTTTATAGAATACTCTTTCAACCTTTTAGACCGGTACAAAATGTCTATGCAAACAGTGTAGACTCTCATAAAAAGTCATCAAGATCCACACTGTTTGTCATTCTGCAAATAATTTTGACTAAAACCCCTATTTAACCCATTTTGTACTAAATGGAATCTTCCTCCTTATATAACGCAGGGCTCCAAAATTCGAATTATGGATATCCATAAATAAGCCGAATAATGGATATCCATAATTCGAAGTATTGATATCCATAAATCAAATTATGGATATCTATAAATCGGGTTGAATTAATGATCTCAATATTTCGAATTATGGATATCAATAATTTGTCTTTGCAAATAAATACAATAAATAATGACTGAAACCATATTAATCTATATTTGTTTGTTTGATTTGATTTGAGGTTTAACGTCCCCGTCAACACTGTAAAGGTCATTTTGGAGACATTGCTTCCAATTTTGAGGGACTTTTATCCGACATTGAGATGAACCGCCCAATGAACCCACTAGGGTTTATAAGCATGGACGGTCCGACTCACGCCACTTTGCCTGGGCAGGCTTAGATCCTCTAAGCAGTTTACCAGTACTCGTGTGCGGATCGGTTTCAGCTCTGCGTGGAAGCATCATGCAGCCCATCTATTTTTTCAAGCCCCAATCGGCGGGGGCCGTTAATCCATCTTTATAGATATCCATAATTCGATGTATGTATATCCATAAATCAGCCGAATAATGGATATCCATAATTCGAATTATAGCGATTTATGGATATCCATAATCCGAATTATGTGTATCACTAATTCCAATTATGGATATCAATAAATCAAAATATGGATATCCATTATTCCGCTGATTTATGGATATCCATAATTTGAATTATGGATATCCATAAATCGAATTATGGATATCTGTAAATCGGGCTGAATTATGGATATCCATATTTCGAATTAGTGATATCCAATACCCACCGTAAAAACCTTTGGTTTCAGTCATTATTTATTGTTTTTATTTGCCAAGACGAATTGTGGATATCCATTTATCGAATTATGGATATCCATAAATTGACCGAACTATGGATATCCATAATTCGAATTAATGATATCCATAATTCGCGTTATGCATATCCATAAATCGATCTGAGTTATGGATATCCATAAAAAGAATTATGGATATCCATTATTCGATTTATGGATATCCATAATTCGAATTATGGATATCCATAAATCGATCTGAATTAATGATATCCATAAATTGAATTATGGATAACCATAATTAGATTTATGGTTATCCATAAATCGAATTAATGATATCCATAAATCAGCCGAAAAATGGATATCCATAATTCGATTTATGGATATCATTAATTCAGATTGAATTATGGATATATCCATTATTCGAATTATGGATATCATTAATTCGAATTATGGATGTCCATAAATAATTATGGGTATCTATAAAAATAGGGAATAAATAGTAAAATGGCGCCCCATAGAGGAGGTGGTTGGGCGAGGCGAAGGTGTCGTGTATCTTACGTCACCTGGCGTCTTCCAGCTGGACATCGCTTGCTGGCTGCTCTTGCAGCAGGTAAGGGTTTTTTTCTGGTTGTGTGCTAGTAATCATTTTCATCTTTCACTTCTGTCCTTTTGATTTTAATCACTTCTACTCTCTCTTCTAACTCTTTTCTCCCGATCTCTGGGAGTCGACACAACACCAAAATAATCGATCAGATAACCGATGTGATGACATGCACATATCTGGACTGCGTCGCTATAGTTTCACCAAGTGGACAGATCGTTATGTTGTTTCGCCGCTTTAACGTGATTGTCTCTGACTTAAACATACTTGGAGTAGTACTATGCATTTAACAGTCAAACTTCAATGGTTCGAACATCTTTGGAACAACGAAAATTTGTTCGAGACAGGGGTAGCTCGAGCCACTGAGAGTTTGTCTTACTACTCGTTTAGGTGGCAAAATGGGGATAATCTATGAATATCTTTTCGCAAAAAAAGTAAAAATTATGTTTTGTGTACTCATGGAGGCGATTCTAATGAGTACACACAACATACGTTTTCAAAATAAAACAAGAAAAACCTTCTCGTGTATTATCCCTAAATGTGTGTTATCTGCAGCTACCGGAAACCGGAAAAAAAAATCTTTGGGACTTAAGGGAATGGATACACCGGCAGGGGAGGCAACTCCTGTAAAAATATTTTTGTCTCCCTTGTCAATAGGGGCTCTACTCTTAAAGGAAAAAAAAATTGCTCCTCAGGAGCAAATTCTATCCATTAGGAGAAGATCCCATTTTAAGTGGAACACGGCTAATAGAAAAGCGAACAGGAATTCCCGAAAGTTGTCTCCCTTTGAAAAATGGCTGAAAAATCTGCCAGGTGTTACCATTCCCCTTAAGTACGAAAGCGAAACAGCCATGGTAAACGAGCTATCGGTGTTCCAGCCGTTGAAGTTCTACTGTAGGTCAAATTGTGGCTCATATGATCCGGGGCACAGCATTTCCTACAACTTACATGTGCGCCCAGCGAAGAATCAGATCAGCCTGCGCATCTACAAAGTCTGACCAGAGACTTCTCCTGCTGCATGAAGGAACATTGGGCCCCTTGCTATCCTTAGAGCGCACAACGAAGACTCTGATCAGACTGCGCGGATGCGCAGGCTGATCTGAGTTTTCGTTGGGCGCACGTCTTATTGTAGGTTTTGGCTTGCGCTGGCTCATATAGTTTGCACTTGGGCTCAGGGTCGGCGTCGACAGATTCTAGTAATGACTTTGTGAATCGATCTAGAAATAATTACTAGAACTGCAACAGGTTGCCAGATCATCGATCTCAAAAAGACATGCTACAACTTCGACAGCTTAGCTTAGAAAATTATACATTTGTTGCTTATCAGATTTGGAAACAACCGGGCGCAGTTGGGGAATAATCCAGTTTACGGACTGTTACACCACCAAAACACACTTGTATAATTTTGACCCCCCTAGAACCCCACTTTTGTATAGTAAAACTGGGGTTTACAGGGGTAAACCTTATTTTTCTTATTTCTATATTTTGAACAGAAATAAGAAAAAATATCACCATTTTGCATCTAAAAAATTTATATTTTTTTTTCGGTGATAAACTTTACAATGTATTTGTATAGGCATGTTTTCGTAATGTTTAAAGGTTGCTCGATTCAGATGGGCAAGAAAACCGTTTAAATACCAAAAAAGTAGTGTCGCCCCCGCCCATCGGGGCTTGAAGAAATAGATGGGCTGCATGATGCTTCCATGCAGAGCTGACATCGACCGCACACAGGTACTGGTAAACCGCTTAGAGGATTTAAGCCTGCCCAGGCAAAGCGGTGCGAGTCCATGCTTATAAACCCTATTGGTTTCATTGGGCGACAGGGCTTGAGATGTCATCTCATCTCAATGTCGGGTAAAAGTCCCACAAAATTGGAAGCAACGTCTCCAAAGTGACATACACTGTGTTGATGGGGACGTTAAACCTCAAATCGAACAAACAAAACCAACAAAAAGTATTGCAGTTCTCAGATCAGCAGAAAATGGACAATTCTACTGCTCATTTCAATATTTATGAGCAGGGTATTTCCTACTCAACTGAAACGTGCATGAAAAGGTTTCGTAACCTCAGGCTCAGGCTTAGTCTAATTCAGTGGCTTAATTTCTCTCTTTATTTATTTGAAAAAGGGCTTATACTTCCATCTCTGGAAAGTTATTTTGGTATTCGAACCATAAACATGAAAACGTGATGCTATACAGGAAAAAGACAGGTCCCAACGTTATAAAACTTTTTTCATACTCAACTCAGCTGAGCATGAAACTTGTGGTGCTCCTAAAAATTAAAATACTAAGAAGTAGAGCGATTTTTCTTTCTCAGATAGCAGAGAATGTTATTTGTCCTGCTCACAAATTTTAAAATGCCAACAATTGTTGGCATTTTAAAATTTGTGAGCATGACAAATTTCATGCTCAAGTGAGTTGAGCATGAAAAAAGTTTTATAACCTCGGAACCGTATCCTATATTGCGTAAGAGCGCTGACTCTAAATCATGCGGTCTCTCACCGCTGTGAGTTCGAGCCTTACTCGAGTCATGTGAGGCGCCATGTTCTGCAATGGAAGGTCAGGTGATTTTTCTCCGGGAATCCCGATTTCCGCCCATCTGTGGTTACGATCTGCTCGAAATAAGTGAAACAATCTTGAAAGGGTGGTAAAACCAAAACCAGACTCTGTTTATAGGAAAAACATAAACTGTTTGCACGCGAGAGAACCACCTCAAACTGCATTAATGTATTAAATATCCATGTAAACCCTACCCTTTTCTATGTGGGGTTTACATGGATATTTGATACATTATCACGAAAACACGCCTATATAATTTCAACCCCCTCAAACTCCAGTTTGATTAAGTAATACTGGCCCCGAGGTTTTAAAACTTTTTTCATGCTCAACTCACTTGAGCATGAAATTTATTATGCTCATAATGATCAAAATACAAATGAAAGAGGCAATTTTCCTGCTCGGATTAGCACAGAATGTTATTTGTCTTGCTCATAAAGTTTAAAATGCCAACAATTGTTGGCATTTTAAAGTTTATGAGCAAGGCGAATTTTATGCTCAAGTGAGCTGAGCATGAAAAAGAGGTTTTATAACCTCGGCCCCTGGTTTACAGGGGTATATGTTGCTTTTCATATTTCTACACAAAAACATTTATTGTGGGTACTCGCCGATGCGGCTTTAATGAGTTCCCAGAATCTATGTTTTGAGCAGAAATATGTATAAAAAAACATTACGAAAACACGCCTATACAAATACATTGCAACCTTTATCGCCGAAAAAAACGTGCATTTTAAGATGAAAAAATGTGATATTTTTCTTATTTCTGCTCAAAATATAGATTGTGAGTACTCGTTAGAACCAAGTACCCACAAGCTATATTTTAGAGCAGAAATAAGAAAAATACGGTTTACCCCTGTAGACCCCAGTTTTACTATATAAAAGTGGGGTTCAAGGGGGTCAATATTATATAGACGTGTTTTCGTGATGAAACAGATTTTTTTTTACTATCTGAAAATTTTCAATTTTGGTGATAGAACTTTCAATTTAAATAGGTGTGTTTCTCGCAATTGGCATTTGATAGTTATCTTTTCTCTGTTTGATCTGCTGACTGTATCATTGTTGTATGTATTTGAAAAATGTGGATCCGCCTTATCCATTGATACTACAGGTAAAAACAAATACAGGTAATTTCCCCACGTAGGGCCTCACACTGATGCGGTACCCATAAAACTACATTTTCCTTCTATGGGTAATATTCGATACAGGAAAGATGTCACGACGGGATTCGTCTCCTATAAATCTAGTGATAAAATATGCATTGTTTTTCTTTAATTTCGCTGTATTTGTAAGTAGATTTAATTTGTACTTTATTTTCACTTTACTTTGATTGATTTTCTGTAAACACCTGCATATGTATCGTCACGATAAGGGGTAAAAATAGAAACGCATTCATCGTTCACTTGTCACACCCTATTATTACCTTTAACCCTTTGACCAGCGTTGACCATTTATTTTTTTTGTTGATTTCTATCTATTTATTTCTTTTTGTTGTTATTGCATTTGCTATAAAATATGAGGCGTTGATAGAAAATAATAAACTGCGACAATATTACTCTATAAACCATAGAGAACTGCATGGTTATCGCATGAATTCTCACTCTTGTAAACCCCACTTTTTAGAGGGAAAATTTTATCGTACGTTTTGGGTAGACGTTAGAATTGCCTCACCGAGGCTGGTTTAACGAGTGTCCACAATCTACCGTTGGTATTATATATTTCTTTGAAGCTAGCTGAGTTTGTTTAATTCTTACTTTCTTTTAGTAGCCCACATGCCTGCGGAAAAAACTTCTATAAAGTGGGGCACACTGGTTTGGCATTTGAAATAGCATGTAGCAGGCGTCTCCCTCCCCCCTCTCATGTAGAAAGATTTATTTTCTTTCTGTCTTTCTTTGTGCGTAATAATAATCTGAATGGCCATTGGAACATATTAACTAAGTTTTGTCCTTTTCTGGACCATCATGTGAACAAGTCCGTGAAATGAACACCCCTAAACCCCATTCTTGGGGTATATGGGGAACACCCCCTAATCCCCACTCTTGGGGTATATGGGGTATACATTATTTTTCTTATTTCTACTCCAGGACATAGGTTGTGGGTACTCGTTAGAACCGCCTCAATGAGGCGATTCTAACGAGCACCCAAAACCTATGTTTGCAGTATATATAAGAAAAATATCACGGATTTTCATCAGATAAGTAGCCATTTTGGAGATGTGTTAGGTAAACCGACCGGCTCGACATTATCTAAACAGTGATGATTGGGCAGTTGAACCCGAAACCAAACCGAAAATCTAATAGGAAAACTTGGGGAGATCAGTGGTTGGGACCACCGAATAGGTGATGTAATAAGTTTCTGTAAAATTACGTAAATATTTAACTGAGTTATATACCTTTTGACTAAGTCATTTTATATAGCCGTAGGCTATGACATCCTGTGTGTTTGTTGTTTGGGCCATTTTCTAAATCAACTGAGATAAACTTTTGATAGTTTTCTGTAAATAATTAAAAGTGTCAGGGCCCTTTGCAGAGTCGGTTTTGTTTGAATTGAGGGTTAACGTCCCCGTCAACACTATTTAGGTCATTTTGGAGACGTTGCTTCCAATTTATTTTGTTGGTCTTTTACCCGACACTGAGATGAAATGACATCTCAAGCCCTGCCACCCAATGAAACCAAAAGGCTTATATACATTGGGTGGTCCGGCCCGACTCGCACCACTTTGCCTGGTCAAAGCGCTTTGCGGAGTTGGGCATTGAAGCTTCGAGGAATCTTGTGTTAACAAACATCACGTGAACAAGTCCGTGAAATACGGAACCCCCCAAACCACAATTTATATAGAGAAAATTGGGGTTTACAGTGGGTAAACATTATTTTCTTTATTTCTTCACCAAGACAAAGATTGTGGGTACTCGTTAGAACCGCCAATGAGGCGATTCTTTTGTTTGTTTGATTTGAGGTTTAACGTCCCCGTCAACACTGTAAAGGTCATTTTGGAGACGTTGCTTCCAATTTTGTGGGACTTTTACCCGACATTGAGATGAAATGACATCTCAAGCCCTGTAGCCGAATGAAACCAATAGGGTTTATAAGCATGGACGGGCCGACTGGTACCGCTTTACCTGGGCAGGCTTAGATCCTCTTAGCTGCTTACCAGTACTCGTGTGCGGATCGGTTTCCGCTGTGCGTGGGAGCATCATGCAGCCCATATATTTCTTCAATCCCCGATGGGCGGGGGCCGAATAAGGCGGTTCTAACGAGCACCCAAAACCTTTGTTTGGAATATAAATAAGAAAAGTATAACAGATTTTCATCAGAAAAAAATGCCTTTTTTGAGGATTGAAAAATGTACTATATCACACGGAAGTGTTATCGTATCATAATGATATCTGAGTCCAGTTGTTCAAAGCATCGTTAACCTAACGAGCTCACAAGTGGTCAAAATGTTAACTGTTTTAGCTACTCTGGTATTTTTGCTGAAAAAAATGTGAGTAGCTTTTGCCTTTGCAAAAGCTACTCACATTTTTCAGCAAAAATAGTTGCAGATTTATGACACCGTTAGTGTTGAACAATTGGGCCCTTGAGGACCGCTTGAGCAAGCTGCATGATTGTTTGCACTTACTTTTTGGGTCCAATATACTTTGTTGGCACCTGCTTGTGAAAATTTTCTTGAGAACAGCAATGTCCACCCATTCAACGTATAACTCGGTACCAAAATGACAATATTTACATTTCCAGTGTAAAGCCTAACGTAAACCTATAGAAAACAACGTGGCATCGAGTCATATGATTTTCAGTCACGTCAAGTGGCGTATTAATGGTTCTCTACGATCTGACGTCAGCGCTGTTCCGCTCTATGTAGAAAAACAGCGTGTAAATGTTTTTCATCTATAAAAGTTTGCCCTTTTAGCATTTTGTTTTCGCCCAGTGATGAGGAGCAAAGAATGTAAATAAGAAATAAACTTAATTTTTCAGCTGTTCATGAAAGTATGAACGACAGCTGGTCGCTAGCAAAGTTTACATGAACCCCCCTTCGGGATCCATTCACTTTGCGGGCGACCAAATGCGTTCATACCCTCATGAAGAGCAGAAAAATAAAATTCATTTCTTAATTATCAGAGATAAGGTCAGGTCAAAGTTTCTCGTTTATGGGCAGCCAGGGTAATTGTTTTAGGAAAAACTTATCCCTTTCAAAACTGCGAGTTGTGAATCACTGATAAAAGTCTCGTTTTTCAGCAAAACTCATTAAAACATTGATTTCATCATCATGTTCATATGAACCATAAATTAAGCCGTTAATTTGATACTAATTATGGGGAATGTAAACTATGGATACATAATTTTCACCGAGTATTTGCAAGCAGAAAAAATCCGGATCACAATATGAGACCCGAAATTTTCTTTACAACTATGGCTATATTCGAGCATGTAAACAAGAGATAACCATTTTATGACCGAAACAAATTTCAATGTTACTTTATTGATTTCAGTGAAAGTATTTGAAGAAAATTAATTTATTACCCATGTTATCGTTAGGTAAACGTGTAAACAATGCGTGGGTGTGGTTTTCTCAGGTCTGACTAATTTTTAAGCTCAGTTTTCAAAACATGTAGGTCTAATTATAAACTGACGCATGGTCTAATTGAAGTGTGTCGGCCTAGTCAACATTCTTAACTTAATACGAAAACACGCTTTTACAAATGCAGTGTAAACTTTACCGCCGAAAAAAAAAAAACGAAATTTTTAAGATGAAAAATTATGATATTTTTCTTATTTTTGCTCAAAATATAGAGCAGAAATAACAAAAATAATGTTTACCCCAGTAAACCCCCGTTTTACTGTATACAAGTGGGGTTCAATGGGGGTAAAAATATATAGGCGTGTTTTCGTGATGGGTAAACGATTAACCAGCTCAGATTATTTTCCCAGAAAGTCATTATTAAGCGCCCCGCCCATCTGGACATTGAGAAATAGCTATGGCTGCATGGTGTTTCTGCGCAGAGCTGAACCCGACCGAACTTGAGTACTGGTAAACAGCTTATGTCTGCACCCGATTTCCAAAGCGAGTGACTAATCTACTGCACCACCGTAGTTCTTCTCTCTAACGAGTAAATTACTGGTTTAACATGCTCCAAAACTCAAGGCCCGTATAAATCATATAACCATTGTGTATATATATATGACCTAAACGGTGTTGAGAGAACGTTAAACCTCAACCCAAACAAATGGATTAACTGTTGAATGGTTGTTGTTATTTTATTTGGCGGTCATAGCTGTCATTTTTGTTGGATTTTCTGTACTCGGTTTTGCTCACCTGGGCCAAAGGACATGGACATTCAAGGAGTCAGATCGTATCTCTGTCACAGTTTGATAAACAAGGCTGGAAGCGGGCGAGATCTCAGATCTTGTTGATACTCGTATTATTGTAAATTTTATTTCATTACATTGGGGAATATCTATCTAAAAAAAAAAAAAAACTCCGTTCAGAAAATCTGAATCATCGATATTTTCGTTTCTTCCTTTTAATACTCATTTTAGCCCATACATCACTATGGGAAAGTTGTAGACCTCACCCTCCGCCGATTTCTCCAACAAGTCGTATGCCTCAGCGACAGCCAGGAAAGGCTGTGATTATTTGGAGAAAATTTCAAAATCTAAATTTTCGTTCACAGACTAAGACATTCTGACAGGTTCGACACACCCTTTTAAACCATATATAGAAGTGGTCACTGCTCTTGTAAATTACAAGGGCGTCTATATTTTATTTGCACGATCACTTCATGGAAAATCATTAGCTGTGACACCACATCTGATATCGGTATAATTCATTTTGACCACTGTTGACAGCACATCGCGCTAGTGGCTCCCCGTGCCTAGTGAGCTTCTATCTGGTCATTCGAATGTAAGGTATGTCGTAATTGCATATCTATTTATAAAGTGCATCACATGGATTTGAATAATGTATTATTTTACCTGACAATCATCATCAAATGGACTTAGTCTGTGGTCTCATTTCTTTGTTTTGCAATTTTCTCCAAATAATCACAGCCTTTCCTGACTGTCGCAGAGGCATACGACTTGCTGGAGAAATCGGCGGAGGGTGAGGTCTAAACCTTTCCCATAGTGATGTATGGGCTAAAATGAGTATTAAAAGGAAGAAACGAAAAAATCGATGATTCAGGTTTTCTGAACGGAGTTTATCTGTGCAAATACTTCTTTACCTCCGAGGAGGACTTTCAGAAGGGGAACTGGTTTAACGAGTAAATAGTGGGACAATATTCTGTGGAGTAATTGTTTGTTTGTTGTTTGTTTGTTTGTTAAAAGCAAACATTTTAAAGACCATTTCAACACTATATGGGTCATACCGAACTGGCCTGCTAACCTAATGACGCTTTTCCTAGGCATACCAAGAGCGATGGTGCTACCCGGCACACTTATAAGTACAGTGCACATCATTTCACCAGAAACTAACAACTGCCCTTCTTGTACATAATGATATGAGCCACATCATGAGAAAACACGTTTTGTCATTTTCGAACAGCTAAGGTACAGATCAACCTGCGCCGATCTGTACCTAAGTGTTCACTGTGTATATAGAAGAATACCTTTAGTTTGTGTACATTAAAATTCCAAGACGTTCCTGATAGGCGGTAGTACGTGTCCTCTTCGTGGACAAGCCAGAATTTAGGAGCATCATCGTGGACAAGACAGAAGTTAGGAGCCTACTGTTTTGCAACTAAAATACATTTCATATGAATTGCGACAAGTGAAAAGGGGTCTTTATGCATATCTGTTCAGTGAAGACTCAAATCAGACTTTTACACAGACTTATTATACAATTATGAGCCGGGGCACAGCATTTCCTACAATTTTCATGCGCGCCCAGTGAAGAAACAGATCAGCATGCGTATCCATATAATCTGGCCAGAGACTTATCTCGCTGAATGAAGGAGCATTGGGCCCTTAGCTATCATAAAAGCGCACAACGAAGACTCTGATCAAAGTTCGCGGATGCGCAGGCTGATCTGAGTCTTCGCTGGGTGGACATGTAAAAAGTAGGAAATGCTGTGCCACAACACTCAATAATTATCCACATGGCGCACATCACCGTGTAGCATCGACTCCGGAACCAGATAAATGAGGAAAATGATAATACCAACGGTAGGTAATCGCTTAATTTGGCATTATTACGTAGTGTCAGAACTTAAACCCACTTACCATATTTACTCAACTTATTTTCTCTGAAATTCTTGTGCATAAATTTTGGAAAGTTTTGTCAGCTGCAATTTAAACACACAAATGAGTCGGCTGGTACGTGGCTAGTACCGCGAAAATTCATGACAGCTTCACAAAACATTGAATTTGTTAAAGAAACGGCTGTGACAATCTTCAATTCAGTGGCATCAAAAGATGCCGAATCCTTTGCTGCTTATAATGTATCAGTTGTTTTCCCCACAAAGATGTAAAAAAAACAACTGTGACTGAATAAAACAACCCAAAATGCTCGAAGGCAGAGTACGGCAACTTGGGCCAGTACGTAAAATACTGGACGGCAGTTTGCTAGAAACAGTACGGCGATTTGCTTTTAACAATTATACATAAATTGCTATGGCGGAGATGTGTTCTAACTAGTTTCACAACTATCAGTCTATCTATCTTCATACAGTGAGTCGGTCATACTTGGCCATTACCTCAGTTGGGTGGTGCGCTAAATTTAGAATTTAGCAAAACAGAAAAAACCTCACTGGATGAATTCTTAAAACTATTTACAACCTGCTTTCAGGGGTGTACTAAAACACATACCTCTGGGTCCCAATCCACACCATGCGACCTTTGAACTCATCTGCAGTTTTTGCATTTACCACAGAGGAGGGAAGACTATTCCACTGTGGAATAGTTCAAGGGAAGAAAGAATTCTTCAGGGCATCACTATAGGCCTGGTACCTAGGATATTGAATGTTGTTTAATTTTGATGCCCTTGTTTGAGTTGAAGTAGTCACAGGGTTTAAGTATTTATCCTTATTAAGAGAAACTGTATCCGATAGTATCTTACAAAAGAAGACTAAATAGGACGGCTCACGACGGGCCCCCAACGATGGTCATTCCAGCTCATCGAGCGTTTCGCCAACACTGCTTCTGTTCCACCATCGCCTGCAAGTCTATCGGGCAGCCGTCCCCTGAACCTTCTTAACCTGTTGAATCTAGGTTTTAACATGGGGTTGCCAAACAGGTGATGCATACTCGAGTTGAGGTCGAACCAATATTTTGTATGCAACATCCTTTGTCTGCCTAGGAGCAAAAGCCAAATTGCGTCTTAGAAAACCTAATGTCCTAGTTGCCTTGGATGTAATCTCGGAAACATGTTGACCCCAATCCAGATTATCAGTGGTGATGCAAAGATATTTTGCGGATTGGGCATGCTCCAATGTGTGCAGATATAGTGAGAATTCGAATTTAATCTGCTTGTCTGGGGGTGTCGTGACACCCTCATTGAATGACATTTGGCCACATTGAACTTCATTTGCCAATCGGCCTCCCAACATGCTAGGCTATCCAGGTTATCTTGTAAGATAAGGCAGTCAGAAGGAAACGGGCCTCCGTGGCCTAATGGATAAGAGCGCTGACTCTTAGTCATTAGGTCTCTCACCGCCGTGGGTTCGAGCCTCGCTCGGGTCACGTGTGAGACGCCAGGTTCTGCAACGGAAGGTCAGGTGGTTTTTCTCCGGGTACTCCGGTTTTCGCCCACCTATGATTAACGATCGGCTCGATATGAGTGAAATAATCTTGAAAGGGCCGTAAAACCCAAACCAAAAAAAAAAAAAAAAAAAAAAAAAAAAAAACAGTCAGAAGGAGTATATATATATGCCTACTTGGTAGTATATATATTCCCATACAAAACAGAATCATCAGCAAACAAACGAACAGATGACCTGATGTTATCCGGAAGATCATTGAGAAATACCAAAAAAAAGGACCGGTCCAAGTATCGAGCCTTGTGGGCACCAGACAAAACAGGAACTGGATTCGATGCTTGGCCATCAAGTCCAACTTGGGCGTCCAGAGAGCCATGAGCTAATCCTTTTATCACATATTGATCCAGTTTATACAATAGCCTCCTGTGAGGTACCTTGTCGAAAGCCTTAGCAAAATCCATGATGATTAGGTAAGTCTGTTTGTGGCCACGATTAATTGCCCAGTCCAGATCTTAATATAAACAAAGATTTGTTGGGCATAATTTGTCTTTCGTCGCTACTTTCTTTGTCGGCCTCCTTTTTATGCTTACTATCCGCGGACGCCTGATTACAATCTTCTGGAGTCCACGTCTGTTGGTCTGGACATTGATATTTGCCATTTTGTCTATGGATTAATGATTTTGGATTAACGCTTTAGTACTACGACCTAAACTACTTTTAGAAGTAACTTTAATGCTAAAATTAGAAGGGTTGGGGAAATAAGAAATTTGGTAAAGACAACAGATTTCGAGTTTCGAGTTAGGAGGCCTTCATGCGGACTGAGCGGGTTGTTTGTCTAAATAACGACGGAAGTAAGGGCGAGGATTGTGGCCACGTAAAATCGATTTAAGCCCACCCCTCTCCACCCCGGCCACGTAAAATCGATTTAAGCCCACCCCCCTCCACCCCTACCCCATTGGAATTCATTTCACTGGCCGTCCCAAGGCGGTTCTTCTGTCGCGGTTTATTTTTGTTATGGTTTGTCTGTGAGTGTTTGTATCGCTTATATTATATTGTTTTGGATAGCATATGGCCATTTTGTCGGAAAGTAAATGTCCTTTTGGCTCTCTGCTGTTGATGTTTCCATTACGGTCTGTTGTTTCATGTTTGTGTTTCTTTCCCTTAGGTGACTCTGGTGGGAGCTGTGGGTTAATTGTATCAATGACTTCTATTATCTGCTGTTGTCCTCCAGTTTGATTTTCGACTTTTATCGATTTGTGTCATTGTGCCGCCATTAAACAGTATGTTTGTACAACATTTTGCTTCCCATGTCGTTATCATATTGTATAACCTGAGAGAAATAAATTGAATTTCGTTTGATTTGATTTGATTTGGACATACCTTGTGATCACAAAATACTCAACAGCCTGGGAGCGCAGACCTTGTGACACCCATGTGATTCAGCTTGTTTATGACCTTACCAGGTCACAAGTTAATTGTCAACAAATAGATCTTATCTTGGGTTTAGCAAGATCTTTGGCTAGGTGAATCACATGAAGCTCTGTCTAGTGGATTAAGTCTTTTCTAATTATGAGAAGTTTAAAGGTGAGTACTCGGATGAGGTTCCAGTTACTTCAGGTATATTGCAAGGATCAGTTCTAGGCACATTGTTATTGTTATTTTACCAAAACGACATGCCCGACAATGTGTGGTCCCAGGTTCGCCTATTTGCTGATGACACTGCGGTGTACCTGACCATAATTCACCCTGATTACTCAGCCATCCTCCAGAGGGACTTAGACCGTCTAATCATAGTAATCTCACTGGGACATGAACTTCAAACATAGAAGATCAAGTTTTGCACATAACCTGGGTAAGATCTCCAGCCGTTACATCATATATAATGCATACTCATGTCCTCGAAATTGTTTAATCTGCCAGGTACGTAGGTTTCGATCTATCCACTAACATGAACGTTAACATAGGTATCGATAGAATCTCTTCAACTGCTAATAAGTCCTTTATTTTATTTATTTAATATCAGAAAAAACTAAGTTAAGGAAGCAACATGAAAGACAATAGTCCGCCAACACTTGAATACCTCTCCACAGTATAGACCCCATGCACACAGTCTTATGCCCATTAACTCGAAATGGTGTAGCGTAGAACCTTCCACTAGACTCTAAACAATTATTTTACCTACAACATGCAGCCTTATCTTGGCTAGAGATCCTTGCAGCAGAGACGGTCAGCTGTCTGACTCATTTATATAAAAGTATTCATGGCACAGTTGCAGTATCTCTCCCCCTTACTTCTGGCAACCAGTCGAACGTCGCGTCACAGCATGAGCCACCCACTCGCATTACGTCAAATTAATACATCAGTTAATTGTTACATGTATTTATTCTTCCCCTTGACAACTTGGCAATGGAATAGATTTACTCCCAGTACTGTGCTGATGCCTGCATTAACTAAGTTCAATGTGGGAGACAGACCTCTAGGTCACAAGTTGCCATGAACACAGAATACCTGTTTTAACCTGATTTTTACCTAATCTATTGTTAACAATTTACACTATCGCATTTCTTCATTTCACTTTCATGTTTTTCAGAACCACCATTCATATTCATTTAACACTCACAACGCGCAGTGATCCTGCACACAATCAAGCAAAAGATACTAATTACAGAAGCTTCCCGCTTGCTATTGTCCACTTGACTGTCGCTGACCTTGTATAAAATTTGGGTACCGGTTATTTATAGCCGCGCTAGTCTTCTCCCTGTGACGTCCGATCTCTGTGTAAAAGTCAAATCTAGACTTGGCTTGTGTCCTGGGGCATTGTCAAACAGTTGATACCTAATCAGACGCCACATAAGGCGGCATAAAGCGGCGTATGACAAGATCCACACGGCTTGTTTAAAAGGCTTGAATTTAAGGGTTAAACTACATTTATACCACAGCGAAAGTAACCTTTGGTGAACGGAAAAGAAGTTTATGAAAGGATTTTGATCTTTTTAGACAAGTAGCTTCTTGTTGTTTGTGTCGTTGCTAAACTGTACAAATGTGAAATAGATAGACAGATAGAATATTCAAGATGAAAAATGCAACATGCGTGCACTTTCGTGATTGCCCGGTTTCGAAAAATAAAAACAGAATCAATGACATAGAATGCGATTTCAAACGACTATACAATTTTGACCCCCCCCCCCCTGCTAAAACGGCACTTTTATACATTAATTTTCGCATTTCTGCCCAAAACATAGATTGTGGGTACTCGTTAGAATTGCCTCGCCGAGACGGTTCTAACGAATATCCACAATCTATGTTTGAATTTAAATATGAAAAACATCAGATTTTTTATCTGAATATTTTCATTGTTTGGTGGATTTTTTTTTTTTCAATAAATTTGAATAGGCATGTTTTCATAATGCAAACAAACGAACCGCAGTCATAATTTAAAATAACTGGAGTATAGTATGCATACTACAATAAACTCTCTTTCACAAAAGGAATAAACACCTCTAATACATAAAATAACTTCTATTCTAGTTGTAACTATACCAAGAACGAAGTAGAAATTATTCGAGCTCATTGAAAAAAGAAAATTTATTTCGTAGAAAAACAACAACAACAACAACAAAAAAAAAAAACAACTTCCCTTCACGAAAGGAAAGTTCCTTTCGTTGATTTGACCAACAGGGGACAGACTTTGTTTCTACAATATTTCCTGAGTATTTACAGTAATAAAACAAAAACAAAAGCATCGACAAAGAATTCTCAAAAGTAAATAAGGTCCTGATGTAGATCTCCATTTGTTGCACGCACAAATAGATTGATCTGCGATCAGTACTAGCATTAGAATCGACCCCTGACTATTAGATGAAATCAAACATGATAATAACCATGGATTTTCCTTCCCAGCGATGTCAAAATGTTGTCAGTAGTGTCCAAAAGGCAATTTTGTGTTGCAAGTAGCCGTACTGTTAATTCAGCATTTTTACCAAGTTGCCGTACTTAAAAATCCAAGCTGCCGTACTCCTTTGTGTTTTGTTTGTTGAAAGAAAACTGCAGTATAAAGCGGACCTTTCAATTAAAACTTATACACAACTACTTTTCGAACCATCTGAATGTTCTGGCATGGAGAAAGAAGACCAGTGATCTTTAAAGCAAAAAGGAGTATTTTCCACAAAAAAATGTGTTTCGTTCTTGATACCAGCTGTCAAGATTTCGGTCTGTTTAGCGATTTCCAGCGTGTTATTATCAGACTCGTGGAAGCAGCCAAGAGCTAGATATCTCTCCGACACAGGTCCATTTTGCTTTGAATGGCACAACCCTGTAGAAACCTGTAAAAAGCTTTTTACCTACCTTACTGTGTGCCATGCTTGTGATAAATATTGATTTCTCTGGTACTTTTCAGTAATAAGTTCTGGAGTCGATGCTACACGGTGCACATGGCAGTTTCAGATCAGACCGCGCTGTGCCATTAAAAGGTAATTAATGGCACAACTGAAATAGCTACAACATTGATATATACAGCCTCCTCATTGGTTCATTACAGTCGTGCTAAAGAGCATCCAAAAGCTATATGTGTTTAAGGTTGTATGTAATAAATATCAAAATTGTCGTATAAATAAAGGACTGAATTACGGAGCTGTTAAAGGGTAGTGGGGTGGGGAGTTACCAGAAAGGTTTAGACATTGTACGCCTTGCAGCCCCAAAAATGATAACTACTCTTATATGAAAACGTTTCTCAGAGGGAGCAAATATTTTCATAACCCACATACGCAACTACGCCTGAACTTAATTTACTCACAGAAGATTAACCCTTGCCCTGCTGAATATTTAAATATGCCACACCCACAACTGATTATCAACCAATCAGATTACTTGATGCATATTATTGCAAGATATTCGCAACCTGAATGGCAAACAATGTAGATCCTGATCAGATGGCTTTCAGAAGCCATCTGATCTGGATCTACATTGTTTGAAAGATAAGACATATCTGGGCTCAGCAGGACAAGGGTTAAGAACAGTACTATTTGCTGCAACACTTTGTTATTTTGTCGTTCTTGTTTTTCAGTTATGTTCGGGAGCATTGACAGGACTTATGGCATGGATTTTGGTGTTAAAAGAAAAGAAAGTTTCTAGTGCCTTTGATTTCTTTCTTGATCCATCCTGTGTTCTCTGCCTGGCGGGCAGTGTAGCGTTCGTCGTTTCCTTGGCAGGATTTATAGGGGCACTCAGAGATGCTATAGAAGCCTTACAGATAGTAAGTTACTGCCATTGCCAGTGCTATCCCCCAGAGTTCTTGGTCAAATATTCCTTCATTGAGTCATTAGTTTGAGTTGAAAATCCCCTGGATGAATGGGACGCCCTTTTACTATTTATTCCTTATTTATAGATATCCATAATTATTTATAGCTATCAATAATTATTTATGGTTATCCATAATTCGAATTAATATGTCCATAATTCGAATTATGGATATCCATAAAATCTGAATTATGGATATCCATAAATCGAAATATGGATATCCATTATTCGATTAATTGATATCTACAATTCGATTTATGGATATCCATAAATCAGTCGAATTATGGATGGATATTCATAATTCGATTTATTGATATCCATAATTCGTCTTGGCAAATAAATACAATAAATAATGACTGAAACCAAAGGCTTTTGCGCTGAACTATGCATATCCATAATTCGAAATATTTATATCCATAACTCAGCCCGATTTATAAATATCCATAATTCGATTTATGGATATCCATAATTTGAATTATGGATATCCAAAAACTAGCGGAATACCAGATGACAGACATTAAAATATATCTAGGTCTGTGTGACTTATATTTCACTGTTCAATGATTTTGCCTTATAACTCGAAAACTTATTGATGGGGAAATGCCATACCTGGAATATAAGTCCCATGTGCGTCGATCATTGACCATTGAAAGTATATCTAGGTCAGCGTGATCTATATTTCATGGTTCAGTGATTTTTGAAGACTATTTGTTGGAGAAATGTCATACCTGGAATGTTAGTTCCATGGGACCTGATGACTGACCTCAAAATATATATATAGGCCAGTGTGACCTATATTAAATGGTTCAGTGATTTTGCCTTATATCTTGAATAATATTTGAATATGTAATACCTCATGTAAGAGGTGTTCATACATATTAACGCTTTCCGAAAGCATACCCAGCAGGCTGACGTAATCGTGACGTCACATCAACGTCAGTACAATGATGGCGTTTATTCAACGTTACATCTACGTCGGTGCAATGTCATGCCGTTGCGTCGACGTTGATTTGACGTTGCCCTTGCGACATGTGTCTGCTGGGTAGTTGCTACAGTTCTTGTTCAGGTATAGAGTGTTGTTATAACGTCGATGTGATGGGTATCGTATCACTGGGATTTGGCTATACATAAGGCCTAAAAATTGCAGTGTTTTCTGCTAACCCGACCGACCCTGATTTTTGTGCCGACCCTGCACATTTTATTTGGACCGCGATGTTCTGTTTATTTTTCTGTGTTTTTTTTTTTTTCTAGTATCGCTGGTCATTGTCGGGGCTATTCTTTGTTGAGATAGCATTCATTATCCTCATATTTGTCGTGGTCTACGTTCCTGAAGCTACAAAATCGCTACGAATCTACCCAGAGGATGCTCTTAAACAGGCCATTGTGAAATACAGAGACGATGCGGATACACAGTCTTTCATAGACGACATACAACTGGAGGTAAGACTAACATGTCGTTAGATGGCTAAGTCACTAAGACCTTCAAAATAATGAGCCGGCGCATGACAAAACCTACAATAATACCGGTGTGACCAGCAGAGACTCAAATCAACCTGCGCACCCATCCACTATGACAAGACCTTTTGCTTATGGCGTTTCGCATAGATAGAAGCCTCTGTGGTGTAGTGGTTACGCTACTCGTCTTGTAAACCAAGGATCGCAGGATCGATCCCGGGCTACTCCAAACTTTCGGATGAGTCTTTAAACCGAGGTCCCGTGTCCGTATGACCTTAGCTGTTGGTGGGACATAAAACTCAAACACTCGCGGGCCTCCGTGGCCTAGTGGTTAAGAGCGCTGACTCTTGATCATTAGGTCTCTCACCGCTGTGGTTCGAGCCTCGCTCGGGTCACATGTCAGGCGCCAAGTTCAGCAACGGAAGGTCAGGTGGTTTTTCTCCAGGCACTCCGGTTTTCGCCCACCTCTGGTTAACGATCGGCTCGATATGACTGAAATAATCTTGAAAGGGCCGTAAACCCCCCCCCCCCAAAAAAAAAACAAACTCAAACACTCACTCACTCTTCGCATAGATATTAGCCTATTGTAGGAGCATGCGATCAGCGAATGCGCAGGCTGATCGGAGTCTTCGGTGGTCGCTCAAGCCTTTTTATAGATTTTGTCATGCGCTGGCTCAATTTGTTTGTTTTCCTTAGCAGCAAGGGTCTACTCTTAAAGGAAAGTTTGTTTGTTTGATTTGAACTTTAACGTCCCCGTCAGCATTATTTAGGTCATTTTGAAGACGTTGCTTCCAGTTGTGTGGAACTTTTACCCGACATTGAGATGAAATGACATCTCAATCCATGCCGTCCTATGAAACCAATAGGGCCTGGGCAGGCTTAGACCTTCTAAGCCGTTTACCAGTACTCAAGTGTTCTGCGTGGAACCACCATGCCGAAGCCCAGTTTATTTCCCCAGGCCCCGATGGGCCGGGTCCTCTTAAAGGAAAGTATTTGCTACTGAGAGGCAAACTCTTTTCTTTTAGAGGAGACCCCCTTTTCGGAGAGTCTCAGATTATTGGAGAGCGAACAGGACGTCCTGGAGATTGGTTTCCTTTTGAAAATCGTAGAATCTATTTCACGAGTATACCATTTCCTCATAAATACACCTGAATTATGCGTGGCATGATGTAGGAAGGAGCCGCATATATTGTTTGAGTTTTCCATACTCGCGTACCTGCTTGAATTTGTTCTTGGGCATACCTGCGTGCGGTTATAAGAATTCTATTAATTTTTCAACTTCTTGCTGTAATGAGTTCAGGCGAGGCATAGAGCGGCAGGATCCGTGTGCTGTGGGCATATTTCTTGCTCATAGGATTCTTGTCGAAAAAAGGACGTTGACTGCCTTGATATCTGAATTCTATTCTGAATGGCACATACTCTTGAGGAAAATATTTGCTGTCTTTCGTTGAAAGCAAATTGTTCGCTTTAACCCATTGCATGCGGGAAACCCCTAAAGGGGACCTTGCGTAAACAGTGCAGGCCCAGATCAGACGCCCAGAACGCTGTTTGCTATAGAATTTTTCGTCTAAAATAGAATAAAAACGAAATAATATACCTGACACCCCTTATATAACAAATGGACTTGTCCAACATACAGCAATGGAAGAGACCACTAGTATACAATGGGTTAAGAGTCGCTTGTGGGTGGTTGGGTGAGGCGAAGGTGTTGTGTATCTTTCAACATCGGGGCATCCAACTGATAATAGCCTGCAGTTGGGCAAGCCCTGATGTTCTTTAAGCAGGGTTGGCAAAGGGGATTTTTTTAATTTATTTTGTTTCTCCGCTTTTATCCCATTTACCCTTATTCTTCTCTGTTTCTCCTTTTCCTATTCTCTACTGTCTCTTCTGTCTCTTTTACCTATCTCTTTGGGAGACGACACAAAATGACCCCCCAGAGGTTGACGTGCACAATCATTCACTCAGGGAGCAAATTCTTTCATTTAAACGTAGTACGCGTTGTGAGGAAGCGAGGTAATATTTATTTCTCTAACAGGGATATTCTTTTCTTCAAAACACATATGCAACTGATACAAACAGCCAAATAATAAACATTCTGCCAACCCCGCTTTTTCGAAGAAATAGAGGATCTTACATGAGTGCTCGTGTTTTATTGAATTTATTAAACGAGTTGAGGAAAAGGGATAAAATGCGAGGCTTGCCGAGCATTTTATGCCTATTCCTCAACTCGTTTAATAAATTCAATAATATATGAGCACGGATGCAAGATTCTATTTATCACGTATTTAAATCACGATTGTTTAACAAAAATGTCAATATTCCGCCATTAGTAAATTCGACGTCGTTAAGGACACCGTAGATGTAACGTTACGGGGCGTATCTAACTAATTTGCATATTTAATCCACTAGTGGATTATCAAATTTATTACATGGCGTTATTACATTCTCAGACGCGACTTCATATGATAAAAGTGCTTATTCTAACACAGCACGCCTATGTGGGCAATGGAAAGGAACTGTCCCAGCAGGCACAAGTCGCTAGGGCAACGCCAAATCAACGTCGGTGCAACGTTGCGTAAACGTCATGGCATTGTACCGACGTCGATGTGACGTTACATTTACGTCATGTGCCTGCTGTGGTGGTTTATTCTGGATATATCACATGGAAGAAGAGCGTGGCGAATCATGAGCCGCAGTTTTATGACGCCGCTCCTAAATTCTTTGACGTTAGACGGTGTAACGTCACTTTCTCGCATCAAAAGTGAAGTGTTACAAAAGAACTTTTAAAGGCATTTGTTTCACTAAATGATTTTGCCGGTGGGATTTCTTCAAACAATATCGAAAGGTTTGGAGAATTTGAAGGAAACAACATTATTATCAATTAATTCTTGGTGTGTTAGAATCGAAATAAATCGGCTCTAGCCGTAAAAAGTCACAGTTTGCTGGTCAGATATATGTTTTTTTTTTTTGTTGTTGTTTTTGTTTTTTTTACATAGATTATTTACAAACGCAAATGTAAATTTCATACATACAGTAGAACTTCGATGGCTCGAACACCGATGGCTCGTTTACCATGGCTGAGTCGAACCCGTTTTTGAGTCCCCAGGGAATTCCTCTACATTAGAAGTAGTGTTGGATAATTAAGGACATTTTCGACTTTTATCTTGCAAATGTATGCTGTGTGTACTCATTAGAATCGCTTCGTCGAAGCGACTCTAATGAGTACACACAGCATACATTTTTATTGTGGAACACCGAAAAGATGTCCCAAAATTAACCCCGTTATGCCTCCTGGAAGTAACCCTCAGTGGCTCGAACTACCCCTGTCTCGAACAGATTAACATTGTCCTAAAGGTGTTCGAGCCATTGAAGTTTGACTGTATTTAATAAACTTGACACATTTGGTTCTTTTTTTCCTTCTGTGCATATTTCATATTTGCTGGTTCAGTATATTTGGACTTAATTGAAAAGGTTAAAAAAAGCTTAATTTGTGTAAAGTGGTCTCATTAGTTTTACGACGGGTACCACGTTTTCATTGAAGCGATGACCTTCTGATCTCTCTCTAATTACGTTGATACATATAGCGATTTGAACAGTAGATTTAATCTGAATACATTTGGTTTGATATGTCATGCGTTGTAACTAATATATACCTACACACAAACACACACACAAGGGACATTGGCAAACATTGGAGATCCAGATCAGACGCCGCGGGGCACAGCAACTTACCTGAGTCTTCACTGTTTGCTCAAGGTAAGGAAAGTTTTGTGACTTACGTCAAACTGGACGAATGTATAATTGGAATTGAGCCTGTCCAAAGATATTGGATTGATAATTCTATGATTGTGTCTGTCATAAATGGATTAAATGGTCTCATTAATGGGTTAAACAGTCGTGACAAGTTGGTTGAACCAACTTTCTAAATAATTATTTCAGTCGAACTGAAAAAAATAAATCATTAAAAAAATGGACATACTTGTGGTCATTTCAGCAGCAGAAGCTACAGAAAGAGAGCTTTTTGCCAAAATAAAATTTCACAAACTATTTCCCATAATATATATTACAAATTGAATCTTCCGCTTTAAATGTTTGGGTGGGCCAGTTTGATTCAAACTTAACTGGAATTTTGCCTGTATGGCTCCCTACCAAAACAGCTAAAATCGGTCCACTCCGGTGAAGTTTTTGTTTGTTTGATTTGAGGTTTAACGTCCCCGTCAACACTGTTAAGGTCATTTTGGAGACGTTGCTTCCACTTTTGTGGGACTTTTACCCGACATTGAGATGAAATGACATCTCAAGCCCTGTCGCCCAATGAAACCAATAGGGTTTATAAGCATGGACGGTCCGACTCGCGCGCACCGCTTTGCCTGGGCAGGCTTTGATCCTCTAAGCGGTTAACAATGTTGCTTCGGTGACCCTCAACCAAAATAAAAAAAATGGTTCCGCTCCAATGAGCAAAATGGCCACCAGAGCTTAAAATAGAAAAAAAAATACTTTAAAAGAGAACTCGTCCTATATGGGGCGCCGTTTAACTATTTAATCCGTATTTATAGATATCCATAATTATTTATGGATATCCATAAATCGAATTATGGATAGCCAAAATTCGAATTATGGATGTCCATTATTATTTATGGATATTCATAATTATTTATGGATATCCATAATTCGAATTATGGATATCCATAAATCGAACTGAATTAATGATATCCATTAATCGAATAATGGATATCCATTATTCGATTTATTGATATCCATAAATCGAATTATGGATATCCATTATTGGGCTGATTTATTGATATCGATAAATCAAATTATGGATATCCATAAATCGAATTATGGATATCCATAAATCGATTTATGGATATCATTAATTTAGATCGAAATATGGATATCCATAAATCGAATTTAGATATCCTTCATTCGAATAATGGATATCCATTATTCGGCTGATTTATGGATATCCATAAATCGAATTATGGATATCCATAATTCTCCTCTACAAATAAACCTCCCTTTGCAAAAAAAAAAAAAACAAAACAAAAAAAAAAACACGACTATTGCCGTCTGGTTTCCGATTTAGGTGTGAAATAAAAGCCGGGATTGAGGTGGAGGTATGATGTAGGGTAGGCTTAGTGGTGTCCTATGGTGTAGGAGAGATACGTTTTGTTTGATTTGGGGTTTAGCTATTGTGGTTTCAATACTATTTAGGTCATTTTGGAGACGTTGCTTCCAATTATGTTGGGCATCAAGCCTTCATTGAGATGAAATGACATCTCAATTCCTGTCGCCCATAGACTCGTACGACTTTGTTTGTACAGGTTTAGACCTTCTTAACGATTTACCAGTACCCTCAGCTCATGCAGCCAAATCTGTTTCTCCAAGCCCCAATGGGCGGGGGCCAGGAGATATATCTGAATCTGCCTGGTACTCCATACACCTCAAGTAGAGTATTATATGAGTATATATTAATACTTTATATAACGACCATGCGTATTTTTCTCCAGAAAGAATACACGGATTGCCTGTTTGGATCATTACGAGTATAATCTTACGTCCGACTTTCAGTGTCCTTAGGTGCGCAGTCCTCGTAGGGGTGATTCCAGAAGGACCGGATGCTTTGGTCGGAATTTAACTGCACACATGGTGGGCGTTCAGCGTATGGCGTCCGTTGCTTTGGAAGCTTTACGGGCTGAAAAGGGTGCACGGCAGAGAGGTCCCTTTGTCTGGCCATAATCTCCAGCGATAATGAAGACCTTGAAAATTTTGACGATTTTTACAATAAACAACCACGTGTCTTAGGGAGAAATCATTACACCAAAAGTTTTGGCAGCGATTTATGGATATCCATAATTCGAATTATGGATATCTATTAATTGATCTGACTTATGGATATCCATATATCGAATTATGGATATCCATAATTCGAAATATGGATATCCATAAATCAGAGGAATAATGGATATCCATAAATCGAATTATGGATATCCATAAGTCGAATTATGGATATCCATAAATCGAATTATGGATATCCATAAATCGATCTGAATAAATTATATCCATTAATCGAATTATGGATATCCAAAATTCTATTTATGGATATTCATAATTCGAATTATGGATATCCATTATTCGGCTGATTTATGGATATCCATAAATCGATTTATGGATATCTATAAATACGGATTAAATAGTAAAACGGCGCCCCACACTCCTAATTCCTTGGTCCAATTTGATTCAAACTTCACAGGAATGTCACCTACGTAGCTCCCTACCAAAATTGCTAAAATCGTTGCGCTCTAATGCTGAAGAAAGAGAAATCTTTAAACGTCAACAGTTCCTATACCGTTTGGCCAATTTCATTAAAACTAGGAATATTTCATTGAAAATAGGAATATTCCTAAGGTGACCCTCTACGGATATAAATAAAACGGGTGAGCTATGATTAGCAAAATGATCGCCATGCCGAGCTAAAAACAGAAATAACGTAAAAAATGCTTTAGATGTAAACGTCCTTAACAGTTTTTGTCAGTTTGATTCAAACGGGAATGTCGCCTAAAGGGCTCTCTGGCAAAATAGCTTAAAGTGTTCTGCTCCACTGAACAAGATGGCCACCAGAGCTAAAATAGAAAGAAATTAAAAGACATCTCCTCCTGTACCTATGGGCCGATTTCATCCAAACTTCACAGGAATGTTGCTTAGGTGACCCTCTTCCAAAATTAGAAAACTGGCCACCAAATCAGATAATAGAAACACGTCAAATGCATATTCCTCCTAAACCCTTAATTCATTTTGATTCTTCACGGGAGTATTGCCTAGATGGCTCCCTACAAAAATTACTAAAATTGTTCTGCTCTGATGAACAAGATGGCCACCAGAACTAAAATAAGAAAAGTCAACATGACCCGACGCTATTAGTAATAGAATGCTGAAGGCGGTGGCCAAAGAGGTATCGGTTCCACTTTGTATTCTTTTTATGCCCCCGGAATCTAGATTCGTGGGGGCATATAGTTTTTGGTCTGTCTGTCTGTTTGTCCGTTTGACCGTTTGTCTGTCTACAAAAACCTTAACATTGGGCATAACTTTTGAATGGTAATAGACAGAGCTTTCATATTTCACATGTGTATACCTTATCACAAGACCTTTCCAGTGGTACCATAATTTTTGATCTAGTGACCAAAGTTGACCTTTGACCTAATTTTTTCAACATTTTTAAAAACATTAACATTGGCCATAACTTTTGATTGGTAAATGATAGGGCTTTCATATTTCAAATGCTGATGGTTTTTATAGTGACCAGCAGACGAAAAAAAGGAAACGATAATTGAAGGGTTCTGTGTCGTCGGTTTCACCTGCATCTTTAACCCTTTAGATACCAAGAAAAACTGCATCTGAAAATGTAGCCTGTTTATGTTGTCTGCTGCTTATTCTTGCAAGTATTTTGAACATATATTTCGCATACAGGCAGAATGGACCTGATTAAACTGCTCCTAGAAGACCAGTCTGATCTGGGTGTACACTGCAGCAATGCAGCAAATAAAGTAACCAGCAGACAACAATTCTTGTGATTGTCATATTAAGGGTTAATGTCTGTAACTCTTAAACAAACGATTAGATCTGCAAAGCTTAAATACAAATATTATACAGATTTTAACAATCAGTGTAGACCCTGATGAGACGACTCGTTTCCAGGTAAATCAGGTTTTACGTTAGCTAACCGGTCGTCTGAGGCGAGTACCATGTGTCCTTGTTTTTTTTAAAGTTTCCTAAAATAAGCGGCCATGTTCCATTGCTCCCGAAAAATGATTTCTAAAGTTTCCGTTGTCTGCTCCCGAAAATTATTTGCCAATGTCCCCCTGTTCTCTGGAAAAAATGGTCATGTTCCCATCCCAAGCCTCTAAGCTGGTTCAAGGGAATACGAATTGAGCCAGCGCACGACAAAACCTATAATAAGACATCCGCGCAGTCTGATCAGTGTCTACGCTATGCGCTCTAAGGATAACTAAGGGCAGCAAGAGAAGTCTCTGGTTAGACTATATGGATGGGCAGGCTGATCTGATTCTTCGCTGGGCGCACTTGTCTTATTGTATGTTTTTTCGTGCGCTGGCTCAATTATCATATTTTCTATTTCTTATTTCAGTTGGGCTGTTGTGGCACCAGCAATGATGACGAGGGCTACAAAGACTGGTCGATCAACCGTTATTTCAATTGTTCGTCAGGAACGAACACCCTAAACTTTGGCGAATACTGCTCAGTTCCGTTTTCATGCTGTATTCAGAAAGAGGTAAGACAAGGCCAGACAAAAAAGAAAAGCAGTGTCACCTTTAAAATACCTATCACAACAATTGTCGTCTGCTTTGTCGTCTGCCGGTTACTTAATAAAAGTTATTGTTGCAATAAGTGTAGACCCAAATCAGACTGCTCTTCTATGAGCAGTCTGATCTGGATCCACATTGTTTGTCTGTATGCATCTTTTTAAAAAAAATTGCAAGCAGATTCAACAATCGACATAAACATTTTCAGATGCAGTTTTTCTCGGCATCTTAGAGGTAAATATGCTAAAATTTATAGAGCTGTTGAATTCTACTAAAGCGACTCCGCAGTTTCATCGAGAAATCTTTTCAATTGAGGAAACAAGTTATTTGCTTGTTTGTTTGTTTTTTTTGAATTGAGGTTTAAATAATAATAATAATAATCATCATAATCGACGTTATTTGTAGAGAGTAACTCATTGTTTAGTAAACAAGTGCTGGCCCTCTTTTTTCCTGGGTAGAAACCAATACAAAGCAATGTGGATAAAGTCTCTTGCTCAAGGAAACAACACCTGGGCCCAGGATTACAATGCGTACTTAAATTTTAAGTGCCTACTTAAACTAAGTATTTACTTAACTGGTGTATAAAGTGAACTACAAAGAAATTCGTTCGTTTAAGTCGATACTTAAACAAAGAAAATACTTAAACATTTAAGGTAACCCAGGCAGGTACCTTAACTTTTAAGATTTGACCTTGACACATGAATGTATATATCAATAACGGCAAACCTTAGTCCTTTTATTTGTTCTAGTGATGCTCGGTAGCTCAAACGGTAGAGTGTTTTCTTGATATGCGAGAGGTCCCGGGTTCGAATCCCGATCCGCCCATTTTTTTTTCCTCCCTGTGGGACAAGTCTACTTGCCATATAGGTGCTGGGCTGTATTTCTCCCTTGATGTGTCAAAGTGTGCGACGAACAGAGATGTGTAAACACTTCCTTTTACATAATACTGTTTATCATATGACGTTTTTTGATAAGCAGTGGATAATGTCGTGTAATAAAAATCGTTAGACCACACGGGTAATAACACTTTAGCGGGATGACGTAACGTCATGACGACGTCCATGTCAACCATGCATTTTCTGTGAAGCAAAGTGTCAAATTTGATGGCAATAAAATCTTATTTCAAGTGGCCATATGATAAACAGAATCTTACACTCGTGGTCACTTCATATAAATTTTATGAAACTCGCCAAAGGCTCGTTTCATAAATTGCATATGAAATGACCACTCGTGTAAGACCCTCTATATAATACTGGTGACAGGGCAATAATTAATTGTTTGGTGCGGGAAGGTTATTATATGTGAGAGGGGATCCTAAATGACTTGGTTGTTTTTGTCAGTGTGTGTGTGTGTGTGTGTGTGTGTGTGTGTGTGTGTGTGTGTGTGTGTGTGTGTGTGTGTGTTTTGTCAGTGTGTGTGTGTGTGTGTGTGTGTGTGTGTGTGTGTGTGTGTGTGTGTGTGCGGGGGGGGGGTGTCGACGCATATCACTTTTGTCTGTTAGTTAAAAACTGATCCTGTGGCACATCGGGTCCATGTTCCTACGCTTATGCCCTGCTAGTTTTACGCATACACTGTTCACAACGTTCATATGCCGTCTTTGTATTCATTGTCATGATTAATAGTATGACGCCACGTGCATTTATGAAATGACTTGTTTTTCTGCTGTTCATGAAAGTATAAACGAACAGGGTCACCTGCAAAGTAAATGAACTCTGAAGGGGTTCATATAAACTTTACTAGCGACCCGCTGTCGTTCATACCTTCATGAACATCCGAAAAATATTTCTTATATTTACATTCTTTTTTTCCTCATCACTCGGCGAAAAAATTCTTATAAGGCAAACTGTTAAAGCTGAAAAACATTTACACGCTGTTTTTTTCTACAAAGAACGGAACAGCATTGTCGTCGTCAACGCCCATTGAGATCATAGAGAACCATGGTTTAGGGTGTAGACTTGCGACACTTGACGTCATTGAAAACCATGTGATTCGATGCGTTCATGGAAGTATGAACAGGCGTATAGGTTTACAATAGGTTTTACACTTGAAATGTATATATTAACTATTTTGGCGTGAGCCTCTGTAACGTATGTCAACGATGTACATTGGTTGGGCAAATGGTCAAGGTAAAGGCAATAAAATCCTATTTAAAATCCAATTCGAAGGCCCGTTTCGTAACTTTCATATGAAAGGACCATTTGTGTAAGATTCTCGATATCAAAATCGATGAAGTACAAAGAAGTTTTTTTTTTTTTTTTGGATTGATTGATTGATTGATTGATTGATTTGAGATTTAACGTCCTCGCAACACTATTTAGGTTTGATTTTGGAAGTGTTGATTCCAATTTTGTCGGACTGTTACCCGACATTGAGATGAAATTACATCTCAAGCCCTGTCGCCCAATGAAACCAACAAGATTTATATGCATGGACGGCCCGACTTGCACCACTTTGCCTTGGCAGGCTTAGACCTTCTAAGCGGTTACTGGAGGTCGCGTGTGGTCGTTGTGTACTGGTTGGGTGAGGCGAAGGTGACGTGTATCTTGCGTCACTGGGGTGTACAGCTGATTGTGACAAGGCCTGCTTTCCTAGCAGCAGGTAGTGGTAGAGGGGAATGTTGTTATTTCTTCTGTTTCTGCACACCCAATCATTTGCCTCTTCTCCCTGCCTGGAAATGCTCAATAAAATGAGTTTGAGGCGTTCCACCTCCCTTTGTAAGCTCGCGCATGTGAGTAATTAAGTGTGTTTGTGAGTGAGTGAGCGCTAATGTCTCACCTCACTCATAAAAAGACGGGGAAATCCAAGATCGAATGTACAATGATTTTATATTCATGTTTTTTTTTTTTTTTGTTACTCCGACTGGAGCTACGGTTTTCTCCGTGTTTGTCTGTATGATGTTTGATCGTGTCCTTAATGACTATATCAGCTACATGTAATGATGACATCCGAAAACAATATCGTAGCTTGGGTAAAGTGTCGGTGTCTTCCCTGTTCTTCACCATAGCGCAGAATATGTTTATTTTCTTAATTATCGACTCTACCAGATTGTTTTGAATATTATCCAATACGACTAACGGCATGAGAAGGGTTGAATCATGGACAGACTCCATAAAACCGATTCCGCCCCCCCCCCCACCCCGGGGCTTGAAGAAACAGATTGGGCTGCATGGTGCTTCCATACAGATCTGAAACTGACCACACATAACGTTAACACGAGTAGTATTGGCGGCGCTTTGGCCTCATGGACTGCGCATGCGCGGGGATGACGTCACGACGCGTCGGCGCGGCAGCCATATTGGATGACCTCGGAATAACTTTAACCCCACGGACTGCGCATGCGCGGGGACGACGTCACGGCGCGTCAGTCATATGGGATGACCTTTGCCACGTCTCTATTGTTTGGTGAAGGCACTAAAATTTAAACAAAAGGTCAACCCAGCTGCTCAGTGAACTCGGAATAAAAATCCGTCTCTATTGTTCGTAAAAGGCACTAAAAATTGAAAACAAAAGGTCGAGGTGAAACGACAACCTATGGAGGGGCCGATTCGCACCGCTTTGCCTGGGCTTAGCGTTTTTCCAGTGCGCGATTCGTGGAAGCCTCTATTTCTTCAAGCCCCGAGGGGCGGGGGGCCAAAACGATGCATGCATCTCTCTCTCTCTCTCTTTTATACAAAAAATGTGACAAGGACTGTGTCGTTATTTGAGCTATAGATCATTTTTATCAGATTTTTTTTCTATATTTTTGTCGTAAACATGTTTGAATAGGTGTATTTGTCTTTCAAAACCAACTTGCGAAAAAATCATCTGATAATGGACTTTAGCCTGAAATGTGCCAGTCCGCTTAACACGGAAACACCTGCCCTTAGCAGGACTGCTGAACCCAAACAAAGAAAAAATAGAAAACAAAAGAGTGGTTAGCGCTTGAAGGTTCATTCACGGTACATTGACTTTTTATCGATATGATACGAGTATTGGGCCGGCGACCGAAAAAACCTATAAAGGTAAAACTTTAGCGTGATAGCTCAGTGGTTAGTGCACTTGCCTCTGATGCTAGAGGTCCCGGGTTCGATCCCCGGCAGCGGCGATAAAATTTCGGTGTCCGAACACGCTCCATTGGCATCATTTGCAGGGATGAATGTCATTAAGTGCACCGTCCTTCGGATCGGGACGTTAACTGGAGGCCCCCTGTGCAGGGAGAACCATCCCCTGTGCAGGTTAAAGATCCCTACCGTAATTACATGATTACTGTGTAGACTTTCATCCTGCAAAACTGGAGTGTATGTAATATACACCTGCGGTAATGGTCAAATGTGACCGACGCAGTATCAGAAGATAGATAGATAGATAGCGGCAATATAAGATGACCAGACTGCGTATAAACGCGGTCTCATACGCTTTTCGCATCAGTCTAACCCGTAAACCCCAAAACAATAATCAAGATTGGCTTAATAAGCTGACCGATCTCATTCACGTTTAAATTTGTCATGACACTCCAAATATAATTGTGTCTGTTTATTGGGCCGTTCTCTAAGTGATGTTCTGGACATAAATCAAGTTAGGGAAGACTATACCCTGAACTGTAAGCGAATAGTTTACACACTGATCAGATGTTGTGCGGCGTCTGATCCGAATCTACCATGTTTGCGAAAACTAACAGGCCTTTGTTTTTATCCGAAGGGGATCGTGTTTGGACTCGTCTCAAAGAGATCTACGCGATGAAATTATCTCCCTCGGCTGTTCAGATTATCTCTCTTTGGTCTAATGTAAACCCCATATTTTGCTCAAAATCATAGACTGCGGCTCAGATGCGCTCAGCCTGAACTGTAAGCAACCAGTTTACAAAAGGTCTTGACTAGTTGAATGTTATTTTCTATTAGCATGTCATTGTCTATATTGTCCACGCCTCTTGGCGTAGACTGCCTAACGTTTACTTTTGCTCCAGAAGCATTAAAAAAAGATCATTACTGGCTGGATGCTATATTCTATTGACTGGCCATCATTGTTATTTGTTATAATGATTAAAAACCGGGATTGACCGGAACACTTCCGTAATCTTATCACACCCTATTCGCATAAAAAATAAACAAGTTTTCTGGGTTCACATTATGATGATACAGTACATCTATTTCGGTTTGTTTTCACTAAAAGAACGCATATGCATCTGTCCTGCTGATTTTTCGTTTCCTTGTACGAGTGGTTTTCATAGTAAAAGATTGTAGTTTTGCTAATGTATGAAACTATTATACAAATTTCCGTATTTACTGGCATACTTATACACGAATAGCTTTGTCATTTGACTTTCCAATCCTTCGACTACTCAGATTGATGTGTGCTAAGCGAAGACCCAAGGTTTTAGTAAAAGCTAATACTCGCAATATTACAAACATTGCTCGGTCCTACGAATTGCCGGAGCTTATCAGTGAAGGGCTTAATACACACTACAATCGCACATCCATCCGGCCATCCGTCCATACACACAACCACGCACATACACACATATACACACATTCTCTTATACACACGCACATACACACATACACACAATAATACTCACATGCACACATATACACACATTCTCTTAAACACACGCACAAACACGTACACACACATACACACACATTAATACTCACATACATCCGCACATACACACATGCACACGTACATACATACGCACATACATATATACATACATACGCACATACATACATATATACATACATACACACATACATACGCGCATACACACAAGCATGCACATACCCACACACACGCACTCATACATACATACATACATACATACATACATACATAAATAAATACATAGAAAACACACACACACATACATACATACATACATACATACATACATACATACATACATACATACATACATACATACATACATACACACACATATATACACACATACATACATCCGCACATACATACATGCACGCACAGACACGCACAATAATACTCTCTCTCTCTCACACACACACACACACACACACACACACACACACACACACACACACACACACGCATACATACATACAAACATACATGACTCACACTCATGTACATACATACATACATACATACATACATACATACATACATACATACATATGCACAACGCATGCCCGGACACTAACATATTCGCATATGCGCACATACACATACACAAGAACACACACACACACACACACACACATACATAAATACATACATGACTCACACTCATGTACATACATACATACATACATACATACATACATACATACATACATACATACATACACATGCACAACGCAAACAAACTGCTTCAAACCCTAATAAAAAGCTTAAAACGACATACCCGATCAAAGCTCTACGCCATTCTAACAGACAATAACTTCTAATGGATAAAGGCCTATGTTTTAATATGGCTACGACATATTTTGATTGGTTGTTATTAATAACCGACCTATAATACTTATGCATGCTGTGAACAGTCAGTGGGGATCTTTGAGATGGAGGAGGAGCTTTGAATGCGTAAAAAGACAAAATGAACAATGCATTATGTATCTGCTGCGAAAATATGCCTCACATATACGTATATGAATGTCCTATATGTCATAGAAAGAATGTGTTGTATATTGTTTCTCATTTGAGAAAAGTACACCGTGTGACTGTAGAAGACTGGTTGGAGAAAGTAAAAAGAATACGTGTAATTATTGTAGGTAGTGTTAATAGTTGATCTTTCCAATAGAACGTATAATCTATAATCAAACGTGACTTTCAAAAGCTATTTGAGTTCTAAAAATAAAAACTCGACATGGAATTCTTCGAAAACAGACTCAAAACTTTCGATACCGATCCTAAACAGATGCGACCGGACAAATACCAACTAGCACGGGCGGGACTTTATTACACGGGGAAATCGGACGTATGTCAGTGCTTCAGTTGTTACGTAAAACTCAGCTCTTGGGAACAAGATGATGACGCCATCGAAGAACACTACAAATGGTCACCGAATTGTACATACATCAAGATGGTCGGGGCACCGCCTCAAAGACAGGCAGGGTTCATGTTCGGATCAAGTGCGACCTTAGGCGGTTTCGGGACAGGATCAGATAATTTTGCGAGAACATTGGATCCAAAACACTTTCAAACCTGGAGAGATAGCAGAGATGAACCCATGTGAACATACATATAGCGTTATATTGTAAATTGTGTTGCATTGTAAATTTGTAAGAGATGTATTTATATATATTTACAATAAAACATGTCAGACTTGAAACAGTACTTTTCTTCGTTTTAACCCCAAGCCACCAGCGAGGTCATGAAAAATATAATTGACAATACGGGGACGAGGTCATTCCTGAGCATCACAAGTGGGTGTTGGCTACTTGTATCGATTCCTGATCATTGCCTTCAATTCTATTTTGAGAGTGTTAGGATAGAAATGATTACAAAACAAAAGTATATTTTACGCATTTATTTATCAACGACAAAGTGGTTAATTACACATTATAAATGTCTTCTTCTAAGCATTCTGTTCATTTTAGACACAATCAGGTGGTCGTTGAACTTCTTCTGGTGTGGGTTGAATTCTTTGATAATGTCTTGCATGGTTTTACCTCGAGATCTCACCACCACATAGTATGCGCAGTATAGTCCGCATACGTTAGAACTAGATTGTTGAAGCTGTTTATTGTTCATTAGGTAGGGTTTATTGAGTACCTCTTCAAATCCAACGCCATAACTTCTAGGGTCGTTTCCTACTGAGTCGAAAATTTCGTACGGTCCGTGTTTGGGAAAATAAAATGTTACCCAGTGTTTCCCTCTTTGATAACTGGGGGATGTGTTGGAAATGACGAACCTTCCTCTTCGTTTTTTAATTTGGTCCGCTGCGCAGACAGTCACGGGACATCCAGAAAGAATACGAGTCAATTGATCACTGTTCATCGTCGCTTAATATTTTAATTTTGTCCAGTCTACCAACTGCCCGTGTTTTACTCTTGGTTTCTTACGAGCAGAGGTCTCGCCCTTATGCTCCTTTTGTAATCGTGCTAGATCTGACTTTGCCATTTCAACCGCTTGAGCCACTGGAGTGACCAATTTCACCAAGGGTTTTTGCTGTTCCCGCATTTCTATTTCTTTTTGCCGTTCATCTGCCATTTCCTGTAGAAGACGGTTTCTTCTCCCACTACCGACGATATAACGCCCATGTAATCGGGTTGAACGTAGCCCTCGCTCAAGTCTTTGAAATGTTGATACCATGCGTCGTAGTCCGGGACATAAGGCACCCATTTTAGCAGTTTCTTGTCAAACACTTCTATCGAACCCATCTTTTTTTCTCTAAATATAGCGATGCTTTACCCTTCTTACGTTTATTTCATTCGTCATCAGATTCCTGGTCTTCTGTCAAGACATGGTCGGGCCAAACACTGGCGAATAAATCCTTTCTCAGTTTTACGGCTTGCTGGATGGATTCGTCGACATTCATACCATGCTGTATTCTTAAAGTTTTAGCCGACTGTAGAATCTGCCGCTGAGTATGATCCTTTTTGCAGCTGGTGATAATCCATTAGAAACATCGCGCAATCGTGTCTTAGTCTTTTCCTGAGGGAGGGTAAGTCCTCGTTTGCTGCGCGATGATAAGCGACCTCAGGAGCAGTCCCTTCTTCGATGTAGCTATTAACCTTGTCTTGAAAGCGCTCTGCATTCGATTGCCTTTGAGGTTCCTTAAACCTTCTCTCCCATATTTTTAGACATAGGCGGTCTTCTTCCAGATCATCTTTGGCACGTTTACCCGGAGGGCCCAATAAGGGGTAATGCGTTTCGTTTACTTCACTTATCGATTCCATGTCATCGTCACTGTCTTCATCATTTATATCGAACTATCATTTATATCGGACTCATCGGATACCTCCAATTTCCGCTTTCTTTCTACCGGAAATATGTCACTGCGTAAACGCTCTTGTTCGGGCGTGCTCGATTTTAGGTCGACTATCAGGTACCCGTAAGGCTGACTCGTAGCCTGTTCGAATCGTTTCATAAACACTGAATTAGATGCCGGATAAATTCTTCTCGCCAACGTCGCCACTTGTTGTCTGTCGATTGGATTATTGAAAAGGACGAGGTATTGCGTGTTCAAAGCGATGTCTCTGCAGGCTTTTCCTTGTGGAAATAGATTTTGTGTGAGATATACGACAGACAAGTTTCTGTGATGGCTTCCCTTGGTAAAGAGGTCCGCAATTCTTTGATCGCATTTAGCCTCTGTCATCAAATCGTCAAAAACCAGTACGTTCCTTTTGCGGGTATCGACATACTCGGAGTTAGTCAGGCTGTCCGGTATACCGTGTACAACCTCTATCTGGGGTAGTTTGCTTTGCAAGTCCTCGTACAGTCTTTGCCATTGACCAAAACACCATACGATACGTTCAGGTGGAGGGTATATGAGGTCGGATAGGAGTAACTTTCTAGTCCACTCCGTTTTACCGCTTCCACTAGGACCAGTCACCACCATAGAAAACGGGTGTTGAAGGGTAATGCTGTTAGTCATGTCTGATTGCGGCTCTATCCCACTGCCGTGCTTATTGCGTTGGTGCCTTAACAAAGCATCACGTCTGGAGAACACGAGGTTACAGTCTGAGCATCGATTCATTTTTGTTTGTCAAGAGTTTGCAGTTGGGTCATTCTTACAAACTTTTCACATTTTTGACCAACACCTACATCACCACAGCCACCACCACCATAACCACCACCACCACCACCACCACCACCACCACAGCCACCACCACCACAGCCACCACCACCACAACTACCACCACAGCCACCAACACCAATGTCAAGTCCACCTCGTTTCAATTTGTTGGATAATGCTACTGGTCCCATATATTCGATTTGCGAAAATCGCTTTCATTTCTGCGTCTCAATAAATGTCTTCCTGGCTATGCTTGAAAATAACTTAGTTTTGAGGGGTTTTTTTTTTACCGTTCGTTTCGGAGGGATCTTTTTTGGAAGCATCTTGTAGGGGGGTTCTTTCGGGAATCTTTTCAAGGGTTGTTCTATGAAAATAAATTAGTTTCTAGATTGTAAAAATATGGCACGAATAGGGCTCGAACCTAAGACCTCCTGTTTATGAGACAGGTGCTCTACCAACTGAGCTAAAGTGCCTGGATATACTTTGTATGTATTACAATTATTTTAAATAGGTTTTTCTTTCTCGAGATGTTGGAAGCCCTGAAAAGGGCTATTTTGATACGAATTTGCTTCTTGGGTGAATCTTTCTAAAATTAATCCATTCTTTTCCTCGCTACCTGTCATCCGCATCTCGACTTGCTTTTTCAATAGCTCGATTCACGCCGGGCAAGATTTTCTCTAGAGTCCTCCACTGTCTCAAGTTCAAAGGAATACCGCGAATGGTAGCCGTTCGGTTTAAGAAAAGACGAATGTCGAGAACGGTGTCGTCGTCTCTGTTGCACACCGAGATTATGACATTGTCCGTTAGATAAAATTGTTCCAAATACGAGCAAGCCGTCTGGTTACCTTCCACTTTGACATCGTAATCCAAGGGAGGGTCATGACTCCAGTCGATACTAGCCAGACAAATATAGGAGAGGAAAGCGTGATAACGATAATACCAATAACGCTTATCCATTTGACGGCTCTTATAGGACGCCTCAGCTGTTCTTGTTGGACTTTATAAGTTTGTTCTTGATTGCTTGTCATGCTCGTCAAGTTCCTCTTTCCAACAGTAGATAAACCGGTTTGCGCCTTCTCTAGCTTCGAATCGCAACTTGTAATTGGGTATCAGAGGTTTGGCTATGTATTCGTGACAGAGGCACAACAAAGTCAGAATCATAATGAAAACGTCAACTCGTCTTCTTACGTCCCATACTTCTTTCTGATTGGTTTTTATTTTTAGAACTCAAATAGCTTTTGAAAGTCACGTTTGATAATAGATTATACGTTCTATTGGAAAGGTCAACAATTAACACTACCTACAATAATTACACGTATTCGTTTTACTTTCTCCAACCAGTCTTCTACAGTCACACGGTGTACTTTTCTCAAATGAGAAACAATATACAACACATTCTTTCTATGACATATAGGACATTCATATACGTATCTGTGAGGCATATTTTCGCAACAGCTACATAATGCATTGTTCATTTTGTCTTTTTACGCATTCAAAGCTCCTCCTCCATCTCAAAGATCCCCACTGACTGTTTACAGCATACGTATTATAGGTCGGTTATTAATAGCAACCAATCAAAATATGTCGTAGCCATATTAAAACATAGGCCTTTATCCATTAGAAGTTATTGTCTGTTAGAATGGCGTAGAGCTCGGATCGGGTATGTCGTTTTAAGCTTTTTATTAGGGTTTGAAGCAGTTTGTTTGCGTTGTGCATATGTATGTATGTATGTATATATGTATGTATGTATGTATATATGTATGTATGTATGCATGTATGTATGAGTGTGTGTTTATGTATGTATGTACGTGTGCAAGTGTGTGTGTATGTATGTATGTATGTATGTATGTATGTATGTATGTATGTATGTATGTATGTATGTATGTATGTATGTATGTATGTATGTATGTCAGTATGCGTGTATGTATGTATATATGTATGTGCGTATGTATGTATGCATGTTTGTATGAGTTTGTGTGTGTGTATGTATATGTGTATGTGCGTTCATGTGTGTATGTGTATGTACGTGTGTATGTGCGTGTGTATAAGAGAATGTGCGTATATGTATGTACCTGTGCGTGGTTTTGTCTATGGACGGATGGCCGGATGGATGTGCGATTGTAATGTGTATTAAGCCCTTCAATGATAAGCTCCGGCAATTCGTAGGACCGAGCAATGTTTGTTATATTGCGAGTATTAGCTTTTACTAAAACCTTGGGTCTACGCTAAGCACACATCAATCTGAGTAGTCGAAGGATTGGAAAGTCAAATGACAAAGCTATTCGTGTATAAGTATGCCAGTAAATACGGAAATTTGTATAATAGTTTCATACATTAGCAAAACTACAATCTTTTACTATGAAAACCACTCGTACAAGGAAAACCAGTAGGACACATGCATATGCGTTCTTTTAGTGAAAACAAACCGAAATAGATGTACTGTATCATCTGAGGGAAGTCAACATAATGTGAACCCAGAAAACTTGTTTATTTTGTATGCGAATAGGGTGTGATAAGATTACGGAAGTGTTCCGGTCAATCCTGGTTTTTAATCATTATAACAAATAACAATGATGGCCAGTCAATAGAATATAGCATCCAGCCAGTAATGATCTTTTTTTTAATGCTTCTGGAGCAAAAGTAAACGTTAGGCAGTCTACGTCAAGAGGCGTGGACAATATAGACAATGACATGCTAATAGAAAATAACATTCAACTAGTCATGACCTTTTGTAAACTGGTTGCTTACAGTTCAGGCTGAGCGCATCTGAGCCTCAGTCTATGATTTTGAGCAAAATATGGGGTTTACATTAGACCAAAGAGAGATAATCTGAACAGCCGAGGGAGATAATTTCATCGCGTAGATCTCTTTGATACGAGTCCAAACACGATCACCTTCGGATAAAAACAAAGGCCTGTTAGTTTTCGCAAACATGGTAGATTCGGATCAGACGCCGCACAACATCTGATCAGTGTGTAAACTATTCGCTTACAGTTCAGGGTATAGTCTTCTCTAACTTGATTTATGTCAAGAACATCACTTAGGTGAATGAAGCGCTAATCACCACTAGCAGATGATATTATTTCTTTGTTTGGGTTCAGCAGTCCTGATATTGACAGGTGATTCGCGTTCAACATGAACCCTTGAGTGAGTGAGTGTTTGAGTCCCACCAACAAAGATGCACCCTGGAAATTAAGACGATTTTCCGTGTTAAGCGGACTGGCCGAGGTCATCCAGGTATGTTCGTTTTCAAATTTTAGTACCCCTTCTGATCCTCAATTTTGTGATGAGACCGCGTTTATACGAGGGCTGATCATCTTATATTGCCGCTAAAGTTTTACCTTTATAGGTTTTTTCGTTCGCCGGCCCAAATAGTCGTATCGATAAAAAGTCAATGTACCGCGAATGAACCTTAAAGCGCTAATCACCACTAGCAGATGACATTTTTCTTTGTTTGGGTTCAGCAGTCCTGATAAGGGCAGGTGATTCGCGTTAAACATGAACCCTTGAGTGAGTGTTTGAGTCCCATCAACAAAGATGCAACCTGGAAATTAATAGAACGATTTTCCGTGTTAAGCGGACTGGCCGAGGTCATCCAGGTATGTTCATTTTCAAATTTTAGTACCCCTTCTGATCCTTAGTTTTGTGATGAGACCGCGTTTATACGCGGGCTGATCGGTCATATATTGTCGCTAAAGTTTTACCTTTATAGGTTTTTTCGTTCGCCGGCCCAAATAGTCGTATCGATAAAAAGTCAATGTACCGCGAAGAACCTTAAAGCGCTAATCACCACTGGCAGATGACATTTTTTCTTTGTTTGGGTTCAGCAGTCCTGTTAAGGGCAGGTGTTTCCGTGTTAAGCGGACTGGCGCATTTCAGGCTAAAATCCATTATCAGATGATATTTTCGCAAGTTGGTTTTGAAAGACAAATACACCTATTCAAACATGTTTACGAACAAAAATATAGAAAAAAATCTGATAAAAATGATCTATAGCTCAAATAACGACACAGTCCTTGTCACATTTTTTTTGTATAAAGGAGAGAGAGAGAGAGAGAGAGAGAGAGAGAGAGAGAGAGAGAGAGAGAGAGAGAGAGAGAGAGAGATGTATGCATCTTTTTAGCCCCCCGCCCCTCGGGGCTTGAAGAAATAGATGCTTCCACGAATCGCGCACTGGAAAACCGCTTAGCCCAGGCAAAGCGGTGCGAATCGGCCCGTCCATAAACCCTATTGGCAGGGCTTGTCGTTTCACCTCGACCTTTTGTTTTCAATTTATAGTGCCTTCTACGAACAATAGACACGGATTTTTATTCCGAGGTCACGGAGCAGCTGGGTTGACCTTTTGTTTAGTGCCTTCACCAAACAATAGACACGGATTTTTATTCCGAGGTCACGGAGCAGCTGGGTTGACCTTTTGTTTAGTGCCTTCACCGAACAATAGAGACGTGGCAAAGGTCATCCAAAATGGCCGATGCGCCGTGAGGTCGTCCCCGCGCATGCGCAGTCCGTGGCGCCAAAGTTATTCCGAGGTCATCCAATATGGCTGACGCGCCGACGCGTCGTGACGTCATCCCCGCGCATGCGCAGTCCATGAGGCCAAAGCGCCGCCAATACTACTAACACGCCTATACAAATACATTATAAATTTTACCTCCAAAAAAGGAAATTTATAAGATGAAGAATTGTGGTATTTTTCTTATTTCTTCTCAGAATATAGACTTTTGGTACACGTTAGGCGGTTCTAACCGGTACCCACATTCTATATTTTAGAGCGGAAATAAGTAAAAAAAAAGGTCGACCCCCACCCCCAAACCCCAGTTTTACAAAATAAAAGTGGGTTCAAGGGGGTCAGAATTATATAAGCGTATTTTCCCGATGCCTTAGTACTTGTTAACAGCTTGGAAGGACTAAGCCTGCCCGGGCAAAGTGGTGTGAGTCACCCCGTCCACTGTATATAAGCCTTTTGGTTTCATTGGGCGACAGGGCTTGAGGTTTCATTTCATCTCAGAGTCGGTAAACGTCCCACTAAATTGGAAGCAACGTCTCCAAAATGACCTGCATAGTGTTGACTCCATAAAACCGAGCTTTGCATATTCAAATATTGTATGAGTTCTTGTTTCTGAAGGGACCCCATAGAAACAGCTTTTTGAATATGTCGTGGTGCTACTTTGTGACCAATGTTTGCCCGCACAATTTGAGATCGAGTGTGATCCTTCAATTACACAAGTTTTATAGTATATGAAACATTTTTCATCGTTTATGCAGTGAAATGGAAACTAAGCCATCATATTTTCTATTGTCTCCATCCATTCAAGCAGAAGCAGAGATTTTTGACAGATCGCGGGAAATTTGTGGGCCGCCTACATCAATGTTAAATTGAAACTTACGTGCTAATCTTCGTGAAAATTTCCGTCAAAATTACGACTTCACCCGAAGTTAAATACTTAGCTTAGTAAATGAAATAGGTGGCTTTCGAATGCACTTTTTAAGGAAATACTTTACTAAGATAAGAACTCCTCCTTAAATCGTTAAGTCGACCTTAACTTAAGTAACGATTGTAATCCTGGGCCCTGGTGTTTACCGGGATCGAAACGGCTTCCTCTCGATCTCACATCCGATGTTTTTCCACTGCACCACAGCGTCCATGTCAACACCATTTAGTCATTTTGGAGACGCTGCTTCCAATTTTGTGGGACATTTACCCGACATTGAGATGAAATGACATCTCAAGCTCTGCTGCCCTATGAAACCAATATGCTTTTATGCATTGGACGGCCTGGTCTGACTCACACCACTTTGCCTGGACAGGCTTAGTCCTTCTGTGTGGTTTACCAGTACTCGTGTGTGGTCAATTTCGGCTCTGCTTGGAAGCAACATGCAGCCCTATCTGTTTCTCCAAGCCCTGATGGGCTGGGCGACTGATATTTTTATTTATTCTTTAAACATTGGTTGTAGGCGCTCGTTAAAACCGCCTCATTGAGGTGGTTCTATCATTTACCCATAGGTAATGTCTTGGAGCAGAAATAAGAAAAATGATGAATTACTAACCCCCGTAAAACCCACTTATCTCTATATAAAGAGATGTTTACGAGGATGTTCATTTCATTACGCAAACACGCCTATATAAATACATTGCCACCTTTATCGCCTAAAAAAATGAAAATTTGATGGTGAAAAATTGTGATATTTTTCTTTTTTCTGCTCCAAAAATAGATTGTGGGCACTCGTTAGAACCGCCTCATTGATGCGGTTCTAACGAGTACCCACAATCTATATTTTAGAGCAGAATTATGAAAAAAGGTATACCCCCGCAACCCCCAGTTTTACTATATAAAAACGGGGTTCAACGGGGTCAAAATTATATAAGCGTGTTTGCGTGATGCACGGACTTCTTAACGTGATGCATCACTTTTTATATACCGGGTAATATTATGTTTAGATGGCGCGTTATTCATGAATATATATAGTTGCCTCGCAACAGTTTCAATGAAGTTATATTTTCTGCTATAGGGTGAACTTCAAAATTTATTGTGTGGTCGAAATATGCAAAGCACAGAAGTGGTAAGCATAACATTTTACTAAATATGGGCTTGTTTGTTTGTTTGTATTGGAGTTTAACAGCCCAGTCAACACTATTTGGGTCATTTTGAGCCGGTCATGCTTATACGCAAGCGGTTAACCAGTACAGTGCACATTCTTTCGCCAGAAACTGACATCTGCCCTTCTTGAATCAGCGGAAGGGAGAGAATGACCGTAGATAAGATTTCATGATCAATCCCCGCGAAAGAATGTTGCCGACCCTAGCATTATCGAACCCGCGTCCTCCTGATCACCAGTCAGTCGCGCATCCGACTGAGCTACCGAGGCAGTCTGGACTTGTTTAAGAATGAGCTAAGTACTGTTATTTTTGTGAAAGTTACTTAGTAAAAGCTAAAGGACGAATGACCTGTTTAATTAAATACAAAGGTGGTTTTGGGTTTTTAGCTCACCTGTCACGTAGTGACAAAGTGAACTTTTGTGATCACATTTTGTCCGTCGTCCGTCGTGCGTGCGTGCGTGCGTGCGTCCGTCCGTGCGTGCGTGCGTGCGTAAACAATTTCAAATAAGTATATATCTAATACCCCTTGGCCAATCTTGCTCAGATTTCACGAGAAGCATCATCAGGTAGGGGGAAAGGCTCCATAAGGTTTTTTTGGCTGATCAGATTCTGGTTGCCATGGAAACAAAAAGGTTCCAAAGACTTTTAATGGGGAAAACGACGTCTCCACTTTTTCTCGGCCATTTCTGATCCGATCTTCATCAAACTTGCAGATAACCAGGAGGGGCTTACAGTCTACGTCAAGTTCGAATTTGGGCTGCACGGGACAAACAGCATTGGAGTTACCTGCCCTTGAACATAAATATAAGTGAAAAATGGTGTCTCCAGCTTTTCTCAGCCGTACTGATCTTTTTGTATCTTTTCATAAACGAGGACAAACATAAAATCTCGGACGAGTTCGAATTTGGTTTGAATCTGACCAGCGGTTTTCCAGTTACATCCCCTTGAGCGTGAAAAACTTTCCCATAGACTTATAATTGGGAAAACGACGTCTCCACTTTTTCTCAGCCATTTCTGATTCGACCTTCATCAAACTTGCAGATAACCAGGAGGGCCTTACAGTCTACGTTGAGTTCGAATTTGGGCTGCACGAGACAAACAGCTTCTGAGTTACCTGCCCTTGAGCATAAATATAAGTGAAAAATGATGTCTCCAGCTTTTTCTCAGCCGATTATGATCTGATCTTTTTAGCTCACCTGAGCCGAAGGCTCACAAGGTGAGCTTATTGTATATAACTACAGGTAGGCATCCGTAACTCGTCCGTCGTCCATCCGTCGCCCACACCTTTGAACTTGAATATCTAAGTGACTAGCTGGCCAATCCCAATCAAATTTTATGTGCAGCATCACTGGGTTGGGGATTGACTTCATTAGGTTTTGGACCAGTTTTGACCAGAACTGTGGTTGCCATGGAAACAAAAAGGTTTCATATACTTATAATGGGGAAAACGACGTCTCCACTTTTTCTCGGCCATTTTTGATCCGATCTAAATTAAACTTGCAGATAACCAGGAGGGGCTTACAGTCTACGTCGAGTTAATATTTGGGATGGATGGTACAAACAGCTTTGGAGTTACCTGCCCTTGAGCAAAAATATAAGTGAAAAATGGTGTCTCCAGCTTTTCTCAGCCGTTTATGATCCGATCTTTTTGTAACTTTTTATAAACGAGTACAAGCATAAAATCTTGCACGAGTTCGAATTTGGCTTGAATCTGACGAGCGTTTTTTTTTTCAGTTACATCCCCTTGAGCGTGAAAAATTTTCCCATAGACTAATAATTGGGAAAACGACGTCTCCACTTTTTCTCAGCCTTTCTGATCCGATTTTCATCAAACTTGCAGATAACCAGGAAGGGCTTACAGTCTACGTTGAGTTCAAATTTGGGCTGCACGGGACAAACAGCTTCTGAGTTGCCTGCCCTTGAGCATAAATGTAAGTGAAAATTGGTGTCTCCAGCTTTTCTCAGCCGGTTTTGATGGGATCATTTTGTAACTTTTGGTAAAGAGGACAAGCATAAAACCTCGAGCGAGTTCGAAGTTGACTTGAATTTGACCAGTGGTTTTCCAGTTACAATCTCCTTGAGTGTGAAAGATTTCCCCCATAGACTTACAATGGGAAAACGACGTCTTAAGCTTTTCTCGACGATTTCAAATCAGATCTTCATCAAACTTGCAGATAGCCAGGAGGGACATACAGTCTATGTTGAGTTTGAATTTGGGCTACGCAGGTCAAATGACTTCTGAGTTACCTGCCATTGAGCATAAATATTAGCGGAAAATGGTGTATCCAGCTTTCCGCAACTGTTTTTGATCTGATCTTTTTGTTACTTTTGGTAAACGAGGATAAGCATAAAATCTCTAATGAGTTCGATTTGGGCTTGAATCTGACTACCGGATTTCCAGTTACATCCCCTTGAGGGTGAAAAATTTTCCCATAGACTTACAATGGAAAAACGATGTCTCCAACTTTGCTTGGCTATTTCTAACCTGACCTTCATTAAACTTCCAGATAACCAGAAGGAGCTTACAGTCTATGTTTAGTTCGTATTCAGGCTGCATGAGACAAAAGGCTTTCAAATCACCTGCCCTTGGGCATAAATACTAGTGAAAAATAGTGTCTCCACCTTTTCTCAGCCGTTTCTAATCTGATCTTTTTGAAACTTTCAGTAAACGAGAACAAGCATAAAACCTCCGTCCGTCGTCCACACCTTTGAACTTAAATATCTAAGTGACTAGATGGCCAATCCCAATCAAATTTCATGTGCAGCATCACTGGGTTGGGGGATTGACTGCATTAGGTTTTGGACAAGTTTTGATCAGAACTGTGGTTGCCATGGAAACAAAAGGTTCCATAGTCTTATAATGGGGAAAATGACGTCTCCACTTTTTCTCCAACATTGTTGATCTGATCTTCATCAAACTTTCAAATAACCAGGAGGGACATACAGTCTACATAGAGTTCGAATTTCGGCTGCATGAGATAAACAACTTTGGAGTTACCAGCCCTTGTTTATTGATTTGAGGTTTAACATCACTGTCAGCACAGTGTAGATCATTTAGGAGACGTTGCTTCTAGTTTTGTGGCACTGTTGCCCGACATCGAGATGAAATTATATCTTTAAATGCCCTTTCCACCCAATGGAACCAATAGGGTCATTATGCATGGACGGTCCAACTGGCACCACTTTTCCTGGGCAGGCTTAGAACCTGTTACCAGTACTCATGTGTGGTCGGTCCCAGCTCCGCATAGAAGCACCATGTAGCCCAGTCTATTTCTTCAAGCCCTGATTGGCATTCTTAAAACATCATTAATGTTTTTTTCTGGTACACAGGTGAGCGATATAGGGCCATTTGGTCCTCTTGTAATCAAATTAAACCCCCCTTTCTGTTTGGCAAAACCAAATGATACTTTAATGGTCACTAATATGTGTTGTATAGGCCTCCTTTGCCTAATGGGTACGAGCGCTGACTCTTAATCATTAGGTTCTCACAGCTGTGGTTCGATCACATGTGAAACGCCATGTTCTGCAACAGAAGGTCAGATGTACTCCGTTTTACGATCGGCTCGAAATAAGTGAAATTATCTTGAAAGGGTCGTAAAACCAAAAAAAAAAAAAAAAAAAGAAGAACGGTTATGACAGATATCCGTTTAGACCCATTATCGAAACTGCGTGAAAGTCTGTCAAGCGCAAGATTAATATATTACATATACATGTAGTTCCATAGCGCTGTGTGCCTCCTAAGTGTGATGGTTTATTTCACCACATTATCTTAATGGACCCGTGGCTTACATGATGGCTGAAAATATGTATAGTTTATCCAGTACAGTTTTATTTCCATTGGGATCATTATTCGGGTTTTGTCCAAGTAAAAACTAAAGAGCCGAAAGCAGAGTTGCGAACATCATTACTGCTTAAGGGGAATGGGAACACCGGACAGATTGTTCCGCCATTTTTCAAAGGGAGACAACTTTCGCAACTTCCTGTTCGCTTATCTGTAAACCCTGTCCCGCTAAAAAGGGGTCTACTCTCAAAGGTAAGAATTTGCTTCTTTCCTTTAAGAGTTGCGCCCTATTGACATTGGGGACAAAAACACTTTTGCAGGAGTTGCCACCCCTGAAGGTGTTCCCCTTCCCCTTAAGAAGAAATTTTACTAATGCCAATCTTGTATCTGTAATGCGTGTTGGAACCGTTGTAGCTTCAGTTATGATGTTTTCTTCCTAACTAGGATGATGTACAGAGAAAAGAAGCTATACATACCCGTGGTTGTTTTAAAGCTGTGACGTCAATACTGCATGATAATGTACTGGTGGTGGGTGGAATTATCATTGGAATTTTGGTTCCCCAGGTAGGAAACCAGTTACCAGCTTTTACTAGGGACATATACCCCCAGCCATTGCCACATTGCTATGTCTGTAGCAATGTCCACACAGAATCTTATGAAGGAAAAGGCAATGCTACAGACATAGCAATTTCCAATAAATGCGATTGCCTTCTATAACTGTGGTTAGGATCTGTGTTAGACTTTATACTGTTAGCCGAATGAAGAGATTGTGTCTTTAGGTTTTCTTAAAGGTTTTTGGAGTGTTTCAGGATCCACATCTACATTGCAGTGTAACAATACTTCTGGAGACCTTCTTTATCTGTGGTAATATATATCTGCTTGTACTGATTCTGGTGAAGTGTAGGAATCCAGTAAAATCCTGGGTTTGTTTGTTTGTATTGGAGTTTAACGGCCCAGTCAACACTATTTTAGGTCATTTTTGAGCCGGTCAGTTTAAATATCCACACTTTTCCTGGACAGACTCAATAAAACCGAGTCTGCTATTTTCGTTTATTTGGTGTATTATTTGCTTCCAAAGGATCTATTCAGAACTTATTTATACGTAAGCGGTTAACCAGTACAGTGCACATTCTTTCGCCAATGATCGTAGAAAAGATTTCATGATCAATCTCCACGAAAGAATGTTGCCGACTCCGGTAGGTATCGAACCCTCGTCCTCCTGATCACCAGTCAGATGCGCATCCGACTGAGCTACCGAGGCCGGCACAATCCTGGGTAGGCTTGAAGCAAAATAATGAAACTACAATTATTTTCAAGGTTAAAATGGTTAAAATGAGGTAAGTACCAGTTTGACAGCAGGCTGCGCATCTGTTTACTTACACAATTATAATAATACATTTCAGATGTTCATTATATGCATCACAAAAACGTTTGTGGACCAGATCAAAATGCAGAGATCGAAATGGGACCCGCGATATCAAAGAAGATGAGGAGAGCCACACCCAGTGATTTCAGTTTGACCCATTGTAAACTGGTGGACTTTACTAGTGAATTAAATATGCAAATTAGTTAGATACGCCCCGTAACGTTACATATACATATACCACGTCCTTGACGACGTAACGTTTACTAATGGCGGTATATTGACATTTTGGTAAAACAATCCTGAATAAAATGCGTTTTAAATTTCATATGATAAATAGAACCTTGCATTCGTGCTCATGTATTATTGAATTAATTAAACTCGTTGAGGAAAAGAGATAAAATGCGAGGCTTTGCTGAGCATTTTGTCTCTTTTCCTCAACGAGTTTAATAAATTCAATAATACATGAACACTCATATAAGATTTTCTATGTCATAGTCCCAAAGATATGAGTCACACATTACAATAACACACCCGGCCGCTATAATGGCCTCTTTGATATCTTTAGAACTAGCACTTTTCATACCATTACAAAAACACGCCTATACAATTACATTGTAAAATTTTGTAAATTTTACCGCAAAAAAAAAAAAAAAAAAAAAACACGAAATTTTAAGATGAAAAAGTGTGATATTTTTTCTTATTCCTGCTCAAATATGGATTGTGGATACTCGTTAGAACCGCATCTTTGAGGCGGTTCTAACAAGAAGCCACAATCTTTATTTTAGAGCAATAATAAGAAAAAATAATGTTTACCGTTCTAAACCCCAGTTTTACTATATAAAAGTGGGGTTCATGGGGGTCAGAATTATATTGTAGTGTTTTCGTGATGGAAAATGTTCGATATTTTTCTTATTTTTTGTCCAAATATAAATTGTTAGCGCTCGTTAGAACCGCTCCATTGAGTCGGTTCTAACGAGTACCCACAAACTATGTTTTTGAGTAATAATAAGGAAAATAGCACTGTTCTCCATATAAAGTGGGTTTAGAGGGGGGTTCAATGCAACTGTAATTTGGATGATGGACTTTACGCGTATATCAGCGCTAGACATAAAACAAACTAGAATTGGTGTTTTCATTTTTACTGCCCGGTAGTAACCAGTGCCATACAACGAAATCAGGGCAGACTGAAAGGCGTCGAAGTTTAAGGGATGCATTTTATTTTATTTTTGTCATTTATTTTGTTGCAGTGTCTGTGCCATTCATTGCCTAAATTTTGGTTTGCATCACAGCATCAGACAATCTTTGTACTTTCATCAGAATCTATACAGCAGGACTTCGATGGCCCAAACACCGATGACTCGTTTACCATGACTGAGTCGAATCTGTTCTTGAACCCCTAGGGAAATCCTCTACATAAGAAATAGTCGGGAATAATTAAGCTTAATTTCGTCTTCTATCTTGCAAATTTATGCTGTATGTACTCATTAGAATCGCCTCATCCTTTTTGTACTCATTAGAATTCCTTATGACAATATCTCGAGCGAGTTTGACTTTCAAAGTGGTTGCCTCAAGGTCAAGGTCACTCTGGCTATTTTTGGAAAAGTTTGTCAACGCTCTAAGGCCTACATTTCTTGACCGATTTCAATATAACGTCATATAAATGTTCCTAATGACAGTATCTCGAGCGCGTTCGACTTTCAAGGTCATGGCCTCAAGATCATGGTCACTGTGGCTATTTCTAGAAAAACTTTGTAATCGCTCTAGCGCCTACATTTCTTGACCTATTTCAACATAACTTCACACAAATGTTCCTTAAGACAATGTCTGGAGCGAGCCAATTTCAAGGTAGTGACATCAAGGTCAAGGTCACTCCAGCGTCTACATTTATTCACTTATTTCAATATACTCGTAACTTCACACAAATGTTCCTTATGAGCAAGTTGGACTTTCAAGGTCATGGTCTCAAGGTCACTGTGGCTGTTTTTAGAAAAACTTTGTCATCACTCTAGCGTCTACATTTCTTCACCGATTTCAAAATAACTTCACACAAATGTTATTTATGACAATATCTCGAACAAGTTTGACTTTCAGGGTCCTCGACTCAAGGTCATGGTCACTGTGGCTAATTCTAGAAAACCTTTTACACTACAACCGTGCCTACATTTATTGATAGATTTTAATATAACTTCACACAAACGTTGGTATGATAATATCACAAGCAAGTTCGACTTTCAGGATCCTGAGGTCAAGGTGAGGGTCACTGTGGCTATTTTTAGAAAAACTTTGCCATCGCTCTAGTTGACATTGTCATCATCATAAGTCCCTAAGTTTTGCTTGGATCTTCCGGAAACTTACATATAAGTAAGTTAGGGATACAAGCTTGAATGTATCTGCAAACTAAGATTGTTTGCACATTACTCAGAGAGTTAAGTCCCCTTCTTTCTGAAAATGCCTATTATGTACCTTGTCATCACCGTTTTGATTGAATCTTCCTGAAACTAGCATGTCAGTAGGTTGGGAAAGTTTGAAAACTGGTGATGTCTGCCTATCTCTCATAGAGTTACATCCCCTTGAATGCTGAAAATACCTGTTTTTGACCTTATCATCAGCATAAATCCTCAGGTAAAAACTGGAACTTCCAGAAACTTTGAATCTGTTAGCTCAGGTGAGCGATATAGGGCCATCATAGTCCTCTTGTTTTTTTTTTTTTTTTTTTGTTGTTGTTGTTGTTGTTTTTTTTTAATAATTCCTTCTTTGTCAGTAATGGTATGCTCTTAAAAAATACTTACATTATTTTCTGTAAAAGTAGACCGTTTTCCCAAAGCAAGCAAAAGTGTCTTTTTTAACAAAAACAAAAGCTGCGGGGAAATCCCTGATATGTCCATTTGTCCGAATTCATTACGCAAACACGCCCATACAAATACATTGCCATCTTTATCGCGGAAAAAATGAAAATTTAAAGACGAAAAATTGTGATATTTTTCTTATTTCTGCTCAAAATATAGATTGTGGGCACTCGTTAGAACCGCCTGATCGAGGCGGTTCTAACGCGCACCCACAATCTATATTTTAAAGCAGAAATAAGAAAAATAAGGTATACCCCCAGAAACCCCAGTTTTACTATATAAAAGTGGGGTTCAAGGGGGTAAAAATTATCTAGGCGTGTTTTCATGATGTATCAGAATATAATTGCTTAGTTGATTGCTTGTGGACATGCCTCGTATTGAGCATAATCAAAAGCTATTATTTTAATCATAATGTGTGTTCATCTATTTTAATCAGGTATTTTAATGTATTATTGCTATGTTTGAATTTACATGCCAGGCCTGCATAGAATCTGATCATGATCTTTGCTGATTTCCCATGTGGAAGATATTCATTGACAACATACTTCATCTTGTGTTTCCTGAACGTTTTTCATCTTGTAATCTAACTCTTATCCTGCTGTTCACGACATCCCCTATCTTTGGAAACAGTGAGGATCTACACTGTTTGACATTCAGTTTATGGATTTGTAAGAATAAATTACATCAAGTAATCTGATTGGTTCAAAGTCAGAAAATGGTGTGGCTAAACTGAATATTCAGCAGGATAAGGGTTAAGACTGAAGAAATCTTACATACTTGTAACATTTTACGAATTTTATTCTCAGTATGTCAAGTTTGTTCTCAATCTGTCTTTGTCCGTCCTGTTTTTTTCTCATGTTTAACTTGTCATATGTGATTTAACAGTGGTTGTGGTATGTCCATATTAAAATCTGTTTTGTGTTTGCTAACAATCCACTACTTTTCCAAAATTTCAAAGTCACTAGTGTTATGTTTACATAAATAGTTTATTGTATACTTTAAGGACTTGGGTGCACCTTAAGCGAAGGCATCTTTAAAAAATAGTTGTGTCTCTTGTTATTGGGGCTTCCAATACTGTGTACTTATACCTATGCAAGCACTTTTGTTCCAATTGAGATGACTAGCTCTGGGACATCTCATCAGGCGCTTGATAATTGACCAAAGACTGTTTAATAAAATGGACATGTCCATAATCAAAGATGGAAGATCCATTTCAGAAAATCTTGAGGTGGAGAACTTGTCCCTTTAAGGGTAGACCCCTTTTCGGAGGAGCAAGCAAACGGGAAGTCCCGAAAGTTTCGCCCCTCCACCGTTGTAAAATGCCCGAAAATAATGCAGGTCATCCATTCCTATTTAGTCATATACAACTCAGTGGAACATAATTTGATCCCCATCATGAGAAACCTTGTCTTTGGAGTTTTCGCCCAGCTACACAGACTAGATTGTTGAAATTTTAGACACACATACCAGAGAGCAAACATAAACCAGCTAATCAGACCCTGTGGATGTCAGGGTGATCTACAGTATTCATCACGATAAAAAGTCCGTGAAACGAGTGGGGTTTACGGGGGTATACATTAACAGCCTCATTTTTGCTCAAAAGCATAGATTGTGGGTACTCGTAAGAACCCCCTCATTGAGGCGCTTCTAACGATCACAAACAATCTATGTTGAAAGCAGAAATAAGAAAGATGTTATCATTTTTTTACCCAAAATGTGTCATTTCTGACACCATGTTGGACGCCATTATTTCACACGGGCATGTTTTCCTAATGTGTTGGTTGCTATAGCGGAAACAGGTTTCCTCATGATGTTGTTCTTGTATATACTTACCAATGCATCAGACTTTACAAATTAAACATTTGTTTTATTTTAATTGTTTTAATAAATTTTAATGAATATATTGCACCAACTATTGTTTTGATATGTGCTAGTCCTGTGTGCTCATTCAGCATTATGAAAACACGCCTATACAAATACATTGTAAATTTTACGACCCAAAAATGAACATTTTCAGATGAAAAATTTCGATATTTTTCTTATTTCTGCTCGAAACATAGATTGGTGATACTAGTTAGAACCGCCTCGATGAGTCGGTTCTAACGAGTACCCACAATTTACGTTTTTGAGCAGAAATAAGAAAAATATTGTATACCCCTGCAAATCCCAGTTTTACTATATAAAAGTGGGGTTTAAGGAGATCATATTTATATAGGCGTGTTTCTCTGTCGAGTCTTCTTCCAGCATACAAAAAACACACAAAACACCGCGTGATACCACACCACTGAAGGCCAAAAAGATCAGTTTTCAGTTGTTTCTAGAGTAAATAACCTCAGAAATGGAACAGCCATAATACAGAATAGAAGTGAAGGGAATGATCAGGAATCGATACAACTAACCCACAGCTCCCATTTGCGACACCAAAGGGAAAGAAACACAAACATGAAACAACTAGACCCTAATGGCAAGATCAACAGCGGAAAGCCAAAAGGACAGTTACTTTCCCACAAAATGGCCAACTGGCTATCCAAAACAAAATACGAGGACTGTTCAAATATGAATGCAACTAAGCACATAAAAGTGATTCCGTGATAGATTTCGATGAAAAATTTATTTTGTCCCCTCAAAGTATTCCCCTTTAACAGATATACAAACTTTCAGTCTTCTGATCCAATCATTGAATGCATTTTGGTAGTCTTTTCGAGGTATACTATGAAGGCACTGGAATATTGCAGAACTGAGGTGTTTGCGCTGTACAAATTTTCGACCAGAAAGGTATTTTTTCAGCCGCGGGAACAAAAAAAGTCACACAGAGCAAGGTCAGGGGAATACGGGGGGTGAGGGAGTTCAACAACCTTTTCCTGCTTCAGATAGTCTTGCACAATGAACGCCTTTTGTGATGACGCATTGTCATGTAGCAATCTGACATTGGCCAAACCATTTGCGGGTCTTCGTTCTTTGAAATATTTCTTCAATTTTTGAAGAACTTTATTCTTGTAAAACTTCCCATTTACAGATTTGCCTTTAGGCACAGCAACCTGAAAAGCAGGGCCCTGATTTGAAAAGAATATGGCATACATTACCTTCTTGACTCGCATGGTCCGCTTTGCAATGCATGGTCTTTTGCAATACTTTGTTGCCCATATTTTGTTCTGAATCTTTCGTTTTGGCTCAAAAAAGTGAACCCGTGTCTCGTCACCTGTGACGACATTAGCGAAAGACCGTGCATTGTAATTTGGAAACTTTTTAAGCAACTTCTTGGCGCACTGTCTTTTTCTGCTCATCTGTCAACAGATGGGGAATCCATCTAGCACAGATCTTTCTCATTTTCAAATCCCGTTTCAGAATTGTATGAGCTGCTCCTAATGAGATACCAACCATACTAGCTATTTGCCTGGTGTATCGTGCATCGGTAGCAACTATTTCTTTCACTCTAGCAACCATCTTGGCAGATGTTGCTCTTTTCGGCCGACGATCATGTGGTGCATCTTCTGTTGAGCCTAGCCCACAGCTGAATTTCTTACACCAACAAAAAACTGTCGGAAAAGACATTTCATTATGCCCCAAAACCGAACATATTTCATAAAAAATGTCTTTGCACCGTATACCAAGAATACAACGATTCTTAATATAGGAAAGTAGAAGTAAAACAAAGATCAGGAATTGATACAATTAACTTACTCCACCCATAAAAGACACCAAAGGGAAAGAAATACAAACATTAAGCGACCAGACCATAATGGAAACCCAAACAAAGGAAGGCCATAAGGACAGTTACTTTCCCACAAAATGGCCATATGGCCATCCAAAACCAAAAGACACAAGTGATACACACAGTAAGTAACAAACAACAACATAAATAAATCGCCACAGAAGAGCCGCCTTGGAAGGGTCAGTGGAAGATTTCCACTGGGGGGCTTAAATCGATTTTACGTGGCCACAATCCTCGCCCTTACTTCCGTCGCGATTTAGACAAATAATTTGTTCAGTCCGCATGAAGGCCTCCTAACTCATCAGTGCAACATCTCCGTGAACACAAAAATCAAAGAACCACAGAGGTGAGACAACGGTGAGGACTCGACAGCAAGAAACCACTGAAATGCTGGAGCAAAAGAAAACCAACAGTTAGACTCCGATGAGCCCGACCAGAGACAGAGCATCAGGCACCAACCAACATTACCTTGAATTAGATCTCTCTAATTCTCAATAAGCCTTTACGTTGGAGCCGTCATAGAATCTGAGGCCTGACCCACCGGCGTGCAATTAAAGAGGGAAGCAAAGTTGCCAACCGTGATTGGGTTAACTACCATGCATGCAGTCTGTCGTATAATATCCATGTTGTACCCAATCTTTTTATATCGAAGAATGATTTTACGAAATTGGGTGCTGAAGTCATTGCGGTTATATATTTTTCTGAATTTATATGCTAAGTCACCATAAAATTCGGGTTCCGATAGACCTTGTTGCAGAAGAGATTTAAGTCCAATATTGAATTTTGAAATTAAATCAGAATGGCGTCTATAAAATTTTGAAAAGGCTTTGCGTAGTTTATGGTACCGATAACCCTGATTAAGGAGTTTAGCCGTTAATAATTTATTACGAGTGTTGAAGTCAGTTACATGACTACACACTCTAGCAAATCGAATTAATTGCGAAATATAAACGCCATAGGATGGCGCACGAGGAACATCACCATCCAAAAAAGGAAAATTTACAATCTCAAAATCAAAGTCATCGCGTTTATCATAAATTTTGCACGAAACAAATCCATCTACAATAGACAGATGCAAATCCAAAAACGGGGCCTCGGTATCAGAAGAATTTGCTTTATTTAACTGAAGTTCAAGGGGGTAAATCTGACTGATCAAACCATCAAAATAGGTATTATCAATATTTAATAAATCATCTAAATATCTAGAAGTAGAGCTAAAAGCTTCAATAATTTCAGATTGGTTATCAATGGAAAGCGACAAAATGAAGTCTCTTTCATAACAATACAAGAACAGATCAGCCACAAGAGGTGCGCAATTAGTACCCATCGGAATACCCACAATTTGTCTAAATAACTTAGTACCGAATCTAATATAAATATTGTCAAGTAGAAAGGTGAGGGCATCACACACTTTCTGACATATCCAAAGTGTATAATTCTTATGCTCTTTAGAAGTGAAAAATGCATTTCTGACATTACATGCAAGATAGAGAGAATCTTCTCTGTGAAAAGTCCATTCAATTAAATCATTAAGCTTTTCTTTTATAAGATTATGAGGAAGTGTAGTGTAAAGAGTGGAAAAATCGTAGGTAGACAGACTAGAAGCACGAAAATGTCTAGATTTCAATTTATTTAAAACCTCATTCGAATTTTTTATAGACCAAAACAGATTTCTTCCTGATCTTTCAAAGACTTTATCACAATATTTAATTACATGCGTTTTAATAGCAGTAAGACAGGAAGTTAATAATTTAGAAAGTTCAGTGGTAGTGCAAGAGCTAGAATTTGCAATAAACCGTGCTTTTTAAGGTTTTTTATGAAGTTTTGGTAACCAGTATAGCGTAGGAAGCTTGTCTTGGCCTTCGTTAACACACACAGCAAACTTGGTGGCTGAAAGACAAACATGTTTATCTACTATAACTCTCTCTTCAGCTAAAGGCTGAAGTTCATAGGCCATAGTACCACCAAGCTCCTGCTTAAGCGTGTTAACATAGTGGAGCCGTCACACAACGACGACGTTGTTAGCGGCCTTGTCTGCAGGGGCCAAAACAAACTTCTTATGAAATTCTTGAATACCTAGTTTAAGATGACGTAAAGACGTCTTGGGCTTAGGAGGTAATAAGTTAGTATTTTGAGAATAGAAAGAAATGCGTTTATTTACTAGTTTTAAAATGCTAAGTTTCCAGTCCTTAAGGGCTTTATGCTCAACATACTCTCGCTTACACCATCGATTACCGAATTCATTCAAGGAAGCAGCGATTTCATCTCTACATTTACTGAAATCAATTTTAGAAGGAAACCAATATTTCGGTCCTTTAGAAATTATATTCCTTATCCTAGAATCAGGAATAATTTTCAAATTGCCAGTAATTACATGACCAGCAGCAGGATAGCAATACTTTGAGTTTTTACAATCACATGAATCAGGAGTATTAGTATCAATATCAAGATCTGAAACAAGTTTATTGAAATTAAAAATGATAGATCTAACAGGTTTGTAGCCGTGTGGCGGCCGTAAAACGTCTCCCCGTACATCAACCATAGTGCAGTTTATATTTTACTTTTGGTCCTTTGAGATCAGTGTGAATATTCTGATAAATCAGAAATAAACGATTGGTTTAGACTCATATTCTAGACAGGTTTTTAATTATTTTGACCCCATTTTGATTTATATCAGTCTTTGAATCGACTGCCTATTCGAAATTCGTAAAATTACAGTATGTTTCATCTGGCTTTCTTTGCCGGATCATTACAGGGTCACTGATGAGGCTTTATTAGCCGAAACTACGTAGTATGACCCATCTTCTTTCTTATGAATGTTTTCATTGCTCTTAAAGGAACTCATTTTTGATTTTTATTTGTTATATTTATAGCAAATTATAGGTGTTTCAGTATTTTGAAAATAAGCAGGAATGGAAGAAAGCACCGATCTCTCACGGAAGATACTGGGCAAATCTATAAAATCCATACCCTTATTAATGAAGGATATTTTGAAGACCGTATTTCAGCGACGTACTCTGACCTTCTTCCAACTATGTTTTGTATTAGTATACAAGAGTAGACAATGTTTATCGAACGATATACATGGTTACAGTGCACGGATTTTAACAGGTTTGGTATCAATGTATAGGTAAAATGTTTTTCTACGCTGTGATATTTATTTCCAGCTGATTTTCGCATTAGTGCATGAGAAAACGTTCTACTTGCATTCATATTTGAACAGTCCTCGTAATATAAGCGATACACACACTCGAAGACAACCCAAAACAATAATAAACCGCGACAGAATATATGTATATACTTAACAATGCATCAGACTTTGAACGGTCATTGAAACGAATTCCACTGGTGGGCTTAAATCTACAATTCTGCTTTTCGATATTTTGGTCCCTAAAAAAGCAGCGTTTGAACAAACGATTGCCAAGAATTACAGCTAAATAAGTCCAATTCTAAGGACCCCCAAGCCCCAGTTTTGGACTTAATTGGACTATATCTAATGAAAATTTATGATAAAAAGGGATTGTTTAATTGTCCCCCGTTCTCCTTCATATGGAACATATATTCGCTGGAGTTTCATCCAATGTTGTCTATTTTAGTACTTACTGCTAAGCTTCTTACACAGGGCTATCGGTATCATAAGCTTCGGAAAGCATTTTCTAAATTTTATCGAAGATTTTTTTTTCTTTTATTAGTGATTGGTATACCGCCACTTTGTCTTTGGCTTGACTTCGTGGTCTACTGGTGGTTTCTTTAGAGTGTGGAACAACCTACGAGCCCTTATCTTTGTAATCACAGTTGCTTAGTTTGATTTGTATTTCATTTTTTTTTCTAATTTGTATGTTATTCTGTGATGGTCCATTCCTTCAGGTGGACCAATTATTTTGTGTGTTGTAAATAATATTAGAACGTAGAGTGAAGGTTGGGCCCATGGAATCGAATTAATCTCCACACACTGACCGTCCTAAAGCGGTGGTTCTGATGTTGTTTATTTTTAATGACGCTTTGTCGGGTTTTCCGACGGGGCTTTTTATATTTCTGTTACGAGCCAGGCGTAGCAGAAACATAAAGCAAACAAGCCTTTGGGGAAAATTTAATAAAATTTTATTTACAAACTATTTTTAATCTGTTGAAGTAAGAGAATTCAATGTACTTAGCTTAACAGAATTCAGTGTTATGAAATATCCTTGAATGAATCTATTTTCCTTGATCCCACAGAATTCACTGTCCGAAATGAAAAAATAGTATCCTTTAACATTCAGAAAAATCTTTTCTTATAAACCAAAACTTCAAACTCCAAAGTCTGACTCAAACGAAAAAATCAAGCTCTTTAATAGACCTAAAGATTTCTCTAGGACGTTCCAGAGGGCTGTGGAATAAGATTAGGTAATTTTCTAAAAATAATGCAACCCCGAGCTTTCTGGAAGATTCCAAAGTACTTTTCCTTGTAAACAAGATGTTTATCAACTTAAATTAATCTGTGACTCATTTTTCCAGAAACTTCTTTAAAAAGAATAAACAAGATATTAATAGCATCATTAGGTCACCCAGTGGGGTTAAAGTGGGAATCAGAAAAATAAATTCTTGTGCCTTACCCTCTCCCTCTTCGAGGAAAAGAAGATTTATTTAATAAAGCTTTCCAAATGCTTTTAGAATAATAAAAATTGAACATAGCATATAAAATTACATGTATCTACAATCCACTTCAGTATGAAAGAAAAACACAATTCCTGACAGTGCTCAAGCTCTTGAAAGGGCATCAGGGATAATGTTATCTCTCCCTCTGAATTATGTCCTATGTCTAAATTATACTCTTGCAGCATAAGACTCCACCTGAGCAACGCTCATTTTTGTTTTTTCATTTTATGTATGAAAGTCAGTGGATTGTGATCTCTGAAAACGACAATCAGTGCAGTAGTAGCAGTAAGATAAACTTCGAAATGTTGCAGAGCAAGAATCAGAGACAAGCACTCTTTCTCTACCGTAGAGTAATTTCTTTGAGGCTTATTAAACTTTTTGGAAAATTAGCAAACTGGATGATCCTTACCATTTTCGTCTTCCTGCAACAAAACACTATCTGCACCTACGTCACTAGCATCTACAGCTGGCATAAACTCCTTTTCAAAGTCTGGTGCTAAGAGAACTGGCTCACTCTTGAGCATGGCTTTAAGCTTATCAAAGCATTTTGGCATATTGCATTCCAATGGAATTTTGTTCTTTTGCTGAGCAAATTTGTCAAAAGCTCAGCAATGACAGAGAAATTATTACAGAACTTTCTGTAATAACCAGCCATACAAAGAAATCGCATCAGCTGTCTTTTGCACGTGGGTACGGAAAATTTGAGATAGCCTCAACTTTAGCATCAATGGGTTTCATATGACCTTGACCTCCAACATGACCTAGAAATGTCAAACTTGCATGGCAGAATTCACTTTTAGCAATTGTCATTACACAGTCTATCAAAGAATGCTCGAATAGTCCCAAGATTTTGATTCCACTGGTCAGTGTATACATATGATAGCGTCATCAATATAAGCACTGCAGCATTCCAGCCCTGCAATAACCATGTTTATTAAGCGCTGAATAGTTGCCGGAGAGTTTTTCGTTCCAAATGGCATGACTTTATAGTTAAATAATCTGTCTGGTTTAGTAAATGCCAAAACCTCCTTTGTTCTATCTGTGAGTGGAATTTGCCAAAATCCTTTGAGAAGGTCGAATTTAGTTATGCATTTGGCCTTCCCGATGTTATCAATGAAGTCATCCATTCTTGGAATTGGAAAGCTATCTGTTTTACTTAAGGAATTAACTTTCCTAAAATCTATACACATACGATATGTCCCATCAGGTTTTGGTACAAGAATACAAGGAGAACTCCATTCACTTTGGGTTGGTTCAATAAAGTCATTGTCTAATAGATACTGAACTTCTTCTTTAAGATATTTTGTTTCATAGGATTCATCCTGTATGGATGTTGCTTTACAGGTTTTGAACCATTTATATCCACATCGTGAAATATTTTGTCTGTCCGTGTTGGAATGTCAGGAAATAAGTGTTCATATTAAAAAATCAGATGTTTCAGTTCATTCCGCTGATTTGGCTCTAGATGTGACAGTTTCTGGTCGAGGTTCCTCAGAATGTCAGAATTCTGAAGTTTTGATGATGTAGGATCAGATTTCACTGAATTAATATCCTCACAGTCATTGTCACACGAATTAAGTGGAACAGAGCTAACTAGATTGATTAATGTTAAAGGTGTATTGTCCCTATCTATGTATTCCTTAAGCAAATTAATATGACACAGCTGCTTTAGCTTGCGCCTCCCAGGAGTGTTTATTATGTAATTTACGCCACCGATCTTTTTGTCTACCGTGTATGGACCATAATACCTGGCCTGCAAAGAATTTCCAGGAATAGGCAAAAGAGCAAGTACCCTGGTTTAAAATTCCTGTCTTTTGTCCCTTTGTCATACAGCTGTTATATTTTTCTTTGGGTTAACTGAAGTTTGGTCCGAGCAGCCTCACAAGCTTTTGAAAGTTTAGTTTTGAAGTCAGCCACATACTGAAGTAAATTTAAAGAAGTGTCATCCTTAGAGAGAAATTTCTCTTTCAGTTTCAAAGGACCACGAACAGTATGGCCGAATACTAATTCAAATGGACTGAAGCCAAGAGATTCTTGCATAAGAAGTTTGTTTTGGCCCCTGCAGACAAGGCCGCTAACAACGTCGTCGTTGTGTGACGGCTCCACTATGTTAACACGCTTAAGCAGGAGCTTGGTGGTACTATGGCCTATGAACTTCAGCCTTTAGCTGAAGAGAGAGCTATAGTAGATAAACATGTTTGTCTTTCAGCCACCAAGTTTGCTGTGTGTGTTAACGAAGGCCAAGACAAGCTTCCTACGCTATACTGGTTACCAAAACTTCATAAAAAACCTTAAAAAGCACGGTTTATCGCAAATTCTAGCTCTTGCACTACCACTGAACTTTCTAAATTATTAACTTCCTGTCTTACTGCTATTAAAACGCATGTAATTAAATATTGTGATAAAGTCTTTGAAAGATCAGGAAGAAATCTGTTTTGGTCTATAAAAAATTCGAATGAGGTTTTAAATAAATTGAAATCTAGACATTTTCGTGCTTCTAGTCTGTCTACCTACGATTTTTCCACTCTTTACACTACACTTCCTCATAATCTTATAAAAGAAAAGCTTAATGATTTAATTGAATGGACTTTTCACAGAGAAGATTCTCTCTATCTTGAATGTAATGTCAGAAATGCATTTTTTCACTTCTAAAGAGCATAAGAATTATACACTTTGGTCATGTCAGAAAGTGTGTGATGCCCTCACCTTTCTACTTGACAATATTTATATTAGATTCGGTACTAAGTTATTTAGACAAATTGTGGGTATTCCGATGGGTACTAATTGCGCACCTCTTGTGGCTGATCTGTTCTTGTATTGTTATGAAAGAGACTTCATTTTGTCGCTTTCCATTGATAACCAATCTGAAATTATTGAAGCTTTTAGCTCTACTTCTAGATATTTAGATGATTTATTAAATATTGATAATACCTATTTTGATGGTTTGATCAGTCAGATTTACCCCCTAGAACTTCAGTTAAATAAAGCAAATTCTTCTGATACCGAGGCCCCGTTTTTGGATTTACATCTGTCTATTGTAGATGGATTTGTTTCGTGCAAAATTTATGATAAACGCGATGACTTTGATTTTGAGATTGTAAATTTTCCTTTTTTGGATGGTGATGTTCCTCGTGCGCCATCCTATGGCGTTTATATTTCGCAATTAATTCGATTTGCTAGAGTGTGTAGTCATGTAACTGACTTCAACACTCGTAATAAATTATCAACGGCTAAACTCCTTAATCAGGGTTATCGGTACCATAAACTACGCAAAGCCTTTTCAAAATTTTATAGACGCCATTCTGATTTAATTTCAAAATTCAACATTGGACTTAAATCTCTTCTGCAACAAGGTCTATCGGAACCCGAATTTTATGGTGACTTAGCATATAAATTCAGAAAAATATATAACCGCAATGACTTCAGCACCCAATTTCGTAAAATCATTCTTCGATATAAAAAGATTGGGTACAACATGGATATTATACGACAGACTGCATGCATGGTAGTTAACCCAATCACGGTTGGCAACTTTGCTTCCCTCTTTAATTGCACGCCGGTGGGTCAGGCCTCAGATTCTATGACGGCTCCAACGTAAAGGCTTATTGAAAATTAGAGAGATAATGTCGGTTGGTGCCTGATGCTCTGTCTCTGGTCGGGCTCATCGGAGTCTAACTGTTGGTTTTCTTTTGCTCCAGCATTTCAGTGGTTTCTTGCTGTCGAGTCCTCACCGTTGTCTCACCTCTGTGGTTCTTTGATTTTTGTGTTCACGGAGATGTTGCACTGATGAGTTAGGAGGCCTTCATGCGGACTGAACAAATTATTTGTCTAAATCGCGACGGAAGTAAGGGCGAGGATTGTGGCCACGTAAAATCGATTTAAGCCCCCCAGTGGAAATCTTCCACTGACCGTTCCAAGGCGGCTCTTCTGTGGCGATTTATTTATATTGTTGTTTGTTACTTACTGTGTGTATCACTTGTGTCTTTTGGTTTTGGATGGCCATATGACCATTTTGTGGGAAAGTAACTGTCCTTATGGCCTTCCTTTGTTTAGGTTTCCATTATGGTCTGGTCGCTTACTGTTTGTATTTCTTTCCCTTTGGTGTCTTTTATGGGTGGAGTAAGTTAATTGAATCAATTCCTGATCTTTGTTTTACTTCTACTTTCTCTAACAGCAAATAAAAGCAAATGGTTGCCTTCATCCCAATCCTTATCTGTGTCAAAATAGAAGTGGAGGCAATGATCAGGAATCGATACAATCAACCCACAGCTCCCATCAGAGACACAAAAGGGAAAAGACACACAAACATGAATCAAAATACCCTAATGGAAACACCAACAGTGGAAAGCCAAAAGGACAGTTACTTTCCCACAAAATGGCCAATATGCTATCCAAAATAAAACAACACAAGCGACACAAACACCCAAAGACAAACCATAACAAAAATAAACCGCGACAGAAGAACCACCTTGGAACGGTCAGCGTGAACGAATTCCACCGGGGGGGGGGGGGGGGGGGGGCTTAAATCGATTTTGCGTGGCCACAGTCCTCGACCTTACTTCCGTCGCGATTTAGACAAATAATTTGCTCAGTCCGCATGAAGGCCTCCAAACTTCAGAAAAACAACCATAACAAAAAATATATATACCGCGACAGAAGAACCAATAAGATCTTATCATGTTTTTCAATGTTTGATGGAATCTTTCAACGGCGCCATGACTTCCAGGATGATAGGCTGATGACTTATACTGTACAATGCCAAGACCATGTATAACTTGTTGAAACATTCCAGACATAAAATTTGAGCCTTGATCTGACTGAATAGATTTAGGAAGCCCAACAAATGTGAAATACTTCACTAAGGCCTTGACAATTGTCTTAGTTTTGATATTTCTTAGTGGAATGGCTTCAGTAAAACGTGTGGAAGCACACACAATAGTCAAAAGATATTCACAACCAGACTTAGTTCTGGGCAAGGGACCTACACAGTCTATAATTATTCGCCTGAAAGGTTCATCGAAAGCAGGTATATGCTGCAAATGAGCCAGAGGTATAGTCTGATTGGGTGTTCCTACCATTTGGCATGTATGGCAGGACCTACAATGCTGAGAAACATCAGATTTTAACCCAGCCAGTAAAAATGATTAAGAATCTTGTGATAGGTTTTATTTACGCCTAAATATCCTGACATGGGAGTTTCATGTGCTAAGTTCAATATTTCCGGGCGATAAACCCGCGAAACTTCCATCTGATGGTTGACATTCCACTCGTCTTCTGCTGAGACATCTGGTGGACGCCATTTTCTCATAAGAATGTCATTTTTGACATAATAACAGACTGGGACCTGAGATACGTCCTGCTCATCTAAAGCCCTTTCAAATAAAGGCGAAATTTCAACATCCTTGTGCTGTTCAATAGCAAGTGGTGACCTGGATATTTTATCAGGACCGAGATCAAAGGCTGAGTGATTCTCTAAAATTATTCCTGATTCTAGGAAACGTAATATAATTTCTAAAGGACCGAACTATCGATTTCCTCCTAAAATTGATTTCAATAAATGTAGAGATGAAATCGCTGCTGTCTTGAATGAATTTGGTAATCGATGGTGTAAACGAGAGTATGTTGAGCATAATAGTAGAAGTAAAACAAAGATCAGGAATCGATACTATTAACTTACTCCATCCATCAAAGACACCAAAGGGAAAGAAACACAAACATGAAGCGACCAGACCATAATGGAAACCTAAACAAAGGAAGGCCATAAGGACAGTTACTTTCCCACAAAATGGCCAAATGACCATCCAAAATAAAAAGACACAAGTGATACACACAGTAACAAACAACAACATAAATAAACCGCCACAGAAGAACCGCCTTGGAACGGTCATTGGAAAGAATTCCACTGGGGGCTTAAATCGATTTTACATGGCCATAATCCTCGCCCTTACCTCTGTCGTGGTATACACTAAGTTTGCTTAGTCCGCATGAAGGCTTCCTTACTCATCAGTGTAACATCTCCGAGAACATACAAGCTCTTAAGGAATGGAAACTTAACATTCTGAAATTAGTGAACAGACGCATTTCTTTTTATTCGCAAAATACGAACTTATTACCTCCTACACCTAAGACGTCTTTACGTCACCTTAAAATAGGTATTCAAGAATGTCATAGGAAGTTTGTTTTGGCTCCAGCTGATAAGGCCGCTAACAATGTGGTCGTTATTTGTCGGCTTCACTATGTTAACACTCTTCAGCAACAACTTGGTGGTACTAAGTATGTTCTATAAAAGGCTTATCCTACGGAAGCAAGGATTACACCACAGAACTGAAAATGTGGAATGTGCATGTTTTCTGGGTCAGACTAGCTAGTTTCGGCCAATTAGGCCTCATCAGTGACCCTCAATTATTTTCAAAATTCCACAATGGAATCAATGATCCCAAAGGACAAGAAAATATAAACCACACTATGATGTGGGGCAGGGAGACTTTCTACGGCCGCCACACATTCCCAGACACCAGCTGTAGTGACGTTAAATATGATCTATAAAAGGTTTATCCTTTGGAAGCAAAGATTACTACACAGAACTGAGAAATATGGAGTGTGCATGTTTTCTGGGCAAGACTAGTTAGTTTCGGCCTATGAACTTCAGCCTTTAGCTGTAGAGAGGGCTTTAGTTGATGACCGCATTTGTCATTCAGCCACCAATGTTGCTGTCTGTGTTACAGAAGGCCAAGATAAACTTCCTACGTTATATTGGTTATCTAAACTTCATAAAAGACCACACAAAGCACGGTTTATTGCAAATTCAAGCTCTTGTACCACCACTGAACTCTCGAAATTATTAACTTCATGTTTTACTGCCATAAAAAAACATGTGATAAAATATTGCGACAAATAAGTTCTGAAGTTGGATCCTTTTGAAGCAAGGAATACACCAAGTAAACGAAAGGTCTTCGAAAGATCAGGTAGAAATCTGTTTTGGTCTATAAAAATTCTAATGAAGTTTTAAATAAATTGAAATCCAGGCGTTTCGTGCTTCCAGTCTGTCTACTTATGAGCTTATGAGTTTTCCACCCTTTTCACTACACTTCCTCATAATCTTATAAAAGAAAAACTTAATGATTTAATTGAATGGACATTTCATAGCGAAGACTCCCTCTATCTTGCATGTAATGTAAGAAATGCTTTTTTCACTTCTGAAGAGCATAAAAATTATACTTTATGGTCATGTCAGAAAGTGTGTGAAGCTCTCACCTTTCTATTTGACAATATTTACATAAGATTTGGTACTAAGTTATTCAGACAAGTTGTGGGTATTCCGATGGGTACTAATTGTGCACCACTTGTGGCTGATCTGTTTTTGTTTTGTTATGAGAGACTTCGTGATGTCCCTTTCTGCTGAAAACCATTCTGAAATCATTGAAGCTTTTAGCTTCACTTCTAGATATTTGGATGATTTATCAAATATTGATAATATCTATTTCGATGGTTTGATCAGTCAAATTTACACCCCCCCCCCAGAACTTCAGTTAAATAATCAATTTTTTTCTGATACCGAGGCCCCGTTTTTGGATTTACATTTATGATAGACACGATGATTTTGATTTTGAGATTGTAAATTTTCCTTTTTGGGATGGTGATGTTCCTCGTGCGCCATCATATGGCGTTTATATTTCGCAATTAATTTGATTTGCCAAAGTATGTAGTCATGTAACTGACTTCAACGCTCGTAATAAATTGTTAACGGCTAAACTTCTTAATCAGGGTTATCGGTACCATAAACTACGCACAGCCTTTTCAAAATTTTATAAACGTCATTCTCATTTAATTTCATAATTCAGTATTAGACTTAAATCTCTTCTGCAACAAAGTCTATCGGAACCCGAATTTTAAGTTGACTTAGTATATAAATTCAGAAAAATATATAACCGCAATGAATTCAGCACCCATTTTCGTAAAATCATTCTTCGATATAAAAAGATTGGGTACAACATAAATGTTATACGACAGACTGAATGCATGGTAGTTAACCCAATCACGGTTGACAACTTTACTTCCCACTTTAATTGCACGCCGGTGGGTCAGGCCTCAGATTCTATGACGGTTCCAGCATTAAGGTTTATGTTGGTTGGTACCTGATGCTCTGTCTCTGGTCGGGCCCATCAGAGTCTAACTGTTGGTTTTCTTTTTGCTCAAGCATTTCAGTGGTTTCATGCTGTCAAGTCCTCATCGTTGTTTCAACTCTGTGGTTGTTTAATTTTTGTGTTCACGGTGATGTTGCATTGATGAGTAAGGAGGCCTTCATGCGGACTGAACAAATTATTTTTCTTCATCGCGACGGAAGAAAGGGCGAGGATTGTGGCCACGTAAAATCTAATTAAGCCCCCCCCCCCCCCCCCCCCCCAGTGGAATTCGTTTCCGCTGACCGTTCCAAGGCGGTTCTTCTGTCGCGGTTTATTTTTGATACGGTTTGTCTTGTCTTTGGGTGTTTGTGTCGCTTATATTATTTTATTTTGTGGGAAAGTAACTGTCCATATGGCTTTCCGCTATTGGTGTTTCAATTAGGGTCTGTTGTTTCGTGCTTGTGTTTCTTTCCCTTTGGTGTCTCTGATAAGAGCTGTGTGTTAATTGTATCGATTCCTGATCATTGCCGCCACTTCTATTTCGAGAAGGTTTTAGCACCCCACCACATGAACTACTTAAATCTAAGTTATTTGGTATTTGAATTGGGAGTAAGACTCTCAAAAGGATAGATTCATTTCTTTCGTACAGAAAACAGCGCGTTGTTGTTAATGTTGAATTTTCGGAGTGGGTTCCAGTTTTGTCTGAAGTCCCACAAGGGACTGTTCTTGGTCCACTGTGTTCTCCATGTACATCAATGATATTTCCATTGACATTGACTCAGAAATAAGATTGTTCCCAGACGACTGTGTTTGCTCCCGGGAAATAAGAGATACAGATGACTCACTGAAACTTCAGAATGACATAGATTGATTAGAATGTGACCGGCTCTGATAGCTCAGTTGGTAGAGTGTCCGCTCCGGGAAACGGGAGGTCACGTGTTCGATCCCGGGCCGCGACATACCAAAGTCGTTAACAATGGTACTAGCTGCTCCTCGCTTGGCGATCAGATTTACGGGGTAGAGCTAGGACTGGTCGACCCAGTGTCAGGACAATGTGACTGGATGTGGTATCATGTAATGTGCCTGGGACATGATACTTCAGTGAGGCAGCACTATAAAAGTGAGTATTGAGCTCCCTGTCGGAACCAGACACCGTCGTGATATGACTGAAAAATTGTTGAAAGCGACGTTAAACCCGAATTCACACACACACACACACACACACACACACACACAGATTAGAAACACGAAAATGGGGCATGCGATTTCAGACTATTAAATGCAACATTATGCAGATAACTAGGAAGAGAACTAATAGAATTGAGGCTTCTTACACCTTAGAGGGAACGGTTCTCGAGAATGTGGACTCCATTAAATACCTTGGTGTGACAATCAAACACGTACAATTTGAGATGAAATACACATATTTGCAACATGTGTACTAAGGCAAATAAAGCGCATGGTTTCCTGAGGCGAAATCTTCATCAGTGCCCTCAAGTTGTAAAAGAAGCAGCAAACATAAAGGACTTGTTCGTCCCATAGTTGAATATGGTAGTTGTATCTGTGCCCCAAGTGGAGTGATCCTTAATCAAGAAATTGAAAAAGTTCAGAACAGAGCTGGTAGATTTGTAACAAACAATTACTGCTTTGAAACTGGGAGCATGACTGGATTATTAAGAAAATTAAGATGGGAGTCATTCAAGAAAAAGGGCAAAGACAGCAGGCTCATTCTTTTATACAAAGGTCTAAAGGGTGCTGCCAGCATCCCAACAGGTGACCTTGTTCCCCCAGCTATGCATTGTAGAAATCACCATTCATTGGCGTTTCAGACCCTTACTGCGCGAACTGACATTTATAAAGAACCATTCTTCCCCAGAACCATTATGCCCTAGAGATTTGAATGCCATATAAAAATGGCATTCCCGAATCGATTATTTCGACAGCTAAGTTTACCTCTTTGGTTAGAGCTAGGGACTAACTTTCCATATTACAGGTCCTGGTGTATTCAGGAATGTCATTTGACGTATCACAAGTAACTATGAAAGGGCAGTGGGGCGCTTTGGTACCCTCTCCAGTAGATGCCCATAGTGGCTTTTGAGTGTACAATATTGAAGTTGAAGTTGAAGGAGCGCTTTGGTGCAGTGGTAGCGCATCGAATTTGTGTTCGATCCTCACGCTGACCAAAGTGTTGTGCCATTAAGCAAGGCACTTCATCCTTTCTTTCTTTCTTTCTTTCTACTGATGCTGCGTCGGTCACATTTGGCCATTACCGCAGGTGTACAATACATACACTCCACGTTTGCAAGATGAAAGCCAACACAGTCTTCGTCTTCCGTATAAAGGTCAGGAGTCTTCTTAGACTGTATCTTTGACCTGATATGGGGATGGGACAGCCGTCCTCTTCCATGTAATTACGGTAGGGATCTTTAACCTACACAGGGGATGGTTCTCCCTGCACAGAGGGGCCTCCAGTTAACGTCCCGATCCCAAGGACGTTGCACTTTATGACATTCATCCTGCAAATGATGCCAATGGAACGTGTTCGGACACCGAAATTTTATCGCCGCTGCCGGGATCGAACCCGGGACCTCTAGCATCAGAGGCAAGTGCACTAACCACTGAGCTATCACGCTCCACATTGCTTAAAAAAGTACTGGTTACCACCCAGGAAAAATCCTGCTCGTAATGCTCAAATGTGAGCGAATAGCAGTAATTGGAAAAAAATGTTGTTGTTGTTGTTGTTGTTGTATATCTATAAGGCATTTTATCGCTGCCTATAATCTCCTGGTACTTAAATAAGTCACTTGTACATTTCACTATGTGAAAAACGCATGATACTAATATTACAATACACTTCAAAACCTTTTTGTGCTCCTAATGAATTCCGTCAGTGCATCTGTCAGTTCCTTCCTTCCTTGCTTACTAATGTCCTCAATCATGCCTGTCAACACTTTCAGGTTAATGTCTGTTACCAATTTCACATCCTCTCTGCCCAGAATCTCTTCAACATTATGCTCTAAAGTATCCCTTTCTGATTTAAATCTCTGACAGTGGAACAGAAAATGATCTACATTCTCTTTCATGTTTCATGTCTCGCACAAACTTGACAGATCTTTGTTTAACTTTGCCTGGTGATCATTTAAGATTGAATGTCCACACAGCAACTAATTTACTGCAGAGAAAGTCCTTCTGTCCCTATCTCCATGACAGATCCTTTTCCCACTTCCCCAAATATTTCCTGCAATACGTTCACTTTCTCTGAGCACTTGTATCTTCTTTCCCATTTTTCCTTTCCCTGTGATTTACACTCCCGTACTGCCTCTTTCTTGTCCAGGGTTGGTTTTACCTCATTGTTTTTAATCATTTCTGATGCTGCCGCCTTCGCCTGTTGATCTGCCAACTCATTCCCCTCAATATCTTTGTGCCCCGGTACCCAATGAACTTTGACAATATTCTCCCTATACCTTACCTTTGCTAAACTCTCCTTGATGCTGAGAACTGTTTCAATCTTGTTAGTTGGCATTTCAGTACTGAAAGCAGTCTCAATAGCTGGTTGACAATCGGTCAGAATATGGACTACTCTGCCTTTGAAGTCTAGATCAGCCAAGAATTCTAGCCCGATCTGCATACCTACCAATTCTCCAGTATAAGTGTTACCTATAGGAGAAACTCCCTTGTTCATCAAAACTGGTGTGCTGGAGTAACCCTCTAGGTAGACCACAGCACCAGCTCCAGTCGGACCGGGATTACCTAATGCTGATCCATCTGTGAACATTAATACATCATTTTATCACAATTGCTTAGAAGCTCTAATATATTTTCTTTCTGTTCTTCTTTGGAGAATGTGAATTCTTCCTTGTGTACACTTCCTGTCTCTTTGATGAGCCCCATCAATTCCTTGGTATATCTGAATTCCTTCTCAATGTTCTCAAACTCTAACATCCCTTCAATTCCCTAAACCTGGACATCAATAAATGAAAAATAGTAGCTCTTATCCCCCTCTATCCATTAATCAAATTCTTCCCTGAGAGGATCATCTTCATACTTGGCACTGATTCTGATGACTTCTTGTGCTTGTCTTATCTTCAGCTGTAGGTATATAGGCATGGTGTTTGTCAAGACTTCCAAAGCTTCTGTGCTGGTACTGTTCAAACAACCTGATGCCTTTATCATCGCTGACCTCTGAACCTTTCCAAACTCCTTACTGCTTTCTACAAGGGACTCGACAGTCACTGCTGCTCCATACTCCATCACAGGAAGAACCAATGATTTGTAGAGTCTCATGTACACTGTTTGGCTGCATCCTCTATGCCCTTGAACGAAATAATCAAGACATTTCAAGGCACTGAAACCAGCCTTTGTTTTCTGTTGAATATGTTCATGAAAGTTTAATTTATCGTCTACTGTGACACCCAGAATTTTCTTTGAATTGGTTGTTGTTAATATACTCTCGCCTAACTTCACCTCTGCCTCCACTTCTGAATCTCTGCCGTTATGTTTAAATACCATTATCTCTGTCTTATCTGGTGCAATCAACATATTCCATCTCCTACACCAATCTACCACAGATGCCAGTTTATCATTCAACACAGCACAGCTTTCCGCCACTGATGTATTACTTTCCCAAACACAGCTATCATCTGCAAATTCTGCATTATTACCTACCACTTCCTTCATTGAATCACTTGTATACAGATTACAAAGCACTGGACTGATAACTGATCCTTTGCGGTATGCCTACTGCAGACTGGAATGTAGGAGGTGTAAAATTGTTTACTTTCAGGAAGTACTTCCGGTCTAAAAGGAAGTTTTTAAGGTATAGGCATAATCTGCCAGTAATCCCACTTTCAAATGCCTTTTTCAATAAACCTGCTCTCCATATTCTTTCATAGCAAGACTCATAATCCATCACTGCCAGCACTGTACTTTCCTTCTGAAACTGAATTACACAGCCTCAAAAGAGACTGAACACATGACGTTTGCTTCCTATATGCGTACTGAGTTCTTGCTATACCACCTTCAATTTCCAACTTCCAAATCAGTCTTTTGCTGATAACTCTTTCCATTATCTTACCTATCACACTTTCAAAACTAATTGGCCTATACGATCTAACACTGCTGTAGTTTGTCTCTCCGGGTTTGGGAAGCATTACCTTTGGGTCTAACTTGAAATCCTCAGGCAGTACATGTAAACTGTCTGAGGATTCAATTATGATTCTGATTCGAAAGGAAAAAAAATCTGATTCTGGCATCTTCGCAAAAAAAGTTCGTGTATGGATTTGTTTTTACCAAAACTTTCCCGCGATCACGGCTGTGATGGCTTTTACACTTCATGTATTGCATAGTGTCTTGCACATTTGTTAATATTGTTAATTTATCTATACTTATGCGTTTTAGGCGTTGACAGTAGATACTGCGACCGCTAAAAGTATTTATGTCCGATGCAGTGCCGCTCAACAAAAAAGGACCTCATCAGAGTTACTGTCGATGAAGAAATCGAGTTCAGAATTGACTGTTCCTACACCGGAAGTTACAATGTTGACAAACAATTTGCTGTGAAAAGCAAATCACTTGACGATTCCATTGCAAATAAAAGTGGTAAATAGCATTAAATTAACGTCGAGGAAAGAAAGCAAGAACGCGAGGTCATTGGCATATTTGTTGAATCGGTTAAATCGTTAAATTGCAGAAGCTTTATGCGGTCAATAAACAGATAAAGAGAAACTGAGAAAGATAAAAGAAGCTAGGGACTCACTCTCATATCACTTGTCCTGGTGTATGAATGTCATTTGACATATCAACAGTAACAATTCTGATTCTGCGAAGCATGAGCCTGCTGCCTGCGCATCCTATATAGTCTGACCAGGCATGAAGGAGCATTTGGTCCTTGGCTATGTTAACAATATGTTTCGCCCACAAGACCTTTTGCCCCCCCCCCCCCCCCCCCAAACCCAAGTCATTTCGCCCCCAAACTATTTTCCTATATTTTATATACAAAAGATTCATACTAAATGGAGAGAAAGAGAGAGAAGAACCTGTTCTTTGAATGAAAATGTTTAACGGGCCTCTGTGGCCTAGAGGTTAAGAGCGCTGACTCTTGATTATTAGGTCTCTCACCGCTGTGGTTCGAGCCTCGCTCGGGTCATATGTGAGACGGCAAGTTCTGCAACGGAAGGTCAGGTGGTTTTTCTCCGGATACTCCAGTTTTCGCCCACCTCTGATTAAAGATCAGCTCGATATGAGTGAAATAATCTTGAAAGGGCCGTAAAACCAAAACCAAAAAAAAGAAAAACAAAAAAAAAAAAGAATGAAAATGGTTATTAGGAATTATGATAAGTATTACCTGTTTTGATGGTCGCTGGATGTTTCAGTCCCGAGTCGTTTCGGTAACGAGTCCTTTCGGCCTGGGTCGTTTCGGCCAAATCGGTGGGTCGTTTTGGCTTGATTTTTCTATCACTTTATTTACATATACATATATTTTGTTTGTCAAAGATCAGCCTGTGCATTTGCTATCTTCGCTCGTTTTAAGCCTTTAATAGGTCAGAAAACAGATTGTTTTTTCGAACTGCGTAGACTCGGAGATCAGCCTATGCTTTTGCTATCTTCGCTCCTTCAGTTTTAATAGCTCAGAAAACAGAGGGCTTTTCAAACTGTGTAGACTTTGATTACAATGAACAGATTTATAGGTCATTAAGTCTTTGAAGGTATCACAACAACAGATGCAGGCTGATCATCTAAAATAATAACATTGTTCATTTTTTAATAGCTCAGTAAACAGGGGGCTTTTTCAAACTGTGTAGACTCTGATCATAATGAACAGATTTATAGGTTATCAAGTCTTTGAAGGTATCACGACAGATGCAGGCTGATCATAAAAAATAATTTCATCGTTCAGTTTTTGATAGCTCAGAAAACAGTTATGGGGGGGGGGGGGGTTCAAACAATGTAGACTCTGATCACAATGAACAGATGTATAGGCTATTAAGTCTTTGAAGGTATCACAATGACAAATGCAGGCTGATCATATAAAATAATTAGGCTACATTTTGCTGTTCTCAAAATGTGCTTGTCATTGATACTAGTACAGTAGAATTCCGCTTAAAGACCACTCCTCTCGGCTATTAAGACTGGTTTTCGCAAGACCCGAATTATTTCTTATATAATTAATTAAGACCACCCCGCTATTCAGTATTAAGACCGCTTTCAAAAGACCGAATCTACCATTAATGTTCTTTATTGAGACCACTTTTGGCCAAGTCAAGTTAATTTGTATCCCTCATTCCATTGGTCAATATAATATTTTGCTGGATTCCTCATCATTACAACAGATCTTGGTATTGTTCACACATTTCCCTAATGGTGTGAAAAACAGCAGTTTACCTGTACTAATGAGTGTGTTGTTTTCACAAGATTTTTTTATGCTAGGTGAATAAATAGTTTTAATAATTTTGGTAATGTGCAGCTCTGTTTTCTTCAGATAGAAGATTATTGTGGAACAGTTGTTATCATTAATGTGATTTTTATTGGTGTAATATTGCCTATAAGTACATATAATGAGGAAAATAACAGTAAAGTTAAAGACAGCAAGATTTACTAAAAAGCAATAAAATAGGCACAGTGCACATAAAAAATATTTAAATCAGTCTTGCCAGCAATATTTTTTTCACCAATTCCATTATAAGGGACCACCCCGCTAATAAGACCACTTTTTAGAAGTCTACAGAATGATCTTAAAAGCGGAATTTTACTGTAAATACTGATCATTCTCAGACAATAATCAAGTCCTAGTACACCTCCTTGTTGGTGCTAACTGGAAACCTGGCTATGGATAGAACTTTTTAAACACTTTATTTTGGCTATCATAACCATGGCTAACGTGACAGGTCGTTGAAATAATATTCCAAATTTAAATAATAATTACTATTCAATATGTTTTATACAGAAAAAATGCCATCTAATTAAATCAGACCGAAACGACCCAGGGCGAATCGACCCGGGGCCGAGCCCACCCACCGAAACGACTCGGGTCAAAATTTGGGCCGAAACGACTCGGGACCGAAACATCCCGGATTAGTATTGTTCAATATCGTTAATCATAATGTTTATTTGATTTTGACACATTAATCACGCAATTAATGCCATTAATGAGGTGTGAAAACATGCGCTCTTTGCAAAGTTAAACGTCTTTTATTATCGCTTAAGCACCATTACCAGTTTTGTTTTAAATTGGTCGGTTGGTTCGTTAACAGAGTCGACCAGTAAAACATTGTTGAATATTGACGCAAATGCCGTCAACACAGCGCCGCGTCAACGCCGATGCAACGTAATAAAGTTGCATCGGCGTTGATAGATACGCCATTGCATACACATTGTGTGTCCACTAGGTAAAACATGGTTGAGTATTGCTGCAAATGTCGTCTACACGACGCGTCAACGCCGAGGCAACGTAATAAAGTCAATCCCTTTCATCAATGTTCTGTCAGCAATTTGTGTATATCCTGAGCAGATTTGCGGCGTCCGACCCAGTAATTCCTGCACTGTAAGCAAATAGTGCCGACCCTGATCAGGCAACTTGCTTTGCTTGATACATTCAAGTACAGATTGTTGCCTAGGACTATACACGACTGGAATCCTTTACCAACATCTGCTGCTGAGGCCCCTGACTGGGTATCCTTCAAGAAGGGACCGTCCTCTCTCTCGTTTTAACAGCTTGGTAGGGGTCAGTCTGTAAGTAAAGTCTGAGAGATTTTTTAACCTGTGCCGGTTGGACGACCATACCCAGGGGCAGCTACTGTAGTGGGAGAGATCTGGTGATGATTTGAAAAAAGCAGGCTGGAATCTTTTCTTTCTTGTCTGTCCACTATTTTAGGCCCCCGCCCATAGGGGCTTGAAGAAATATATGGGCTGCATGATGCTTCCAGACAGAGCTGAATCTGGCCCGCACACTAGTACTGGTAAACCACTTCAGTGTTTTTTTTCACATTTTTGGGACTGGTACCGGTACCGGTGGAATTGGGAAAATTTTCTTCTCAAATTGGGAAAAATAGCGTCGTTTTTACTCAAATTGGGGAAAAAGGGTGTTATTTTAATAAGTATGTCAAAACAAACTCAATTTAATAAACATGTAACAGAATTCTAATTAAACAATGCAGATTGCAATTCATTTTCTAATCAGGCAGATTACTTGCCGCGCTAAAGGTGGTTTCCAGACGGAAGAGTTACATATTGGACTTACCTACGACTTTGAACTTACCCGAATTTCGGCAAATCGTTGCAATAGTACGCGAATTATGTCAATAGCCGTTTCTTCAAAGGGACGTTACTTCGGATTTCCGGAAGGTAAACAATACGAGCGATAAAACAACCGATTTCTCGCGATGAAAAAGAGAGAGAAAAAAAAGGATGCTGCATCATGATTTTGGGAATTTTTAACCTTTGAATTGGGAAAAAAACATACTTTTGGCGATTGGGAACGGGTCCGTTTTCCGGACCCGGTTTTATAGGGAAAAAAACACTGCACTTAGAGGATCTAAGCCTGTCCAGGAACCGCGGTGCGAGGCGGACCGTCCATGCTAATAAACCCTATTGGTTCCATTGGGCGACAGGGCTTGAGATGTCATTTCATCTCAATGTCGGGTAAAAGTCCCACAAAATTGGAAGCAACCTCTCCAAAATGACCTTTACAGTGTTGACGGAGACGTTAAACTTTAATCAAACAAACAAACTGTCCACTATTTCTCTTTCTTTCCTATATTTTCCCCTTTCTTTTTTTCACCCGCCACCAGAGACATAATCAATTAATGTTCAACTATGAATGAAGTCTTTTAACAAACAGATACAGATAATTAAGCTGCCATGACAGGGCGATGATGCTACTTAAATATTTGCCTCTTCTCACCTCTAATAAATGTTCAACAGTGAAAATTAGTCTTACATTGAAAACATATGCTAGTTTGATTACACAAGTCATTAATTTATGGCTAACTATAGAACCATTATTGAAATATAAAATTGGTTTCACACAAGGCGCAATTTTCAACCCACATCTGTCATGTCAGAACCTTAAAAAAAAAAATTGCTGTTTTTTTTTTCCTACCCGTTCAAAATGATTTATTTAAGAAATACTCTCCATTGAAACCAATAACATAAACACTTACGTATTACGCCCTTGAATGTCATTTTCCGGTCACATGGCTTCATGGCTTCAATCTGCTTGGCTGGCGGTCACTGGAACAGAGGAGGGCTGATGCTCGCCTCTGTATCTTATATAAAATCACACACGGCATGGTTGCCATTCAAATGCCACCGTATTTCCAGCAGCCAACAAGAGCAACCCGTCAAAGCCTGCGCCATCCCTTCGTGTATCGTCAAATCCATACCTCAACCGATTATTACAAGTATTCGTTTTTCCCTTTGGCTGTTGTGCAATGGAACAGCTTGCCATCTTCCTTGGTCATACTGCCAACACTGAATCAGTTCAGTGTGGCAGTTCGGTCTCCTGATCACCAGTTACCCTAAACACAGCAGACCTGTTTTTAAACTGATTTTAATCTCATCTTATTAACTAACACTTCCATCTGTTTTTATTCATCTCACTATTGCACTTTTATTCTCACTATTCTTTCTACCTTTTTCTTCACAGCGCGCAATCACCTACACGTAATCCTCGTCAGGGGGTGTTGTACAGTAGTAAACCTAGAATATCGGTCGCCATTTGTAGACAAAGCGATCTGTTTCAGGATACGATAGTGGAGACTTGTGTAATCGTGAAATATTATGTATTTATATTCTTTAGAACTCGGTACAGCCATGTTATGGCCTGTGACTTTGACCTACTTTGTGACATGGTCTTTCCTCTTATAAAAAAAATTGACCTATGACTTTGGTCTACTTTTGGCCCCCACCCATCGGGGCTTGAAGAAATAGATGGGCTGCATGATGCTTCAAGACATAGCTTAAATCGAGTACTGGTAAACTGTTTTGAGGAACTAAGCCTGCCCAGGCAAAGCAGTGCGCGTCGGACCGTCCATGCTTATAAACCCTATTGGGGGACAGGGCTTGAGATCATCTCAGTGTTGGGTAAAAGTCCCACAAAATTGGAAGCAACGTCCCCAAAATGATCTATACAGTGTTGATGGGGACGTTAAACCTCAAATCAAACAAATTGACCTACTTTATCATATTATTGACTTGTCCTGTTATTACCTACCATTCCATTCATACAGCATGGAACAGGTGAGCGATCCAGGGCCATCATGGCCCACTTGTTTCGTTTTTATTCTATTTTTGACGGAAAATTCTGTTAGAAAATAGTGCAGGCCCTGATCAGACGCCGCGTCCTGCAGAATCTGATCTGGGCCTGCACTGTTTGTCAAGCTACCTCTTTAGGGGTTTCCGGCATGCAGTGGGTAACCATTTATCTTTGCTCATCTCATTATCTAAACTTGAACTTTGTCTCTTTTGTTCATACTTTTTCTTCACAGCCTTGACTTGTCGAGAACCCTGCTGAAGGCAAATGACAGCAAACAAAGATAGATGTTCTCTACATCTCAAATACACCATTACATGCATCCGTCACACTATACTATTTTAGCGTGGTAACTGGTTTGTTAAATTGTTATAAAAAACTTTGAAATGGACTTGTGCACTATATATGGTGAAAGATTTCATTCAGCATAAAATGCTTTCAGATTTATTAACCCATTGAGTACCAGAAACCCCAAAACGGGTACCCTGGCAAACAGTGCAGGCCCAGATCAGATGCCGCAGAACGCGGCGTCTGATCAGGGCCTCCACTGTTTGCTAAAAGTTCAGGCATTTTCCAAATAAATTTTGAAGAAACACAACCTGACACCCCATAATTTTGAAATGGACTCCTGCTACCATAATGATCCGGCTATAAGACGATTTGGCTATAAGACGGGGGGTACTTTCTGGCCTTTCTTCGGGTGATTTTTGCTTGTTCTTGTGTATAAGATGGGTATAGTTTTTTGCAAGTTGCCGGGAGGGGTGTCACCGATGAGGACATTTCATTTTCAGAGTGAGATAATGGTTGATTAATTTATCTGCGGCTGCATTCATGTTTTTTTTTTTTTCAACAATATTTGCCACTGTTTTCCAAAGCTGCCATTTTGTTGTTTACCGTAATTCCCTGTGTATACCACGCACTCATCTATAACACGCACCTCAATTCTGAGTCCAAGATATGTGAAAAAAAAATATTCCAGTCTAAAACACGCACATGCTTTTCCCCAGTATCACAGAATGCTTTTCTCAGACGCCATTTTGATTGGAAATGAAAGTACACGAATTTTGATTGGCTACTATCAAAATAGCCTGACTGGTTATAGGTATATTTCCTAGTAGTTATAGAATAGAATAGTGGTTAGTTTCTCTCTTGCAGCATAGGCAGTTCTGCGTTTACCCATAACGGTGGTGTGTGACAAGGTGACATTTTAAGGGTGCGGTTATTCATTTGTTATGAAAGATGACAATGCGTTTTCCCAGTTTTCATTCACAAGGAAAGATAGAAACGGGTTTCTTTCCAAAGGTAAAATTGTGACAACATGCCTCCAAGGCAGGTGCTCCATAGCGTTATTGACAGAAATTTCTACAGGTAGATTGAGTATTTTGACACCTCTGGTTATTCACACGTTCTCTATGCTAATCCCATAATTAACACCTTCTCAGTGCGAGTCAAACATCTCACTCAATTAAAGAAGCCCATTTTGCATTTACTGTTAATAAAACGATGATTCATGCTTGACTTCAAGGAACCCGATTTCCTGTGCAATTTGAAACTTTGTTGACATGCATTAACTATCATAATTAATCAGAGTTCCCACTCACGCAAAATCTTACGTGAATCACGCAAAGAAAATAAAAATCACGTACGATTTTTTTTCCGTCGGGCGAGATTCCGTGCGTCCGAAATTGACTGGGGCGAACCGGCCGATTTTTTTTTCGAGTGTCCGAAATTGACGGGGGCGAATCGGCCGATTCGCTGAAATAGATTTGGGACAAGCCGCAGACTTGAATCCGTCGCATAGTAGAGCTTCCGCGCATCCGAAATTTACTGGGGCGAACCGGCCGATTTTTTTCGAGCGTCCGATATTGACGTGGGCGAATCGGCCGATTCGCTGAAATAGATCTTTGACAACCCGCAGACTTGAATCCGGCACATAGAACTTCCGCGCATCCGAAATTGACTGGGGCGAATCGGCACGCAATCGGTAAATGACGTCATCGGACCCCAGCAACCCCACACGTGTCTATTGTTAGCTCACCTGTCACGTAGTGACAAGGTGAGCTTTTGGGATCACTTTTTGTCCGTCGTGCGTCCGTGCGTGCGTCCGTGCGTGCGTCCGTAAACTTTTCTTCAAACGACATCTCCTCCTAAACCACTGATCGGATTTTGACCAAACTTCACAGGAATGATCCTTAGGTGGTCCCCTTTCAAAGTTGTTCAAATGGTTCCAGTCCATTGCACATATAGGTCACAGTAGCTAAAAATAGATTTTTTTCACCGAAAACTTAAAAAATCTTCTTCTCTGAAACCGCAAGGCCCAGGTCTTTGATATTTGGTATGAAGCTTCATCTAGTGGACCCCTACCAAGATTGTTCAAATTATAGTGCTGGGGCCAAAAATGCCCCCGCACGGGGGCCCTTTGGTTTTACATAGGCTTATATAGGGAAAAATCTTTAAAAATCTTCTTCTCTGAAACCGCAAGGCCCAGATCTTTGAGATTTGGTATGAAGCTTCATCTAGTGGACCCCTACCAAGATTGTTCAAATTATAGTGCTGGAGCTAAAAATGCCCCCGCACGGGGGCCCTTTGGTTTTACATGGGCTTATATAGGGAAAATCTTGAAAAATCTTCTTCTCTGAAACCGCAAGGCCCAGGTCTTTGATATTTGGTATGAAGCTTCATCTAGTGGACCCCTACCAAGATTGTTCAAATTATAGTGCTGGGGCCAAAAATGCCCCCGCACAGGGGCCCTTTGGTTTTACATGGGCTTATATAGGGAAAATCTTTAAAAATCTTCTTCTCTGAAACTGCAAGGCCCAGATCTTTGATATTTCGTATGAAGCTTCATCTAGTGGACCCCTACCAAGATTGTTCAAATTATAGTGCTGGGGCCAAAAATACCCCCGCACGGGGGCCCTTTGGTTTTACATGGGCTTATATAGGGAAAATCTTTTAAAATCTTCTCTGAAACCGCAAGGCCCAGGTCTTTGATATTAGGTATTAAGCTTTATCTAGTGGACCCCTACCAAGATTGTTCAAATTATAGTGCTGAAGCTAAAAATGCCCCCGCACGGGGGCCCTTTGGTTTTACAAGGGCTTATGTAGGGAAAATCTTTAAAAATCTTCTTCTCTGAAACCGCTAGGCCCAGGTCTTTGATATTTGGTTTGAAGCTTCATCTAGTGGACCCCTACCAAGATTGTTCAAATTGTAGTGCTGCAGCTAAAAATGCCCCCTGCACGGGGGCCCTTTGTTTTTACAATGGGCTTATATAGGGAAAATCTTGAAAAATCTTCTTCTCTGAAACCGCAAGGCCCAGGTCTTTGATATTTGGTATGAAGCTTCATCTAGTAGACCCCTACCAAGATTGTTCAAATTATAGTGCTGGGGCCAAAAATGCCCCCGCACCAGGGCCCTTTTGTTTTACATAGGCTTATATAGGGAAAATCTTGAAAAATCTTCTTCTCTGAAACTGCAAGGCCCAGGTCTTTGATATTTGGTATGAAGCTTCATCTTGTGGACCTCTACCAAGATTGTTCAAATTATAGCCCTGGGGCCAAAAATGCCCCCGCTCCGGGGCCCTTTGGTTTTACATAGACTTATATAGGGGTAATCTTGAAAAATCTTCTTCTCTGAAACCACAAGGCTTAGGTCTTCGATATTTGTTATGACGCTTCAGCTAGTGGACCTCTATAAAGATTATTCAAATTATAGCCCTGAGACCAAAAATGCCCCGCCATGTGGCCCTTTGGTTTTACATAGACTTATATAGGGAAAATCTTTAAAAATCATCTTCTCTGAAACACAAGGCTTAGGTCTTTGATATTTGTTATGAAGCTTCAGCTAGTGGACCTCTACCAAGATTGTTCAAATTATAGCCCTGGGGCCAAAAATGCCCTCGCTCCGGGGCCCTTTGGTTTAACATAGACTTATATAGGGAAAATCTTGTTTTACATAGATTTCTATATGCAGGGTAAACCTTTAAAATCTTCTTCTCTGAAACCAGAAAGCCCAGGTCTTTCATATTAGATATGAAGCTTCATCTTGTGGACCTCTACCAAGATTGTTCAAATTTTAGCCCTGCCTGGGGCCCACTTGTTATGCTTTGGATCAGGTGAGCGAACCAGGGCCCTCTGGGCCCTCTTGTTTTATCTTAATGGGGCGTATCTCTTTCACAAAAAAATTGTTTGGAAACGGTAAAAAATTCTCGATAGCAAAACATTCACGAGATAGTAGAATAGTCGTAGCAACTCGTCTTAGGAGCAATTAAATAATTTTCACATTGATTGCGGATTAAATTTTATGATCGGGGAATAAACGCAAATTAGAGACATAACTTGACCATATTTTCACACCTTATCGACATGCACCGCAGGGTGGCAATTATATGACAGGGGTTAACAATAGTGTCATAATTGAACTGTTATAAATCATCAAACAGAGTAAATCCAAATCAGATGTCTGCGGCGTCTTTCTGAGGTGTCTGATCTGGGACTGCACTGTTTGCCGATGTCCCAAAAAGGGACGAAAGGTTGATGTCTGAGATAGGAATATTGATTGCATTTTTAATGGTATGAATGATTCAATGAATTAATATGTCAAACGAACTTTATGAGGGTCTCAAAGTGTCACATTGTATTTGTAATGGGTTTTCGTGACCTGCCGACTTTTCGAGAAAAACAATGTCATTTTTATATGCCATTGTATTACACGCAGGGGATTTTTTTACCGTTTTCTGGGTGAAAAAAGTGCGTGGTATACACAGGGAATTACGGTACACTAAGAGAGACAATTGTAACAGACTGTAAAAGGCAGCGGTTAATAATGACGCTAAATAACATTCAAGGCAATTGATATCTACATAAACTGGCACATGATAAAAAGGCCTTGGTCTTTTGCAAGAAACCACCTTGTGTTGTTTTTTTTCTCCATGTCTACGAGCAGCAAAGGCTCTGGCGAGACTGCGCCTGTGCATAACTCTCATGCTCAATAACATTCAAGGCAACAGATAATACGGAACCGGCACACAAGAGGAATGTTTTTTCCAAGGTTGGTCTGTAAATACCGGTGGTGGGAATTCCCACTGATATTTACCGGTAATTACCGTCCTGGGAAATACTCCAAATTTCAGCAAAAGTGGGAAATAGTGGGAAATATGATTTTTGTTAAGTTATTTCATAGAAAAACACTATTAATTTTTGTGTAATTTAATTCAAATAATGAACAGTTAGCTATTTTGAAATATCATACCTGTGATACCTCCCTCATCAGGAGGGAGACTCCCTCATTTTGATGCTAATTTTGCTCAATTAATGCTGAATTTTAGTATAATTTTGGAGTCTCCCTCGTTTGAACTGAGAATTTCCCTATATATTCTTCACATCTCCCTCATCACAATGGCAAATCTCCCTCATACAGTTCAAAGCATTATCACAGGTATGCAATATGCCTCCCCATACATACACATCAAAAGTCTGCTTTTACTCAAAAGTCTGCTTTTACTCAACCAAACACAAGCATAAATATAAAGTGATCTTTTGTTATGTAGGGTGCACAGAGTAATTTATAAATCACTCATATGCTTAAGAAGATGAAATACCATAATGATACCAATATTTTGGACAGACATGCCTGGGCAAACAGGGCAGACCCAGATCAGAATCACTTAGCTACATTAATAGAGTTTGCCATTGGGTCAAACTACATGTTTTGTATGCTTTAATGTAACACTAAACACATGGTTCATTTTTTTTTTTTTGGAGATTTACAACAACTCTTTTTGTGTGTTTGAATTTTAAGGATGTTTAGGTTTGTTTGCAAGTTTGTCAAGTAATCATACCCCTAATTCTAAAAAGGTGTGATAATTTAATTGTTTGTTTGAGACAGGTATTTAAAGAACACAATTAATTTAAGCATAAAAGGTTTCTTAGATTATCTACAGATACTCACCTAAGTATTAAAATTACATGCAAGGGAAATAGATGAAAGTTAAAATCTTATATTTTAGAGTCACATTTGAAAAGAAATTATATACATTCTATATGAAGACAAGGGACTATAGATCTTTCAAGTTATTCAATAAAAAAAGGGCTTGAAAATTCTTCAAAATTTCACTTGTCCTACATGACTAAGTGCATGTAAACTTCGGTAAATGTCATAAGGACTAGACAAACTTTTTGCGTTTCCTTCAATTTTTTTTTTTTTGTCATTGCAAGCAGACAAGTGGAATTTTCAAGCCCTGCATGAACTTGAAATAATTTTGCTTTCAAATAGCTAGGTAGTTGGGGTATATTAAGCAGTCTCAGTTGGCACCACCTATGTAAATATATATTTCCCAGTATTTCCTGGGAATTCCCTGTATTTCCCGGGAATTCCCTGTATTTCCCGCCGTCCAGGGAAATATGAGTATTTCCCGCTTTTTTGCCAACCTTGGTTTTTTCTCAGTGTCTAAGTGCAGCACCATTGTAATATTGTCCATTTTCTCACCAACTGTGTATCGGCGAATTCAATACCTTTCAACTTTATGCTTGGACATGCTGAGAGTTTATCTGACACAGGGTTTGTTTAACACTTGGGATAAATGCAACCATTTATTAATAAACAATTTATTGCCAACATGTGGTTATTGAAGCTGATGAAGACTGACCGCTTTAGACCACACCCCAATAAATCTGTGGATTTAAGCCATGATTGGTCATTAGTTGTGGTTGTAATTATGACAGACGGTGAGACCCTGCCCTCATTGAATATAAATGTATCCCGTGACAATATGCCGCTCAAGATTTACTTCAAAGAAATGTTGATTGATGGCAGTGGATTATGTCACGGTACATAGTTTATGGTACGGTACATAGTTTTCTTTAACTACTACCGGTAACTATAAATTTTATCGCTTTTTTGCACGAAGATAAACATAATTATCACAAGGCGATTATGCAGTTTAAGATGATTGCAGCTGGCTAGACAAAAGAAGCTCAGCTTGTTTACGTTACTCGCTAAAAGTTACCAAATTTTATAAGGAAATTACAGATGATGACCAACTTCCTTAGTTGCACACTATCTGCTACAGTATGCACGTTTATATGCCAGGTGTTTTGAAAGAAAATTGACATTTTCCATACATCTCTGACTTTCCGGACTTTACCGAAATTTTCAAGGATGCCCAAGATCTTGGCTATAAGATGGGTGTAAAAATTTGGGGTTATTCTGGCGGTAAAAAACCCCGTCTTATATCCGGATCATTACGGTATATATAAGAAGGCAGATTCCATTTGGTACAAAAAGGGTTCTTCTGTATTGTAGGTCATTTGCCTGTTGAGAATATCAGTGAGACAGAGTTCAGTGTTCATGATGTAGCTGCCAGAACAATAGATGGTGTGAAGGTAGACAGCTTTAGGTCATCACAGGTACTTCAGTCAAACACCTTTTGGACTATGAAAATGTGTTCTTAGATAAATACCTAAGCACATGGCTGTTTGAAGTCATTGTCAAATGGACCGAAAGCCATGTTCAAACATCAAAACCCATGCTCAGATCATGAAATTTCATGTGCAGTTTGAACATGGATTTTGAGCTTTTAATATGACAAGATGGGCCTTGCTTTGTTTCCGCTACTTTGAGCGACATAACTTTATCGTCCTTAACATAGCGTTTTTGAGTTCAAGGCGTTACTGTGTAACAACGCCATTGTAAACAACATTCTGAACTAGACACGATATTGGCTTGCCGGTAGCGGTTGAGGAGTTCATATGGAGCCTTTGGGCATTTTTTAGTCAAAATTTGCTGTCGGAATCGTAAGTTGCGCAAGAACAGTGTTCAAAAATCATTGGAGTGGCATGGTCTAGGCAGAACACTAGTACTGTCCAAGCAGTTAGGGATTTTGCCCAGCACAAGATAAGTTTAACCCATTTTGTACTGGAAATCCCAAAACGGATACCCTGGCAAACAGTGCAGGCCCAGATCAGATGCCGCAGAATGTGGCATCTGATCAGGGCCTACACTATTTGCAAAAGGTTCAGCTTTTTCCTGAATAAATTTTAAGTATAACAGAACCTGTCACCCCTAAATTCCAAAATGGACTCCAGCCATACCGGTATATGAAGAAGATTCCATTAGGTACATTACAAAGGCTGTAATACCAAACAACAAGAATCTTGTTTTATTTGAAATATATTGCCTCAGTTCAGAGTTGGGAAAAGAAGATAACCTCTTACATCTAGGAACCATATTTACCATTTGTACTCTGACCGAGACAGGTTGGCCTGAGCAAACAGTGTAGAAAGAGATGAGACATCTCAAACTGCTGCGTCTCATCAGGGTCTACACTGTTTGCCACTCATTCAGCTATTTTCAGACAACATCTGGTCACTCCGCCCCAGCCCATCGGAGCTTGGAGAAATAAATTTAGCTGCATGGTGCTTCCATGCAGAGCTGAAACTGACCACACATGAGTACTGGTAAACCACTTAGGAGGTCTATGCCTGCCCAGGCCAAGTGGTGCGAGTCCAATACATTTAAGCCTTTTGGTTTTATGGGTGGCAGGGCTTGAGATATCATTTCATCTCAATGTTGGCTAAAAGTCCCACAAAGTTGGAAGCAGTGTCTCCGAAATGACCTACCGGTAAATAGTGCTGACGGGGATGTTAAACATCAATTCAAACAAACAAACAAACAAGATCTGGTTGCAAATTGTACAGGTGCAAATTTTAGAACAAGTATGGTAAGGAGTTGAAGTGTTCGAATATTTAACCCTTGTCCTGCTGCGCCCGGATATGCCTTACCTTTGAAACAATGTAGATCCAGATCAGATGGCTTCTGAAGAAGCCATCTGATCAGGATCTACATTGTGTGTCATTTAGATTGTGAATTTGTTGCAATAATTTGCATCAAGGAATCTGATTGGTTGATAATCAGTGGTGGGTGTTATATGCTGTTGAAACAATGTAGATCCAGATGATTGTGAATTTGTTGCAATAATTTGCATCAAGGAATCTGATTGGTTGATAATCAGTGGTGGGTGTTATATGCTGTTGAAACAATGTAGATCCAGATCAGATGGCTTCTGATCAGGATCTACATTGTCATTTAGATTGTGAATTTGTTGCAATAATTTGCATCAAGGAATCTGATTGGTTGATAATCAGTGGTGGGTGTGGCTTATGCTGTTTGATGAATATTCTCTGCTTTCAGTCTTCTACACAGTGCTGCACACAAAGAACATCAGCATCCTGGCTTGTTAGAAATGGAGCGGGTGTTTTTGAATGGCAGCTGCGAAAAGCTGAGCGAATTTCAGGTTTGTATTAAATACTGTTGCTGAATTTCTTCAAGGAAACGGAAACCTTTGAAGGTCTTGTAGCTTAACCATTATCCTGCTGAACACAACAATCTCTACCTTTGTAAATAGTGGAGATCCAGATCAGATGGCTATCTGATCAGCATCAATGCTGTTTGTCATTCTGTTTGTGATCGCCCCCCGCCCATTGGGGCATGAAGAAATAGATTGGGCTGCATGGTGCTTCCACGCAGAGCTGAAACTGACCACACCCCGAGAACTGGTAAACGGCTTAGAAGGACTAAGCCTGCCCAGGCAAGCATTGTGAGACAGACCGTCCAGTGCATGTAAGCCTTTTGGTTTCATTGGGCAACAGGGCTTGAGAAGTCATTTCATCTCAATGTCAGGTTAAAGCCCCACAAAATTGAAAGCAACGTCTCCAAAATGACCTAAATAGTGTTGAGGGGGACTTTAAACCTCAATTCAAACAAACAATCATTCTTTTTGTGTATTTAACAAATACATGATATTTGGTAATTTGACTGGTTTGAAATTAGGAATGTGTGTAGTTAACTTATTCAGCATGATAAGGGTTAAATTTGTTTTCTGTCCATCTTTCTGTTTGTTTGTTAAGTGTAAAGATTTTTTTATCACATCTCCAATAAGACCATGCGTTTCCTCTCACAACTAGCATTAAGTGTTTCCTGCAAGGCTCGGTTGAAACAATAAACGAATCTTACATGGGTGTAAGGTGATGGATAGAAAAATCTGTCCTGCACATTACTGACCTGCCCCGCCTATCGGGGCTTGAAGAAATAGATGGGCTGCATGATGCTTCTATGCAGAGCTGAAACCAACCCGCACATGAGTACTGGTAAACCGCTTAGGGGATCTAAGCCTGCCAAGGCAATGCGGTGCGAGTCGGCCCGTCCATGCTTATAAACCCTGTTGGTTTCATTTGGCGGCAGGGCTTGAGATGTCATTTCATCTCATTGCATTGCAGTCCCACAAAATTGGAAGCAACGTCTCCAAAATGACCTATACAGTGTTGACGGGGATGTAAACTTCAAATCAAACAAACAAACTGACCAGCATCACAGGGCATTGATCCTGAGGGACTGAGTTTTTAGCTCACCTGAGCACGAATTGCTCATGGTGAGGTATTGTGATTGGTCAATGTCCGTCGTGCGTTGTGTGTCGTGCGGCGTCAACAATTTGCTTTAAATGCTAACTCCTCCTTAACCCTTGAGCCAATTTCAATAAAACTTCATAGGAATATTGCTGAGGTGACCCTCTACAAAAATAGCTAAAATTGTTCCGATCCACTGAACAAGATGGCTGCCAGAGCTAAAAATATAAAAATCTTTAAATGACAACTTCTGTACCGTAAGGCCAGTTTCATTAAAACTTTATAGGAATGTTGCTTAGGTGACCCTCTACCAAAATAGCTAAAACATTTCCACTCCGGTGAACAATATGGCCACCAGAGCTAAAAATAGAAAATTCTTTAAACAACAACTCCTCCTGTACCCTTGGGCCAAATTAATTCAAACTTCATAGGAATGTTGCTTAGGTGACCCTCTTCTAAAATTGCTAAAACGGTATTGCTCTGATGAGCTCTGATTTTGGCCGTCATAGCTAAAAATAGGAAAACATCGTAAATTTGCTTCAAACACAAACTCCTCCTCAACCCTTGGGCCAGTTTGATTCAACTTGACAGTAAGGTTGCCCAATAGACTCCCTACCAAAATAGCTAAAATTGTTGTGCTCTGACAAACAAGATGGCCGCCAGAGCTAAAAATCTTTAAACGACAACTCCACCTGTACCCTTGGGCCAATTTTATTCAAACTTCATAAGAATGTTGCTTAGGTGACCATCTACCAAAATAGCTGAAAAGGTTCTGCTCTGATGAGCAAAATGGCCACCATAGCTAAAAATAGAATAACATCGTAAATTTGCTTCAAACACAAACTCTTCCTTAACCCTTGGGCCAATTTGATTCAAACTTCAAAGGATTGTTATGTAGGTGACTCACTAAAGAAATAGCTAAAATCATTCCGCTCTGACTAACAGATGGCCGCCAGAGCTAAAAAATAGAAAAAATCTCCAAACGACTACTCCTCCTTTACCCTCGGGCCAATTTCATTCAAACTTTATAGGAATGTTCCTTAGATGACCCACTACCAAAATAGCTAAAACGTTTTTGCTCTGATGAGCAAAATGGCCGCCATAGCTAAAAACAGAAAAAAACTTTGTAAATTTAAGTCAAAACCCGTACTCCTCCTCAACCTTTGGGCCAGTTTGATTCAAACTTCACAGGAATGTTAGTTAGGTGACTCCCAACCAAAATAGCTAAAATCGTTCAACGGGCGAACAAGATGGTCGCCAGACCTAAAAATAGAAAAAATCTTCAAACGACAACTCCTCCTTACCCCTTGGGCCAATTTGATTCAAACTTAACAGGAATATTATGTCGTTGACTTCCTACCAAAATAGCTAAAATTGTTCCGCTCTGACTAACAGGATGGCCACCAGAGCTAAAAATAGAAAAAATCTTCAAACGACAATTCCTCCTTACCCCTTGGGCCAATTTGATTCAAACTTCACAGGAATATTATGTCGTTGACCCTCTATCATATTAGGTAAAATGATCCCGCTCCGATGAACAAAATGGCCACTAGAGCTAAAAATAGAAAAACATTGTAACTTTGCTTCAAACTTCACAGGAATCATGCCAAGGTGGCTCCCTACAGAAATAGTTAAAATCATTCCACTTTGATAAACAAGATGGCCACCAGGGCTAAAAATAGAAAAAATCTTCAAACGACAACTCCTCCTGTACCCTTGGGCCAATTACATTCAAACTTCATAGGAATGTTGCTTAGATGACCCTCTACCAAAATAGCTAAAATGGTCTCGCTCCAATGAACAATATGGCCACCAGAGCTAAAAATAGAAAAACATAGTAAATTTGCTTTAAATGCGAACTCTTCCTAAACCCATTGGGTCAGTTTGATTCAAACTTCAAAGGAATGTTGCCTAGGTGACACCATACCAAAATAGCTAAGATCGTTCCACTTTGATCAACAAGATGGCCAATAGAGCTAAAAATAGAATGTACTAGAGACAGTGACATTCAGGTGAGCGAATCTCTTGTCTATCTTACACCCATGTAAGATTGTTCTTGCGTACCTTTCATTTCTGTTACTGGATTTGTTATAATGCAGTAACTTCGATTCTCATGTTAGCCATATTTTGATGCAATAATGTGGCATTTCATGCAGTGATATCAAAATTAACGCTCGCGTATGTGATGTCCTATTCAACCAGTGCACCTCAGACATGTAGGATATCCTGGGTAGGATAAGAATCTCTCCCAGGGTTAAATCCTGGATTGCCTTATTTGGTGTGCAAGAAAATAAGCTTTTGTTTCAATACAACTGAGTTCTTTAGTTCTGTATCATTCTGCTTTGAACCCAAAGTATGGTGTACTTGGTTGATTTGACTAAACATAATGGAAGGTAGGAGAAGGATTGGAACATTCATATGTCATACTCACACTCAGATACCCTCCCCATAGTCTAGCAGTGGTATAAAAATCCTGCACATGGAGTACAGAAATGATCCGTAGTATTGGGACGTAATTATAAGCCTAAGCAAACAGTACAGATCCAGATCATACTGAAGGAGCAGTCTGATCACGGTCTTCACGGTTTGCCATTCTGTCGGCACCTTTTGGGCTCCTTGTTGCATAGTGAAACAAATTTGTTAAAATGTTAGAATTAACTGTTACAACATGCAGAAGTTGTGTGCGGCAGTGCACACGCAAGACTTATGAAACTGTATACAACATGCTTTAGTATTTGCTCGTGAATTCTGGCAATCACACTGCCATTGCTGCATTTTCAACAGAAGTATGAAAGTTTGCGATATTAACCTTCACCACTCCCTTGGCTAATTCAACAGATGGCAAATTGTTGGTATTTTATCATGTTTCCCCAGAACTCAGGATTTGACATCTCATGCAAATTGTCTCCTATTGTCTCCATAGGAGACAATTTGCATGAAATGCCAAACTTGCATGAAATGTCAAATCCTGCTTTTTAGAAAAAAGAAAAATATTTAAATGTCGTCTGCTGAAAAAAATACCCAGCATGCTAAGTGTTAATAATGTGCCAAGCTCCAGTTAAAGAGCTTAAAGGAAGATAATTTCTGTACAGTGCTTTTACTTCTCAAGTTGTGGGTACTTGTTAGAATCGCCTCAATATGGCATTTCTAACCTCAATGAAGCAATTCTAGCAAGTATCCACAACATGTCTTTCAAACAAGAAGTAAGGAAATTTACCTTTACACCTTATGTGGAGCTATTTTGGCAGGGGATTGTTTGATTTGAGGTTTAACATCCCTGTCAACACTGTATAGGTCATTTTGGAGACATTGCTTCCAATTCTGTGGGACTTTTTGTTGTACCCGACATTGAGATGAAATGACATCTCAAGCCCTGTTGACCAATGAAACCAATAGGGTTTATAAGCATGGACTGACCAAGTCGACTCGCACCACTTTGCCTGGGCAGGCTTAGATCCTTAGACTTACCGTAGTTATTTACTTGAGTGAATGTCATTCACTGAATTTCAGTGTGGTAAGTTACTGCAAAACCACACCGGAATATAAGATACATGTAGAAATGTCAACATTCGGTGTCAGGACACAAAGTTATAGTGAAACGGCCAACATTGGACCATGACTACATCCGAATATCATGGATCAATAGTTTATAGTCTCTCTCTCTCCCCCCCCCCCCCCCCCCCCCCAATTTGACCCTCCCCCTCATTTTGAAGATCAATGTGGGGGTGGCGGCTCCCCCTCTACTGCAAATTTCTAGAATCATCTCTGCATCTGTTAGTTGTGATGAGTTGTCTACGGTTTAATGCTCTGCATGCTTGGTATTTTTCACATGACATTTTAAAATGTTTCTAAGAAAACCAGAATTTGACATCTCGTGCAAATTGTCTCCAATGGAGACAATTTGCATGAGATGTCTAATCCTGTAATCCTGTTTTGGAGAAAAATAAAATTATCAACAAGTTGTCGTCTGCTATTTTTGCTCAGAGCGTGTAAAGGTTAAGTTAGTAAAAGGTTTTGACCTGCTTAAGGTATATTATATTTCTTTGTTCCAGCTATATATATGATATATATTTATGTGTATTTTTCAGCAGATATTGCAGGGTATTATCATATAACATCAAAACAAGGATAGTTTAGTTGTAAGTTGCACTGCATGGTTATGGTGTGTATATATAGATATGTACCTTGTAATCTTTCACCTTGCTACTAATGCTTGTTGGTACAGAATGAAACCACTTAACTACACAACACAACACATTGGGAGGCTGGGCTGGACGCTGGGGCTGGAAGGCTTATAGTGCCTTGGCATCCAACTCCTTTGGACCGTAGTAGGGAGAGGGCTGCTGTGCTGATGGGTGGTTTTTTTTTTTTTTGTTATAGCTTTCTTTCTAATGTGAGGCTGGTCGTGGTGTCTAGTTAATTTAGGTCCCAGCTGTTGTCCTGCTGTTGTCAGTTGCTGTTGTGGGGAAGGGGGGGGGGGGTCATGCAGGGGGTGGGGGCGGTAATCTCAGTACTGGTTAACCACTTAGAGGGCCTCCACGAACTGTGCAGGTAACTAACTATAGAATTATATTGTGGGACTGCAACTTTACTGCACAAAGGCTCTAGGGCTTCTTTGTACAAAGTCCTAGTGAGAACTCAGAGGTCCATATCAGATACAAGACTTGCTAGTATAATTAACCCTTTTAGTACCAGATGGAATCTTTCTCCTTATACATGTATATGATAGGAGTCCATTTTGAAATTTAGGGGTGATAGGTTGTATTATCTTTAAAATTTATTTGGAAAATAGCAGAGCTTTTTGCAAACAGTGTAGGCCTTGATCAGAAACTGCATCCTGTGGCATCTGATCTGGGCCTGCACTGTTTGGCAGGGTACCCATTCTGGGGTTTCCGGTACAAAATGGGCTAACTTTTGACCATCAGCAATTGACCTGACAAGGTTTTGAACCACTGGATCCATGCACATTGTGTAGAGGATCTACCACTTGTGACTTTTTCACTTAACATCACTTTTAGGCATTAGCACCACATTCCAAATGCTAGAATTAAGGGGAATAGATACACCTTCAGGGGAGGCAACTCCTGCAAAAGTATTTTTGTCTCCCATGTCAATAGGGGTCAACTCTTAAAGGAAAGAATTTGCTCCTTAGGAGCAAATTCTTTCCTTTAAGAGTAGACCCCTTTTTCAGCAAGACTGAGCCAATAGAAAAGCGAACAGGAAGTCCTAAAGTTGTCTCCCTTTGAAAAATGGCGGAAAAATGTGCCAATTGTTCCCATTCCCCTTAAGATCAGCTTTAGCAGTGAATTGTTGAGCAATATTTCACTGTTTAGGGGTCAGTTGCAAAGTGTACTTAGTCACAACTGCAAAAAGCTGTGATTTAATCCTTTTTGTACCAAATGGAATCTTCCTCCTTATATATAACAGGCGTCCATTTTAAAATTTAAGGGTGTCAGGTTGTGTTTTCTTCAAAATTTATTTGGCAAATGACTGATCTTTTAGCAAACAGTGGAGGCCCTGATCAGACGCCGCATTCTGCGGCGTCTGATCTGGGCCTGCATTGTTTGCCAGGGTACCATTTTAGGGGTTTCCGCCCTGAAATGGGTTAATTTACTAACAACTGACACACAAACAGGAAATTATTATGCAACAATTCATTCACTGCTAGTGTTGATCTATTTTGAGTCTTGCACATCAGAAACATAAATCTATGTAAATGCTGTTCCTTTCCTCAAACTTTCCCAGCTTTACACCAGTGTTTGTCCTGCCAACACTTCAGACTGTTACACATGCGTTTACCCATGCCTTTAATTGTTTGTGGAACAAGAGAACAGTGTTACACAGTCCAAGGGGAAGAACAATGTGAAGTGATGTCAAAAAACATAAAACAGACTCTTTGTGCAAAAATCTTCTGCCAAGTGCATTGTTGCGGAATAGTTCACATTTTTTTCTTCACTGACTAAACAGCACACCGGTTACCGCGGTACAACGTGACGCGACTGAGTACAACAAACACTACAGTCTTTTTTTTTTGACAGGAGAAGTGTGAGTTCAATGTTTCCTCTATTTTGTCGAACATATCACGATTTACGTTTTTCTGTTGGTTTTGTGATTACAACAGATTGCGTTTTTGTTGTTTTGTCCAAATTTTAAGTTATGACACGGTCAGAGAAGGGAAATCAAAGCCATAAATTAGGCCAAAATCGGTAGAAAAACAAAACTTCAAGTTTTAAGGGTCTATCAATCAGAAATAAATGACATATACACGAGCATTCTTGGGTTTTTCATGCCTCTAGGCATCGAAGTAAGTATACTATTATTAATAATTCATAAAAAACATCTAGAATAAGAATTGTACCGATTTTTCTTGGTTCACTACCTTGAAACACGGGTACACCTTACCACGGATCATGTGTTGAGTCTGAGTACACTAAACACGGAACAAATGGAACAACAAACACGGATATGAAAAACCGAATCTGGACGTTTTTACCCATTATAAGCGCCATTTTTCAAGAAACAGCCAAGAGGAACGATACATATTTGCCCTTTAGTTAAAAAATTACAATATGCAGGGTATGCGCTTGGCCATTCCTAAAACAAAAAAAAGTGTTTTGGGTTGTAAGGTGTGTTTATGACATGGAGACAACTTTTTACAACAGATGCACAATAAACAGTCGCTATAATCCATCAAAAATGTCACAAAATAACCTTTTGTTTGTTTGAACTGAGCTTTAACGTCCCTGTCGACACTATTAAGGTCATTTTGGAATTGTTTCCAATTTTGCAAGTCTTTTTATCCGTCATTGAGATTAAACGACATCCCAAATCTACCGCCCAAGGAGAATAATAGGGTTCACATGTATTTGAAGGAACGGTCGGACTCGCACCACTTTGCCTGGGAAGACTAAGACCTTCTAAGAGGTTAACCAGTAGTCCTGTGCGACGGGATTCAGCTCTGTGTGGAAATATCATGCAGTCCATTTATTTCCACAAGCAGCGGTGGATGGGGCCCAAGAATAACTTGTACATAAACATGTAAACAATATAAACCTAAAGAGGGACCGTTCAAATAGCCAACAATGGGCTATACTGAGCAAAACCAACTTCAATGAGACAACACTTACAGTGCAACCACAAGAATCTGCAAAATAATTTGTTAGTACAGAAGTTGCGCATGCACATAGTCTGATCTCTGAAAGCGATCAAATTCTGCGAGCAACGAAAGACTTGCCCCGTTTTACAAGTTCTTGCACACCAGATGAGGAAATCCTAGATTTTACCCTGGGATAGAAACTTTTATCCTACCCGGGTTTTCTACGAAGGGCTGGCTTTGAAGTCGAGAATTCTGAGGTGTTTAACTCAAAGGGTGTTTGATGTGCGCTATTTGTATAGAAAGTCGTGTACGCTGCCCGTAATGCGACGTCACTAAACATCACAAAGGACGTTAGCCGTCAAAGTGACCGCATATTCAAAATCTATGTTTAAAGATTTAAGTAATGCAAGAAAAAGAATCTGAAATGGTTGTGCCATGAAATGTTCTCTATGGTAATCATTCTGTTTTACTCACCTCATAAACCAGGGGTCCTGGGTTCGATTTTTGGCTTCTCCAAACTTTCTGACGAGTCGTTAAATGAGGCCGCCTCTCTGTATAACCTTAGCGGGTTGCTGAGACGTATAACTCAAAATACACACACGGTCATTCTCTCCCTTTCACTGACTCAAGAAGGGTGTTGTCAAATTCTGGCGTAAGAATATCTGGGCTGTTAAACTCCCAACCAAACGAAGAAACAAGCCAGCCAAAGAAATCAGTGTGAGGGATAGATAGGAAAGTTTGTCCATTATACTCAGGGGCGTAGCTACCTGTACGCAAATACGCACTTGCGTACACATTACAAACGTAAAAAATAGACGTAGAAGAAAAAGAAGAAAAAGAAGAGGAAGGAGAAGAAGAAGAAAAATAAGAAGAAAAAGAAAAAAGAAGAACAAGAAGAAGAAAAAAAGGAGAAGAAGAAGATGAAAAAGAAGAAGAAAAAGGAGAAAAAAGAAGAAGAGGAAAAAAAAAAGAAGCAGAGAGAAGAAGAAGAAAAAGAAGAAGCAAATGATGATGATGATGATGAATAAGAAGAAGAAGAAGAAGAAGAAACTGTATTTGTCTAGGATATACGTAACACTATTTATTAGCTAGCATAGTTTCCTCCTCTGCCACGGGTACCGCACTTACAGGAAAGAATTTGCTCCCTGATGGGAGCAAATTCTTTTCTGTAAGAGTGGTCCCCATTTGGTAAACGGAGTTATTATTTTTAGTATTTTCTTTGGTTTGCGTGCAAATGATTTTCTTCCAGCTCGCCCCTGATACTGTTACGTACCACAACTTCTAATCCTGAATTATCTTCCTTGGCCTACAGGTTTATAACCAATGACAACTGCGTCATGGATACGACTCTTTCGCACAGAGTCGATTTTTTTCAGCTATGCTCCATTCCTTCATTGTGGCTGTCATGTCGGAAGATGGTGGCTCGCCCGGGATTTGACTTTCTTCGCAAAAATGACCTCGCGTCAACATACGGACTTGAAGAAAAGGGGTGAGGTGTTACGGCCCGCAGCACCTAACCTATATTATACCTGCCTTGGTTGATTATGCGGAAGACAACTGAGGAAGACAGTTGACTCTTTGGCTTAGTGCTTACAGCAGTTGATTTTACCCGATTGTCCCAGGTTCGAATCTCACCATAAGCGATTTTTCCCCTTTTTACAACTAAGCTTCTCTCCTTTGTTACGACATTCATGTCGTAAGAATACCCAAGTAAGAGTCTTATATTCTTTATTTAAGAAAGATACATTATGGCTGAGTCTGAGTTTAGCGATGCTGGTCATCCAGATGACCCCAACACCATGTATACTATTGCCGAACCTAACAGTGAAACTTAGGATTGGTCTCAAGTTTTGTCTGGTGTCTCACAAGGTGCCGTTTTCGGTCCAGTTTTGTTCTTCGTGGACATTAATGACATTTTTACTGACATTGTGTAACAGGTGACAAAAAAGCTACACACCTTTGGCCCGGCCGGGGTTCGAACCCGGGCCGCCGGATTGATAAGCAAATCTACCACGTTGCTGTAAAAGCCGGCTTGTACAGAAAGGCAGTATAAGTGTGCTATATACCTATACGCTATGACATTCTCCCCCTCCACATTGAAATTCGTCCTCGAATTTCTGGGAGTCCGAGAATCATGTGAAATAATACTCAAGGAGTTTTAATGCACGAACCCTCAATTTTATTGGCTCTCTGCCTAGTTATCTGCTTAATGTATTGCATTAAACGGCCTGAAAAAATCACTCAGGTGACACACCCGTGCGACATAGTGTATTTTTTCACATCTCCTAAATGGTTACTTCTCTGATTAAAATCCGTGATATGTTTCTTATTTATACTGCAAACATAGGTTGTGGGTGCTCGTTAGAATCGTCTCAAGGAGGCGGTTCTAACGTGTACCCACAACCTATGTCTTATAGCAGATATAATAAAAAAGTATGTATATCCCCTTAAATCACAGTTTTTTCTATAAAAAGTAAGGAGTGTTTATTTCACGGACTTGTTCGCATGATGTCATGCCACATAATCATGCCCAACATCCTAGTCTATCCATTTGGTTCCGAAGTTTACGTTTGTCCTCTGTAACTCTAATTTTCCGGCAGTATACCCAGTCGTCTGCGAACAGTCTTATTACTGAGTCAATGTCGGTGGAAATATGATTTATATACAGGGAGTATAACAGAGGACTAAAAACTGTCCCATTCAGGACCCAAACAAAACTGGAACACACTCCATATACTCGCCATTGACTTATAATGAGCCCATACACATCATTTACAACAAGAGCTGAAACTATAGGGGACCAATGCCCCACATGGGAGCCAATTTCTGAGTTTTTGCAAAATTTCAAGGGGAGATAATTCAGCCAAAAATGAAACAGAGTTATGGCCCTTGGTCAGAATTGGCAAATACTATATTCCCCCCTCCCCACCCCCCGAATCAAAGATTCTCGGGGGTGGGGGATGGCATAAAACTTACCACTTTCAGTTGCAAAGAAAGGAATCTATAAATTCAAGAGTCTCCCCTCCCCAACAATGCCGAAACTAAAGAAGTTGGGTTTCAGTTGTTCATAAGTGGGGGATGTGGTAAAAACGTTCTGGAAAGCCAGAGTAAATGTGTTTACCCGTCCCCTTTGTCCAAGATTTTTACCCGACCGTTTAAATTCGCATGTGTATAAGTTCGGAGATCATAACGAGAATCAAACAGGCATTAAAGAGTATGTAACAGCAAAATGGATCGTTTTGAATTAAAAACAGCATCATGTATCATGCCTTCGCTGGCGGATTAAAGACTTTTATTTCAATTTATTTCGCCTCCGCCCATCGGGGCTTGAGAAATAAATTGGGCTGCATGGTGCTTCCACGCAGAGCTGAATCTGATCATAAATGAGTTCTTGTAAACCGCTTAGAAGGACTAAGCCTGCCCAGGCAAAACGGTGTGAGCCAGATCATCCAATGCATATAAGCCTTCTGGTTTCATTGCGCGGCATGGTTGAGATATCATTTCATCTCAATGTCGGTTAAAAGTCCCACAGAATTGTAAGCAACGTCTCCAAAATGACCTAAATAGTGTTTACGGGGACGTTAAATCCCAATTCAAACAGATATTTCAATATATGAAGAATATAAGCCGTGTTTGTTGTACCCAAATTGTGCTGACTAACCGCGTTATGGTGTATCATAACCAGTGGTAAGGTGTACCCTAACAAAAAATCAACCATTGAACCATCCACGGATTCAGTGGGTATTGACATGAACTGGGGCTCAAGCAAATGCATCAATGGATGCTCGGAAATCGCAATAACATATATATCACAAAATCATGTGAACAAAAGATGTGTTACTGTCAAAAAACATTTACCGAAGTATGCTGGGGTTGGTGAAAACACACTACACGAAAGAAAATTGTTTGTGTTTTCGTTAATAATTGCCAGAATTCTCTGCAACTGTATCAGTAAATGGTAATACCATTACTCTGCAGCTATGCAAAATAACCAACGAAAAAGATTAGGATCTTGGCTAAAATAAACCTTATTCTTACCGAAAATACTGCTGTGACGTCATGATTTCTGTAGCGTTCGTTGTACTCTGTCGCGTTCGTTGTACTGTGGTAACCGGTGTGAACAGGCACACAATAGAACTTCTATTTCTGTCTAATCATGTTAACAAATCTGTGTAATGAACACCCGTCTAAACCCCACTGTATATAGAGAAAAGTGGGGTTAAGGGGTATTCATTATTTTCCTTTTATACCGCAATCAGGCATTCTAGTAACTTAATAAAGGGGGTCGAATAACTGCACGCTATAATCGGTAGTGACCTATAATACCTTCTACTGACCTATAATACGTCTAGTGACCTTTAATAGACCGGACCTACTTTTCAGGCCACTAATTTACAAGTGTAAACAATATCATGCAACCTTTTATACATGGGAAAACAACGAAACTGCAAGTTAAAATCTTTGCAATATTTATTTGAACCGATTTTCAGAAATTTCAGCTAAATTCTTACCTTCTCGACCTTTCCTAGTTTGAATGACCCGTTGGAATAACTGCGCACTGCTACTGCAATTGAGTCTGAACCTCGAAAATAATTTCTAAAGCTAAAATAAACTACTTATTTGCAGATTTTCTTACAGAATGTAAAGCGCTGAGAAACTTTTATTCGAGCGTCCATGTTGTTTCCTGCGTCTTTGTGTCGTGGTGACGTCAGAAACTTTGCACTCGTTGACGTCACGTTTTACTACAAGTGCGCGCCATGGCACTGAATGTCGTTTAACATGCCACATGGCTGCTGTCTTTATTTTGCTGAAATTTGCTAAATTATTGCAAAACCCCTTGATTTTTGAATTGCGGTATTAACTAAATACATGATTAGTGTCTTTAACAATAAAATATAATCGGTTGGCCACAACAATTTTATAGGGGCTTGCTAAAGCTCGCCCTTATAAAATTGTCTAAGGCCCACCGATTATATTTTATTATTAAAGACACTAACCATGTATTTACTATATGTTTTGTCAAAAACAGATTGTGGGTACTCGTTAGAACCACCTCAATGAGGTGGTTCTAATAAGAAGCCACTATCCTTGTTTTGTCTAGAAAGAAGGAAATTATATATAAAAATCATCTGAAAATTGCTAGTTCGAAGAGATAGCTTAAAAGCTCCTTAATGGTCAAATTATTAACTGTTCTAGCGGGTCCAATGTCTATAATTCTGGTATTTTTGCTGAAAAATGTGAAAGCTACTCACATTTTTTTTCAGCCAAAATATTAGTATATTTGCATTCAAAATGATCAACATTTTAACGATACGTTAACAAATGACATTGTATGATATCGTTAGTTTTGAACAATTGGCCCCTGAGCCTTGACTGGCATCGGGTTAACAGGTCCATGTAATGAACAACCCTGTAAACCCCACATTATATAGAGATAACTGGGGTTTACAGGGATATGCAGTATTTTCCTTATTTGTGCTCAAAACATTGATTTTGGGTACACTGTAAATCCAATACTTCACGGTCCGTTATTTTGCGAAATCCAGTGTATTGCGAATTTTCCATGGACCCCAAATTCACCATGATCAAAAATAAAAAAAAACACGTCCAGATTGATATATAAGTCGCAGCGGTAGTTTGCTGAGACACCGATATAATCGCGGTGGCAGTTTGCAAAAGCTACTCACAGTTTTTCAGCAAAAATACCAGTGATAGATATTGTAGTTGTGGTAACAGCTATCATTTCATTTTAACCGTTCAGAGCTTGTTCAGCTATCAATGCTTGGAACTGGGCCTAGATTCATTGTTTTCAAACTCTCTTAACCCATTTTGTACCAAATCAAATCGCCCTCCTTATATATAGCAGGAGGAGTCTTTTTTCAAAATTAAGGGTTGTCAGGTTGTGTTTTTAGCCCACCTGAGCACGAAGTGCTCATGTTTGTGCTCATAGTGAGTTGTTGTGATCAGTGAATGTCTGTCGTGAGTTGTCCCGTGTCTGCCGTCAACAATTTGCTTTAAAAGTGGCTCCGTACTAAAATAGCTAAGCTAAACAAGATTGCCGCCTGCTAAAAATAGAAAAATCTTTAAACGCCTACTCATCCCATACCCCTTGGCCAATTTTATTCAAACTTCATAGGAATGTTGCTTAGGTGACCCTCTACCAAAGTACCTAAAATTGTTGCATTAGAATTAACAAGACGGCCGCTAGAGCTAAACAGGCTTGGGGTAATCATAATCTGTAATCGTAATCAGCTGTAATCGATTACATATTTTCAAGTAATCTGATGTAATCAGTAATCAGACATTTTTCTGATTACAAGTAATTTAATTTAATCAATTACTTCCATATTTTGACCTGTAATCATGATTATTTTCTGATTACAATTTGATTACATTTCTGTTAATATAAATGTATAAATTGTGAATTTGTGCAAAAATATTAGGATTCTGGATATTACACCAATTCTTTACATACTATTGCTAGCATGTATACTCATCATAATAACAGTAATTCCTAATAAACTGCAATTAAACATTTCAAACGAGTGTAGGACAAAATCCCCCCCGGACAAAATCCCTCCCACTCATTTTTGTATAGGTGGACAAAATCCCTCCCATGTTTTTTGCAAGGTGGACAAAATCCCTCCCACTACTTTTTACAAGGTGGACAAAATCCCTCCCATGATTTTTGCAACTAGGACATAATCCCTCCCGCACATTTTTACAAGGTGGACAAAATCCCTCCCATGTTTTTTGCAAGGTGGACAAAATCCCTTCTAAAAATGTTCCAACTGGGACAATAGAAGCCTCTGTGGTGCAGTGGTTACGCTACTCGCCTTGTAAACCAGGGGTCGCAGGATCGATCCCGGGCTTCTCCAGACTTTCGGATGAGTCTTTAAACCGAGGTCCCGTCTCCGTATGACCTCAGCTGTTGGTAGAACGTAAAACTCAAGTACTCACTCACTCCAACTGGGACAAAATATATGTATGACTACCAAGAACATATAAATTTGCCTAGTCTGATATGAGTCTTCACAATCCACCTGAAGAAAGTGAAGACCCTGATCAGACTGGGAATGTGTCCATGCCAATCTGAATTTTGGCTGGATTCAAAGACAAATTATTGGTTTTGTCAAACAGTGGTCTGTATATGTATATGTGTTAAGAAAATATGACAAAATGTGTGCTATTACCAAAACATGAAAATCCCAAAGACAACAGCAAAAATAGCTAACTCTTGTACATATTGCTGATGACTTTTATTTATTATGGTTTCTGGTTTATTTTTGCTTATTTTCTTATTTATTCTTTTATGATCATTTCTTGTTAATTAGTGCCTTATCCATTCATGCTGAATATGTTTGTATTTTAAATGTGCTAAAAAGCAATTGTCTAATTGAGCGCTATTAGTGTCAGTCATTTTTTTCTTATTGCCTAATTACTGTTCACCGTTAACTCAATTATCTTTATATTCTTTCTATACTTAAATGGTTATCATTGCTGTTGGACACAAACAATTATTTAATAAATAATATTTGTTTGTATGCCTGATTAAAATGTTGACAAAGACTTGGTCTTTCCGTTGTAATTGTAAAAATTGAGCCTATGCATAATATTTCCTACTTTATCATGTGTGCCTGTTAAAAAGGGTAAATGCCCATGAATTGTGGCTGTGCAGTCTTTTAGGATTTTTCACTTGAAGAACTTGCTATTGTAGGAAATGTTCAATGCAAGAAAGAGGACCCCACAAGCAATTATTGGTGCAATTTGAGTCTTGAGGAAGATGCTAAAATAGTGGCCAACTGATGTCAGCCGGGAGGGGTTTTGTCCTAGTTGCAAAATTTACAGGAGGGATTTTGTCCACCTTGTAAAAAAGAGTGGGAGGGATTATGTCCTAGTTGCAAAAAACATGGGAGGGATTTTGTCCACCTTGGAAAAAGTAGTGGGAGGGATTATGTCCTAGTTGCAAAAAACATGGGAGGGATTTTGTCCACCTATACAAAAATGAGCGGGAGGGATTTTGTCCGGGGGGGATTTTGTCCGGCTACCATTTCAAACTGTTACCTTTCATCAAAGTTAATGGAAGTGCTGAATGTTTTTCAAATAAGTTTATAAAGACTGCACAGGTGCAAATAAAGTTGATCATATACATGTAGTTGTATCCCTTTAAAGTCTGTAAGGTATGGGTAGAACAGAGAAGGGGTAAAGCTGTGCAGTGCAGTCATAGTATTTTTATCATCTTACCATAATGATCCTGAGGTATTGGACAGACAGGCCTGGTCAAGCAGTGCATACTCAGATAAGACTGTCTAGAAGAGCACTCTGATCAGGGTACACACTATTTGCCTTTTATTTATTTTATTTTTTTTTTCATGCATTTATCCTTAGAAAAGGTATCTTTTTGTAAATTTATAGGTGATTTAAACAAACTTTTCAGATGTCTATTTTTATATAAATTTTAGTTTTTTTTTTTTTTCACAGGTAAATTGTACAATGTAGGAGCATCTATAATTTTCTTTTGTTCTGTTGAGTACCCATTTACATTGAGGTGTGAAAAAATACATGACTGTTGCCAGTCACTCTTTGTTTGTCATGTAACTGTGAAAAACAATATAATCTCAAATTTTGTCTACAGGTTCCTGTTGATAAATTTAGTTTTTAATCACATATTGACCATTGAGACTGATTTACAAACTGAAATCCTAACACTTCACACAGATCATCTGAAAATATTAATTGCATGTTATTAAGTGTGCCCAAATTATGTGGACAGGTTGGGCAAAAAGTCTAGGCACTGATCAAACTGCTCCTACATGAAGACTGTTCTTCCATGAGCAGCCTGATCTGGGTCTACACATTTTGTCCAGCCTGTCTGTCTGTGTAGACTGAAAGATGTAACTTTTGAAAAGATGATGATGAAAAAAGTGTAATTTGGATAGTTCACTTTGGCTTCGGTTATGAGAACTAGTGCATTGTTCATAATGGATGCATTTACTATATCAACCCAAAAGTACTGGTAGAACTTGACAAAAGCTAAAAGAGAGCTTACATAAATTTAGTTTTGAAATAAGTTTGTTTGAGATTGTGCTTCATTTTAAACATTTATTAATTATTATTAGTAGCATTTGTTTAATGTGAGTTAAAGTGTCATATCTGTAGTACCTAGATAATACATTGCAAAAGTAATTGTAATTTAATCAATTACATTGCAAAAGTAATTGTAATTTAATCAATTACATTCATATGATGTTGTAATTGTAATTTAATCAATTACATTTTTAGGGCAAAGTAATTGTAATTTAATCAATTACTTTCAGATGTAATTGGCCCCAAGCCTGGAGCTAAAAACAGAAAATCTTTTAAATGACTACTCCTCCCATAACCTTGGGCGAATTTCATTCAAACTTCATAGGAATCTGGCTTAGATGACCCTCTACCAAAATAGCTAAAATTGTTACGCTCCAATGAACAAGGTGGCTGCCAGAGTAAAAAATAGAAAAAAGTAAACAATTTGCATAAAATGCCAACTCCTAAAACCTGGGGCCAATTTCCCTTAAACTTCACAGGAATGTTGGCTAGATGGCTCTCTACCATAATTGCTAAAATGGGTCCGTTCCAATGAACAAGATGGCCATTAGAGCTAAAAATAGAAAACTCTTTGAATGACTACCCCTGGGCCAATTTCATTCAAACTTCATAGAAATGATCCTTAGGTGACCCTCTACCAAAATAGCTAAATTTCACAAGAATGCTGCCTACGTGGCTCTCTACCGAAGTAGCTAAAATTGTTCCGCTCCAATGAACAAGATGGCCGCCAGAGCTAAAAATAGAAAAATATTTAAACAACAACTTCGCAAAGGCCACTGGGCCAATTTCATTCAAACTTTTGACCAACATAGCTAAAACGGTTCCTCTCTGATAAGAAAAATGGCTGCCATAGCTAAAATAGAAAAATGTCAGCTTGAAATCAGATGAGTGATTCAGGGTCCATCTTGGCTGTCTTGTCTTCAAAATTAATTTGGAAAATGGCTGTACTTTCTGCAAACAGTGTATGCCCTGATCAGATGTCTGATTTGGGCTTGCACTGTTTAGGGTTTCTGGTACGTAATATGTTAATTGGGATCAGAGTAACTGTTGCCATGTAGTGGATGATTTGAACTAGGTCAGGGACCAGACTTGTAAAACATTGACCATGCTTAAATGTGTAATGCTTGTAAATATCATATTCTAACTATCACGATAACAAGTCCGAGAAACAAAGACCCTCTAAACCCCACTTTATATAGGGAAAAGTAGGGGGATAAGGGGGTAAATATTATCTGCCTTATTTTTGCTCAAAACATAGATTGTGGGTACTCGTTAGAAGCGCCTCATTGAGGCGGTTCTAACGAGCACCCACAATCTATGTTGAAAGCAGAAATAAGAAATTTTTACCTAATATATGTCATTTCTGACACCATGTTTGACGCCATTATTTCACATGTATATGTTTTCCTGATGCACAGCACACCTATATAGGCAATGGAATTGAACTCTGATTTATTCTGCAATAAAACACAGGGAAGAAGAGCGCGTTGCTAAAAGCTACTGTTTATGATGTCACTCGGATGATTCCATGATACTGCACGATAGTCCATATTTTTGAACGATTTCCTCTTAAAATTGCCAAAAATTGAGAGAATTTGAATGAAAAACACAATTATTGTCAGTTTCTATCGCGAGTTAGAATTGAAATAGATCAGCTCTACTGTGAATTGTTGAATAATTAATCACAGTTTGTCGTGTCTAAGTAGACAAATCACTTACGCTATGTGCTCACGATTTGATTTGGTCTTACATAACAACTAACCTATAAACTGTGATTTATTATGTCCTCCCACAGAAGGGCAGTGGGACATTGTTTTTGGTGCGGATCCCGTTTGTGTCGGTGTTGGCACTTTGAAGCACTATATCTCCTGAAGGGATTGATGGAGTCTCACCAAACTTGCATAGTTACATCAAAACAGATGGCCTTGACCTCATTTTCAAGGGCACAGCCCCGAAAAACAGTCAATTTTTGGCCAAAAACAGCGTCTGTGCACTCTATTACATCAATGAATATTGGTCAAACTAGGAATACTTTATCATTATTAGCTCTACCGGCCCCGATAGCTCAGTTGGTAGAGTGTCCGCTCCGGGGAACGGAAGGTCACGGGTTTGATCCCGGGCAGCCACATACCAAAGTCGTTAAAAATGGTACTAGCTGCTCCTCGCTTGGCACTCAGATTTACGGGGTAGAGCTAGGACTGGTCGACCCAGTGTCAGGATAATGTGACTGGTCGTGGTATCATGTAATGTGTCTGGGACATGATACTTCAGTGAGGCAGCACTATAAAAGTGAGCATTGAGCTCCCTGTCGCAACCAGACACCGCCGTGATATGACTGAAAAATTGTTGAAAGCGACGTTAGACCGCCAAACCAAACTCACACACATAATTATTAGCTGTTTGATTAGCTTTTGGTGACTCATGTAAGATTTGATGAATTTTGGTCAAACTTGGTACAATATAACTTTGCCAACTACCAAAGATTTGAATAGAATTTGGTTACCATGACCTTTGTTTCAAGATCACAGGCTGCCCAAAACTGTCAGTTTTTGGAAACAAATGGCTTGTCTGCTCCTTATCTTATTTGAGAATTGATTAATGTTGGTCAAACCTGGTACAATATATCATTACAATCTACCAAAGATGTAGTTACATTTTGGTGATCTTGACCTTTTCTTAAGGTCATAGCCTCCCCGAACACTGAATTAAATGTTGTTTTAAAAGTCAAAGGGGTGTTTAAGTTACCTTTATAGTTAGGGGACATTGTTTTCCTCTGAAAAAGTTTCTAGTTACTCAAACAATTCACTGCTACAGCTTATCTATTTCTTAAATAGAAATAAGTAAGTTTTCCTGCTCACATCAACAGTGAATATTATTTGTCATTAGATACAGGCATTTTAAAACAGTGAGCTGGACAAAGTTGGGCATGAAATATTATATAACCTTGGGGCCAGGCCTGATGACGTGACCAGGCACAAGTCAGTGTAGTTTGCTCATCTTCACTTACGAACACTGACTAACAAAGTGCATGGAACCTTAAACAGTAAAATTCCACTATTAAGACCACCTAAAATGAAGACTATTTCCGCTTTAAAAAGCTTATTTAGAAGGGTGCATTTATTGTTCCTTTCTTTTTTTTTCGCAAACAACGTCTGCTGGTCAGGAACCACTTTTGAGACTGTTCAAAAGTGGTCTTTAAGACCACTTTTGAACAGTCTCAAAGGTGGTCTTCATATAGGAATATTACTGTACATGCTGTAATGTATAATTATCACATTGTACTCTTATTCTTGCATTCCCCACATGCTAACTCTTGTCCTGCTGAATAAATTAATTTCGCGAAGCCCATTTTTGCCTAAAAGGCGGTCAAGTTACTTGATATAATGTAATTATTCAAATTCGCAAACTGAATGACAAACAGTATATATCCTGATCAGATGGCTCATCTGATCTAGATCTGCACTGGTTGCAAAGGTAGGGTTATCATGGTTCAAACTGGTAAACCGCTTAGGAGATCTAAGCCTTCCCAGGCAAAGCTATGTGAGTCAGACCGCCCATGCTTATTGGTTTCATTTGGCGACAGGGCTTGAGATGTCATTTCATCTCAATGTCGGGTAAAAGTCCCACAAATTTGGAAGCAACATCTCCAAAATGACCTATTCAGTGTTGACGGGGATGTTTAACATCAAATTAAATCAAACAATCATGGTTCAGCTGGACAAGAGTGAATATAATCACAGATGTAGAATCATATTAACCCATAAAATGCCAGTCATGACAATTGTCATCTGCTTTGCCATCTGCCCGTTACCTTAAAAGTATTTTTATTATAGCCCCGCTTTGAAAAAGTGGGGCTATATTGGATTTGCCATGTCCTTCTGTCATTCCGTAATTCCGTGATTCCGTTAATTTGTGTTGGCTCCATAACTTTGTATCTGCTTAACATATTTTCATGAAACTTCACACAAATGTTAAACACCATAAGACAATGTGCAGAGCGAAGGAATTATAACTGTGGATTGCCTACTTTTGGAGTTATTGCCCTTTGAACATTTTCCGTAATTCCGTGATTCCGTTAATTTGTGTTGGCTCCATAACTTTGTATCTGCTTAACATATTTTCATGAAACTTCACACAAATGTTAAACACCATAAGACAATGTGCAGAGCGAAGGAATTATAACTGTGGATTGCCTACTTTTGGAGTTATTTGCCATGTCCTTCTGTCATTCCGTAATTCCGTGATTCCGTTAATTTGTGTTGGCTCCATAACTTTGTATCTGCTTATCATAATTTTCATGAAACTTCACACAAATGTTAAACACCATAAGACAATGTGCAGAGCGAAGGAATTATAACTGTGGATTGCCTACTTTTGGAGTTATTGCCCTTTGAACATTTTCCGTAATTCCGTGATTCCGTTAATTTGTGTTGGCTCCATAACTTTGTATCTGCTTAACATATTTTCATGAAACTTCACACAAATGTTAAACACCATAAGACAATGTGCAGAGCGAAGGAATTATAACTGTGGATTGCCTACTTTTGGAGTTATTGCCCTTTGAACATTGAAAAATGGCAATTTTAATTGTGTCCGCTTCATAACTCGAAAACCGTTTTGAGATATTTTTAGGAAACTTCACACAAATGTTAAGCACTATGAGACGATGTGCAGAGCGCAGGAACCATAACTCTGCATTGCTTATTTTTGGAGTTATTGCCCTTTGAACATTGAAAAATGGCAATTTTAACAGTGTCCGCTTCATAACTCGAAAACCGTTTGAGATAATTTCATGAAACTTCACACAAATGTTAAGCACTATGAGACAATGTGCAGAGCGCAAGAACCATAACTCTGGTTTTCGTATTTTCTGTGTGTCTGTCTGTGTGTCTGTCTGTGTCTGTTAACAATTTTCGTGTCCGCTCCATAACTTTAAAACCCATTCACATATTTTCATGAAACTTCACACAAACATTAAACACCATGAGATGGTGTGCAGAGTGCAGGAACCATAACTCTGGATTGCCTAATTTTTGAGTTATTTCCCTTTGAATATTGAAAAATATCAATTTTAGCCGTCTTTGCTCGATAACTCAAAAACCGTTTGAGATAATTTTATGAAACTTCACACAAATGTAAAGCACCACATTACGTGTGCAGAGCGCAGGAACCCAAACTCTGGATTGTCTACTTTTTCAGTTATAGGCTTTTGAATATTAAAAAATGGCAATTTTAACTATGTCCGCTCCATAACCGTTTCTGATATTTTCATGAAACTTCAAATAAATGAAAAGCACCTTGAGATGATGTGCAGAGTGCAGGAACCATAACTCTGGTTTGCCTACTTTAGGAGTTATTGCCCTTTGAACATTTAAAAAGGCAATTTTGACTGTGTCGGCTCCATAACTCACAAACCATTTGAGATATTTTCATGACACTTCACACAAGTGTAAAGCACCATGAGACAATGTGCAGAGCGCAGGAACCCTGACTCTGATTTGCCTACTTTAGGAGTTATTACCCTTTGAACATTGAAAAATGGAAGATGAAATTTAGTATAAACATGGACATTCTGGTAATGTATCATGCTCATTGAAATGAGGGACAAGGGCTCACAACTCTTAGAGTTTTTCCAGATAATGTAAAATTTTCAACAGTTATTTCTTGTTCATAACTGTTTTCTCTGCAGCTTAAATAACTTTCTTCTCTGACAGCGCTGAAGCGGGGCTATAGTCAGATCCTCTGACAGCTCTAGTTTTTTTTTAAAAAACAGTGTGGACCCAGATCAGGGTCCACACTGTTTGTCTGCATGCAAGAATATTTTTAAAAAAATTGCAAGAAGATTCAACAGATGACATAAGCAGACGACGTTTTCAGTAACAAATCCATGAAATAAACATCCTGGAAAACATTATTGTTTTCTCTCTTACTTGTGGGTACATGTTAGAACCATCTCATTGAGGCAGTTGTAACAAACACCAATTGTCTATAATTGGAACACAAATTAGAATAAATCTGACAAATTTTTATTCAGAAAAAGATATAAAGAAAACTGTTATTTTTTATGTTTTCTTTTATCGTAATGAAATGCAGGACTTATCCTGCTGAATAAATTAAGACACACATGTTTCTGTCTATCAGCCAATCAAATTACTTGATGTAATTTATTTGCTGCAATCACAAATTGCATATCAGTGTAGATTCTGATTAGATGGCTTTTAAGAAGCCCTCTGATCTGGATCTGCACTGTTTGCAAAGGTAGGGGTTGTCGTGTTCAGCAGGATAAGGGTTAAAGATACAAAGTGAGTGAATTCATATGTGGTTTTGTAAAAAAACAAAAAAAAAACAACAACAGAAAACAGCAAAACCTGAGTAACTGGATGAGGCGGTTCTAACGAGTACAAATAGTAGCAGGCTTCTGTGATGTAGTGGTTATGCTACTTGCCTGATAAACCAGAGATCCCGATCTTCTGTAGACTTTCAGATGAGTCTTTGAACCGAGGTTCCGTTTGCCTATGACCTTAGCTGTTGGTGGGATGTAAAACTGAAACACACTCTAACGAGTACAAACTATCTATATTTTAGAAATAAGAAAAATGAAGTTTACCCCTGTAAACCCCATTTTACTTGATAAAAGTGGGGTTCAAGGGGGTCAAAATTATATAGGCGTGTTCTCGTGATGACCAGAAACTAACAATTGCCGTTCTTGAAGCAGTGGAAGGGAGAGAATGAGGGTAGAAAAAATTTCATGATCAACCTGCAGAGAAGAAAGTTGCTGACCGGGTAGGTGTCAAACCCGCGACCTCCTGATTACCAGTCAGCTGAGCCACCATCCTTGTAAGAAAAGATAAAAAAAGGAAAACCTACCTGATATTATCGGACATAATCATGTCTTTATGCTCTTTTAAAAGATTAGTAGTGACAAGGTGAGCTTTTGTGATCACTTTTTGTCCGTAGTCCGCCGTGCGTGCGTGCGTCCGTAAACAATTTCAAATAAGTATATCTCTAATACCCCATGGTCAATCTTGATCAAATTTCATGGGAAGCATCATTAGGTAGGGGGAAAGGCTGCATAAGGTTTTTGGGCTGATCAGATTGGAATTCTGGTTGCCATGGCAACATATAGCTCCCATAGACTATCAATGGGAAAAAATTAAAATATCTTCTTCTCTAAAACCACAGGTCCCAGAGCTTAGATATTTAGCATGTATTAACGGCCAGTGGTCACCAACATAATTCCTGCCAATCATGCCCCTGGGGTCCAAATTAGCCACACCCCGGGGCCCCTTCGCTCCCATAGACTCATAATGGAACAAATAGCTTCAAAAATCTTCTTCTCGGAAACCACAGGGCCCAGAGCTTAGATATTTACCATGTAGCAACAGCAAGTGGTCACCTACATAATTCCTGCCAATCATGCCCCTGGGGTCAAAACGGGGCCCTTTAGCTCCTATAGACTCAAATGGAAAAAAGCTTCAAAAATCTTCTTCTCTGAAACCACAGGGCCTAGAGCTGAGATATTTGGCAACTAGCAACGGCAAGTGGTCACCTACATAATTCCTGCCAATCATGCCCCTGGGGTCCAAATTGGCCACACCCTGGGGCCCCTTAGCTCCCATAGACTCATAATGGAAAAAAAGCTTCAAAAATCTTCTTCTCTGAAACCAAAGGGCCCAGAGCTTAGTTATTTAGAATGTAGCAACGGCCAGTGGTCACCTACATAATTCCTGCCAATCATGCCCCTTGGTTCCAAATGGGCGACGCCCCGGGGCCCCTTCTCTCCCATAGACTCATAATGTAACAAAAAGCTTCAAAAATCTTCTTCTCGAAAACCACAGGGCCCAGAGCTTGGATATTTAGCTTGTAGCAACGGCAATTGGTCACCTACATAATTCCTGCCAATCATGCCCCTGGGGTCCAAATGGGCAACACCCGGGGCCCTTGAGCTCCTATAGACTCATAATGGAAAAAAGCTTCAAAAATCTTCTTCTCTGAAACCACAGGGCCCAGAGCTGAGGTATTTGGCATGTAGCAAGGGCAAGTGGTCACCTACATAATTCCTGCCAATCATACCCCTAAGGTCCAAATTGGCCACACCCCGGGGCCCCTTCGCTCCCATAGACTCATAATGGAACAAGAAGCTTCAAAAATCTTCTCGGAAACCACAGGGCCCAGAGCTTAGATATTTAGCATGTAGCAACAGCAAGTGGTCACCTTCATAATTCCTGCCAATCATGCCCCTGGGGTCAAAACGGGCCACGCCCCGGGACCCTTTAGCTCCTATAGACTCATAATGGAAAAAGCTTCAAAAATCTTCTTCTCTGAAACCACAAGGCCCAGAGCTGAGGTATCTGGCATGTAGCAACGGCAAGTGGTCACCTACATAATTCCTGCCAATCATGCCCCTAAGGTCCAAATGGGCCATGCCCCGGGGCCCCTTATCTCCCATAGACTCATAATGAAAAAAAAAGCTTCAAAAATCTTCTTCTCGGAAACCACAGGGCCCAGAGTTTAGATATTTAGCATGTAGCAACGGCAAGTGGTCACCTACATAATTCCTGCCAATCATGCCCCTGGGGTCCAAATGGGCCATGAGCCGGGGCCCCTTAGTTCCCATAGACTCATAATGGAAAAAAGCTTCAAAAATCTTCTTCTCTGAAACACAGGGCCCAGAGTTTAGATATTTAGCATGTAGCAACGGCAATTGGTCACCTACATAATTCCTGCCAATCATGCCCCTGGGTTCCGAATGGGCCACGTGCTGGGGCCCCTTTGCTCCCAAAGACTCATAATGGAAAAAAGCTTAAAAAATATTCTTCTCTGACACCACAGGGCCCAGAGCTTAGATATTTAGTATGTAGCAACGGCAAGTGGTCACCTATATAATTCCTGCCTATCATGCCCCTGGGGTCCAAAAGGGCCACGCCCCGGGGCCCCTTAGCTCCTTTAGACTCATAATGGAAAAAAAAGCTTCAAAAATCTTCATCTCTGAAACCACAGGGCCCAGAGCTTAGATATTTAGCATGTAGCAATGGCAAGTGGTCACCTACATAAATCCTAGATATTTAGCATGTAGCAATGGCAAGTGGTCACCTACATAAATCCTGCCAATCATGCCCTTGGGGTCCAAATGGGCCACGCCCCGGGGCCCCTTAGCTCCCATAGACTCATAATGGAAAAAAAATCTTCTTCTCTGAAACCACAGGGCCCAGAGCTTAGATATTTAGCATGTAGCAACGGCAAGTGGTCACCTACATATTTCCTGCCAATCATGCCCCTGGGTTCCAAACGGGCCACGCCCCGGGGCCCTATAGCTCCTATAGACTCATAATGGAAAAAAGCTTAATAAATCTTCTTCTCTGAAATCTCAGCCCCCAGAGCTTAGATATTTATTACGTAGCAACGGCAAGTGGTCACCTATGTAATTCCTGCCAGTCATGCCCCTTGGGTCCAAAAGGGCCACGCCTCGGGGCCCTTAGCTCCTATAGACTCATAATGGAAAAAAAAGCTTCAAAAATCTTCTCTGAAACCACAGGGCCCAGAGCTTAGATATTTAGCATGTAGCAATGGCAAGTGGTCACCTACATAAATCCTGCCAATCATGTCTAGAGGTCCAAATGGGCCACGCCCCAGGGCCCCTTAGCTCCCATAGACTCATAATGGAAAAAAGATTAAAAAATCTTCTTCTCTGAAACCACAGGGCCCAGAGCTTAGATATTTAGCATGTAGCGACGGCAAGTGGTCACCTACATAATTCCTGCCAATCATGCCCCTGGGGTCCAAACAGGTGAGTGATATAGGGCCATAGGGCCCTCTTGTAAAAACTTTTCTATTGGCAATAACTTTTGATTGTTAAGTGATAGGGCTTTCATATTTCACATGTGCATTCCCTGTCACAAGACTTTCCAGTGATACCATAATTTTTAGCTTGCCTGTACAAAGTACAAGGAGAGCTATTGTTGTCACCTTGGTCGTCCGCGTTTCCGTTCCCATCACACTGAGTTAAAAGTTTTTCAGATGCTTATATCTCGGCAGTCACTCGTCACAGAGCACTCATATTTGGAACTTGGGTACCTGGGAGGTACTTCTAAAATTCCAAGAGAACATACTCCTGGGTTCATGTCTGGGGGTGGGGCTAGTGTCAGAATCTAGGACACCTTTATAGTAGTGTTAAAGCTGTGTAAAAGGTTTTCAAATGCATATATCTTGACATTCACTCATCACAGAGCATTCGTATTTAGAACTTGGGTACCTAGGAGGGGGGTCTTCTATGATTCAAAGAGAACAAACCCCTGGGTTCATGTCTGTGGAGTGAGGCTAGAGTCAAAATCTAGGACACATTTGTAATATGCTAACAAGTTATCGACACAGTTGGTTACATATCAGCCAACTATTTGACATTGGTTTAAGTGTAAAAGAGTGAAGTCATAGTGATATACATTTTACGGTCCAGATCACTTGCATTTCACAGTCCAGAGATTTTACTTTATATCTTGAAGACTATTTTGTTGGATAAATGTCATACCTTGGATATTAGTTCCATGTGACCCGATGAATGACCTCAAAGTAATCTAGGTCAGTGTGACCTATATTTCATGGTCCAGTAGTAGTATAGAGAGTGGGGGTTCTGGGACAATTCTTTTTCGCTCACCTGTCACGTAGTGACAAGGTGAGCTTTTGTGGTCACTTTTTGTCTGTCGTGCGTCTGTAAACAATTTCAAATAAGTATATCTCTAATACCCCATGGTCAATCTTGATCAAATTTCATGAGAAGCATCATCAGGTAGGGGGAAAGGCTGCATAAGGTTTTTGGGCTGATCAGATTGGAATTCTGGTTGCCATGGCAACATATAGCTCCCATAGACTTACAATGGGAAAAAATTAAAATATCTTCTTCTCTGAAACCACAGGGCACAGAGCTTAGATATTTAGCATGTATTAACGGCCAGTGATCACCTACATAATTCCTGCCAATCATGCCCCTTGGGTCCAAATTGGCCACGCCCCGGGGCCCCTTGGCTCCCATAGACTCATAATGGAACAAAAAGCTTCAAAAATCTTCTTCTCGAAAACCACAGGGCCAAAAGCTTAGATATTTAGCATGTAGCAAAGGCAAGTGGTCACCTACATAATTCCTGCCAATCATGCCCCTGGGATCCAAACAGGCCACGCCCTGGGGCCCTTTAGCTCCTATAGACTCATAATGGAAAAAGGCTTCAAAAATCTTCTTCTCTGAAACCACAGGGCCCAGAGCCGAGATATTTGGCAACTAGCAACGGCAAGTGGTCACCTACATAATTCCTGCCAATCATGCCACTGGGCTCCAAACAGGCCCTGCCCCGGGGCCCCTTAGCTCCCATAGACTTATAATGGAAAAAAAGCTTCATCTTCTTCTCTGAAACCACAGGGCCCAGAGCTTAGATATTTAGCATGTAGCAAAGGCCAGTGGTCACCTACATAATTCCTGCCAATCATGCCCCTGGGTTCCAAATGGGCGACGCCCCGGGGCCCCTTCGCTCCCATAGACTCATAATGGAACAAAAAGCTTCAAAAATCTTCTTCTCGGAAACCACAGGGCCCAGAGCTAAGATATTTAGCATGTAGCAGCGGCAAGTGGTCTCCTACATAATCCCTGCCAATCATGCCCCTGGGGTCAAAACGGGCCACGCCCCGGGGCCCTTTAGCTCCTATAGACTCATAATGGAAAACAGATTCAAAAATCTTCTCTGAAACCACAGGGCCCAGAGCTGAAGTATTTGGCATGTAGCAACCGCAAGTGGTCACCTACATAAATCCTGGCAATCATGCCCCTAGGGTCCAAATGGGCCACGCCCCTGGGCCCCTTAGCTCTTATCGACTCATAATGGAAAAAAAGCTTAAAAAATCTTCTTCTCTGAAACCACAGGGCCCGTAGCTTAGATATTTAGCATGTAGCAACGGCCAGTGGTCACCTACATAATTCCTGCCAATCATGCCCCTGGGTTCCAAATGGGCGATGCCCCAGGGCCCCTTCGCTCCCATAGACTCATAATGGAACAAAAAGCTTCAAAAATCTTCTTCTCGGAAACCACAGGGCCCAGAGCTTAGATATTTAGCATGTTGCAATGGCAAGTGGTCACCTACATAATTCCTGCCAATCATGCCCCTGGGGTCGAAACAGGCCACGCCCCGGGGCCCTTTAGCTCCTATAGACTCATAATGGAAAAAAGCTTCAAAAATCTTCTTCTCTGAAACCACAGGGCTCAGAGCTGAGGTATTTGGCATGTAGCAACGGCAAGTGGTCACCTACATAAATCCTGCCAATCATGCCCCTAGGGTCAAAATGGGCCACGCCCCCGGGCCCCTTAGCTCCCATAGACTCATAATGGAAAAAAAAAGCTTCAAAAATCTTCTTCTCTGAAACCACAGGGCCAAGAGCTTAGATATTTAGCATGTAGCAACGGCAAGTGGTCACCTACATTATGTCTGCCAATCATGCCCCTGGGGTCCTAACGGGCCATGCCCCGGGGCCCTTAGCTCCTATAGACTCTTAATGGAAAAAAGCTTCAAAAATCTTCTTCTCTGAAACCACAGGGCCAAGAGCTGAGGTATTTGGCATGTAGCAACTGCAAGTGGTCACCTACATAAATCCTGCCAATCATGCCCCTAGGGTCCAAATGGGCCACGCCCCCGGGCCCCTTAGCTCCCATAGACACATAATGGAAAAAAAAAGCTTCAAAAATCTTCTTCTCTGAAACCACAGGGCCAAGAGCTTAGATATTTAGCATGTAGCAACGGCAAGTGGTCACCTACATAATTCCTGCCAATCATGCCCCTGGGGTCCTAACGGGCCATGCCCCGGGGCCCTTAGCTCCTATAGACTCTTAATGGAAAAAAGCTTCAAAAATCTTCTTCTCTGAAACCACAGGGCCCAGAGCTGAGGTATTTGGCATGTAGCAACTGCAAGTGGTCACCTACATAAATCCTGCCAATCATGCCCCTAGGGTCCAAATGGGCCACGCCCCCGGGCCCCTTAGACTCATAATGGAAAAAAAAAGCTTCAAAAATCTTCTTCTCTGAAACCACAGGGTCCAGAGCTTAGATATTTAGCATGTAGCAACGGCAGTTGGTCACCTACATAATTCCTGCCAAACATGTACCTAGGTTCCAAATTGGCCACGCGCCGGGGCCCCTTTGCTCCCATTGACTCATTATGGAAAAAAGCTTAAAAAATCTTCTTCTCTGAAACCATAAGTCCCAGAGCTTAGGTATTTAGCATGTAGCAATGTCAAGTGGTCGCCTACATGAATCCTGCCAATCATGCTGCTGGGGTCCAAATCCTGTGGCCCCTACACTCCAACAAACTTATAATGGAAAAAGCTTCAAACATCTTCTTTGAAACCATGAAGTACAGACCTTAGATATTTAGTATATAGCAACACAAAATGGTCGCCTACATAAATCCTGCCAACCATGCCCTTTGGGTCAAAATTGGCCAAGCCCCAGGGCTCATTAGCTCCATTAGACTTATACTGGAAAAAACTTCAAAAAATCTTTTTCTCCAAAACCATAAGGCACAGATTTTGTTTGATTTGAGGTTTTACATCCCCGTAAACACTGTATAGGTCATTTTGGAGATGTCTCTTCCAATTTTGTGGGACTTTTACCAGACAATGAGATGAAATTACATCTCAAGCCCTGTCGCCCAATGAAACCAGTAGGGTTTATAAGCATGGACACCGCTTTGCCTGAGCTTAGATATTTAGTATGTAGCAATGTCAAGTGGTCTCCTACACTAATGATTTTCTGGTACACAGGTGAGCGATATAGGGCCATTGGGCCCTCTTGTTTCTATTTGCATTCACTTATTCAATAAGTCACATGAATAACACATTCATTATTTACTGAATAAAGAGTTAATTATACATTATTCATACAATGTATGTTAGTTGCTTGAAAACTGGGCACCTTGTTTGACAGTGTGAAATAAGCATGTGTTCAGATTTCTATTGATATTGTTGGGTATGCATATATTTGCTCTTTTTGTGTACTCGCATGCCATAGTCAGTAGATAGAGGTGCAGCATAGCTCCAGACAAGGCGCTGTTTTCGTCCGAAAAGTACCAATAGTTTTCTTATTTCTGCACAAAAAACATGTTGTGGGCACTCATTAGAAGTGCCTCAGAGAGGCGCTTCTAATGAGTACCCACAACATGTTTCCATACAGAAATAAGAAAAAATGAATGTGGATACCCCCTCTTATCTGGTGTTATGGAGGTGCAAATTTTCAGGGGTCAAATGTAAGACATAGTATAAGTAATTGGTTGGGGATATCATAGCAACAGATTAGATGAATACTTGGTGATAATTGAAGGGTTATTTTTGTCAGTGCTCCATAAAAACCTATGTTGTGGCTAATTCTTTGAACTGCTTTGGTTAGGGGGGTCATATGAATACCATCAACAGCTTTCTGTGGGGAAATAAGGCAAATTGTCCTCCAGTAATCACCCAAAACTCACCTTACCTGTTGCTATGGGAATGAATCATGCCAAGGTATTGGTTTTGGCAGTTCTGCTTTATATAGAATAATGCTCCACAGCATATTTGCACCATTGCACCTCCTAAACCGGTGAACAGATTTGAAATTATTTTACAGGAATATTCCTTGGGTGGCCCTCTTCCAAAACTGCCTAAATGGTTCTGCTCTGTTGAATAAGATGGCCACCAGAGCTAAAAATAGGAAAAAATAGAAAAACCTTCAAACGCCATCTCCCCCTAGACCACTGGCCCAATTTCAAAATAATTTCACCTGAATATTCCTTGGATGATCCTCTACCAGAATTGCCCAAATGGTTCTTTGGATGAACAAGATGGCCACCAGAGCTAATTATAGAAAAACCTTAAAACAACATCTCCCCCAAGGTCACTGGCCAAATTTCAAAAATAATTTCATTGCTCAAACCGCTTGGATGAACAAGAAGGCCACCAGAGCTAATAATAGAAAAACCTTTAACTGTCTTCTCGTCTGTCAACAATTTACTTAAATGACATCTCCTCCTAAACTGGTGGACAGATTTTGAAATAATTTTACAGGACTGTTCCATGGTTCTGCTCCGATGATCAAAATGGCAACCAGAGCTAAAAATAGAAAAACCTTAAAACAACATTTCCTCCAAGACCACTGGCCCAGTTTCAAAATAATGTCACAAGAATTTTCCTTTGTTAACTCTCTACGAAAATTGCTCACACCATTCAGATGAACTGGATGGCCACTAGAGCTAAAAATAGAAAAACCTTTAAAAGAGTTCTCCTTAACCATCGGACAGCTTTTGAAATAATTTCACAAGAATCTTCCTTGGATGACCCTCTACCAAAATTTCTTAAATCCTTCCACTCAGATGAGCAAAATGGCCACGAGAGCTAAATATAGAAAACGGCCCCCGCCCATCGGGGCTAGAAGAAATAGATGGGCTGCATGATGCTTCCAGGCAGAGCTGAAACCAGCTGCACATGAGTACTGGTAAACCTCTTGGAGGATCTAAGCCTGCCCAGGAGAATGGTGCGAGTTGGACCGTCCATGCTTATAAACCCTATTGGTTTCATTGGGCGACAGGGCTTGAGATGTCATTTCATTTCCATGTTGGGGTAAAAGTCCCACAAAATTGTAAGCAACATCTCCAAAATGACCTATATAGTGTCGACAAGGATGTTAAACCTCAAATTAAACAAACAATAAAAATAGAAGAATCTTTAAATGTCTTTTTATCCTTATCCAGTGGATAGATATTGAAATAATTTCACAGGAATGTTCCTTGGGCGACCCTCTTCCAAAATTGCTCACCATTCTGCTCAGAATTTGAATTGTCTCATTACAATAACACATCCGTGCATCATAGTGCATTTTTTCACATCTCCAAAATGGCTACTTTTCTGATGAAAACCCGTGATATTTTTCTTATAAATAATGCTATCATAGGTTGTGGGTGCTCGTTAGAACCGCCTCATTGAGGCGATTCTAACGACTACCCACGACCTATCTCTTGGAGTAAAAATAAGAAAAATAATGTTTACCCCCGTAAACCCCAGTTTTCTCTATACAAAGTGGGGTGTAAGGGGGTGTTCATTTCACGGACTTGTTCACATGATGTGCTGGGGAAATGATTCACATGAAAGGTCAACACTTCCGTGAAAAATAAGGAAAGGATGTCATCTCCTGTATTTAGCTTGGGAATTTAAGGTTTTAAAACTCAGATCAGATAAATGGCAGCCAAAGTTTCTGGCTTTACATGTTCATCTGTTCACTTTCATGCATTTGTGCATACATGTACTGTAAAGACAATTTATATTATGAAAAGCATTAAATTGATGCAAAAGTCTCCCAGAAATTGCTCCGCAAAAAGTTCCAAAGTTGATCAAATGGCAACTTTCAAATTTCTGAAAGCTGTTAATGACAACTAAGGAGCACCTTTGGGTGAAGTTTACTTTCTGCAGGATGTTTCATACAAACATATAAGGTGGGTATTTTGAGGTAACTGATTTGTTTGTTTGATTTGAGGTTTAACGTCCCCGTCAACACTGTAAAGGTCATTTTGGAGACGTTGCTTCCAGTTTTGTGGGACTTTTACCCGACATTGAGATGAAATGACATCTCAAGCCCTGTCGTCCAATGAAACCAATTATGAATAGGGTTTATTAGCATGGACGGTCCGCCTCGCACCGCGGTTCCTGGACAGGCTTAGATCCTCTAAGCGGTTTACCAGTGCTAGTGTGCGGGCCAGATTCAGCTCTGCGTGGAAGCATCATGCAGCCCATATATTTCTTAAAGCCCCTATGTGCGGGGGCGGTTTGAGGTAACTGAAGGATAATTTTTGTCAATTCTCCATAAATCCTATGTTGTGGGTATTCATTAGGATTGCCTTGCCGAGGCAGTCATGATTAACCCATTGTATGCAGGAAACCCCTGAAGAGGTACCTTGGCAAACAGTGCAGGCCCAGTTCAGACACCGCAGAACGCGGCGTCTGATCAGGGCCTGCACTATTCATACAGAATTTGCCATCAAAAATAGAATAAAAATGAAAAAAAAAATAGGCCGGACACCCCTTATATGACAAATGGGCTTGTCCAACATATAGCAATGGAAGCGTCCACTAGCAAACAGTGGATTTAATACCCACAACTTAGATTTCTATGGAGAAATAAGGAAAAGTGGCTGTGATGTGATCATTTTGATTGGCTGGCCAGTAATAGGGTCCTTCTGATTTTTCAGGGTCACTGAAGGTGATATTCAATCAGTACCTATCAGACACTTATGTAGATAATTGACACTTAGTGTTAACCCTTGTCCTGCTGAGCCCGGATATGCCTTACCTTTCAAACAACGTAGATCCAGATCAGATGGCTTCTGAAGAAGCCATCTGATCAGGATCTGCATTGTTTGTCATTCAGATTGTGAATTTGTTGCAATAATTTGAACCAAGTAATCTGATTGGCTAATAATCAGTAGTGGGTATGGCTTTTATAAATATTCAGCAGAACAAGGGTTAATCAGCTTGATTTTCTGTAATTTCAGTGGTTCTGAATCGACTCCTGGAGTTGGCAGCTGCAAAGAAAACTATGCCGTCCCGAAGCAGGTCGAGAGGGCGTAAGAAAGTAGACAAGCAGTCCCGAAGCTTATCAAGGAGTCGGAAGAAAGAAGAGCCAGTGAAAGAGAAAATGTTAGAGGCATCCAGTGGTAACTTGCTTGCTTTATGGGGGAATGAATACACGTAACAGTAAAAGGATGCAGCTCTTTAACCCTTGCCCTTTTTATCCCTTGACCCTTTTCCCGACAACCTCCACCTTTGCATAAAGTGAAAATCTAGATCAGATCTGATCAGGATCTATACTGTTTTTTTTCATTCCATTTGCTTTTGGTGGTTGATAGAGTTGGACATGACAGAATTGATGTATTCAGCAGGACAGGGTTTGCTAAATATTTTGTCTCCTTATCAGCAGGGATCGCCTCTTAAAGAAAAGAATATGTTCTGAAGGTTGCCCCTCAGAGCAAATTTTTTTCTTTTAGAGTGGAACCCTTTTCAGAGATGAAACCTTACAAGAAAGCAGATATGAAGGCACAAAAGTCTGCTCCCTTATAAAAATTACCGGGTATAGCAGTTGTATCCATTCTCCTTAAGCAAAATAGATTATACTTCCAAAAAAAGTTAATGTCTCATTTAACCCATTGTTTGTTTGATTTGAGGTTTAACTTCCCCGTCAACACTATAAAGGTCATTTTGGAGACGTTGCTTTCAATTTTGTGGGACTTCTACCCGACACTGAGATAAAAAGACATCTCAAGCCCTGTCACCCAATGAAACCAATAGGGTTTATAAGCATGGGTGGTCCAACAAGCACATGTTTGCCTGGGCAGGCTTAGATCCTCTAAGCGGTTTACCAGTAGTCGTGTGTGGTCGGTTTCAGCTCTGTGTGGAAGCATCATGCAGCCCATCTTTTTCTTCACTCCCGGATGGGCGGGGGCCCCATTTAACCCATTGTATGTGGGAAACCCCTTTATGGGTACCTTGGCCAACAGTGCAGGCTCAGATCAGAGGCGTCTGATCAGTGCCTGCACTATTTGCTAACAGAATTTTCCCTCAAAAATGGAATAAGAACCAAAAAATAGGCCTGACACCCCTTACATGACAGATGGAGTTGTCCAACATATAGCAATGGAAGAGTCCACTAGTATACAAAGGGTTAAAGAACACAAAAAATAAGTCCCAAATTATCCCTATTATGCCTCTGGGAAGTAGCCCTCAGTGGCTTGAACTACCCCTGTCTGGAACAAAGGAAGTGTGACTGTACTTGCAAAAACAGTAAATTGCATTGAGGATTGAAGCCATTGGCATATTGACTGGAAGCCATGCTCTGCAAAAATTTGATTGAAATCATGAATTTTGCAAACTGTATGAACATGGTTTTTACTTAACCTTAACCCTGAATATCTCAGTCTATTTCTCTCCTCCCCGATTTTCAGCCATTTGTCTTGCATGATTTCAATTTTAACTATGGATTCAGAAACAGGATGGAAAACACTTAAGATCCTGATCAGCTGGCTTCTCAGAACCATTTACAAAAAAGATATTTCCGGGTATAGTATGATGAGGGTTAAGATGCCAAGAAACAATGCATCTGAAAATGTTGTCTGTTCATGTCTGCTGCAGCATCTTGCAAACTTTTCAAACACATTAATGCATACAGGCAAACTGTGTGGATCCTGATCAGACTGCTCCTAGACACTGTTAACAAAGATGGTTGGTTGATTTGAGGTTTAACGTCCCCGTCAACACTGTAAAGGTCATTTTGGAGACGTTGCTTCCAATTTTGCGGGACTTTTACCCGAAATTGAGATGAAATGACATCTCAAGCCCTGTCGCCCAATGACACCAATAGGGTTTATTAGCATGGACGTTCCGCCTCGGACCACGGTTCCTGGACAGGCTTAGATCCTCTAAGTGGTTTACCAGTACTAGTGTGCGGGCCGGATTCAGCTCTGCGTGGAAGCATCATGCAGCCCATATATTTCTTCAAGCCCCTATGGGCGGGGGCCTCTGTTAACAAAGACATTTGAGGTACCCAGCAGATGACAAAGCAGACAACAGTTGTTGTGACTGGCATATAATGGGTTAAAAATCCTTCAGGTGAGCACCAATCTTTTGCTCATACTGCCCAACACCAAAACCCACTATATTTAGCATTTTCTACGGAGTCAGCATCATTTCCACTTTTGCAGAAGTAAGGTCATTGTTTGCAACATTTGTTAGATACACGACCAGGGATATTTTTGGTCCAAAATAATGATGGGCCCAAAAAATGGGCCAAGGGCCCATCTCCCATTCATTTACATGAAAAAAATCAAGCTTTTGATGGGCCTTTTTGTGTTTTCATGGGCCTCTGACTATGTCTCATTAGTCTGCATTCGTTGATTGTGGCCTTTCCTGAGTTACCTTTCCTTATTATTTTCTAAACTGTTTACACCATTGTTTGCCCAGGCCTGTCTGTCTGAAAACATATGGTACATATAGTTTGTTGTATTAATCTGCATGTTTATAAAGGTATGTTTCATGCAGACATAAAAATCTTGTATTCGGTTTAAGTGCTTAATCTTAAACATTAGGTCTCTCAGCACTGTGGGTTTGAATACTGCTCCAGTTACACAAAACACCAAGTACTGCAATGAAAGGTTGAATGGGATTTCTCTGGGCACAGACCATATATTCTTTCAAAGAACTCTTGTTGCACTTGATCACTTGTACTTACATTGATGTGTATGTATGTGTTCTTGTAGTTCCCTTGGTAATCAGTGTTAATGCAGGTCAAAGTACAGTCCATGTTATTATAGCCCCGCTTTGAAAAAGTGGGGCTATATTGGATTTGCCATGTCCTTCTGTCATTCCGTGATTCCGTTAATTTGTGTTGGCTCCATAACTTTGTATCTGCTTAACATATTTTCATGAAACTTCACACAAATGTTAAACACCATAAGACAATGTGCAGAGCGAAGGAATTATAACTGTGGATTGCCTACTTTTGGAGTTATTGCCCTTTGAACATTTTCCGTAATTCCGTAATTCCGTGATTCTGTTAATTTGTGTTGGCTCCATAACTTTGTATCTGCTTAACATATTTTCATGAAACTTCACACAAATGTTAAACACCATAAGACAATATGCAGAGCGAAGGAATTACAACTGTGGATTGCCTACTTTTGGAGTTATTGCCCTTTGAACATTGAAAAATGGCAATTTTAATTGTGTCCGCTTCATAACTCGAAAACCGTTTGAGATATTTTTAGGAAACTTCACACAAATGTTAAGCACTATGAGACGATGTGCAGAACGCAGGAACCATAACTCTGCATTGCTTATTTTTGGAGTTATTGCCCTTTGAACATTGAAAAATGGCAATTTTAACAGTGTCCGCTTCATAACTCGAAAACCGTTTGAGATAATTTCATGAAACTTCACACAAATGTTAAGCACTATGAGACATTGTGCAGAGCGCAAGAACCATAACTCTGGTTTTCGTATTTTCTGTGTGTCTGTCTGTGTGTCTGTCTGTGTCTGTTAACAATTTTCGTGTCCGCTCCATATCTTTAAAACCCATTTACATATTTTCATGAAACTTCACACAAACATTAAACACCATGAGATGGTGTGCAGAGTGCAGGAACCATAACTCTGGATTGCCTAATTTTTGAGTTATTTCCCTTTGAATATTGAAAAATATCAATTTTAGCCGTCTTTGCTCGATAACTCAAAAACCGTTTGAGATAATTTTATGAAACTTCACACAAATGTAAAGCACCATATTACGTGTGCAGAGCGCAGGAACCCAAACTCTGGATTGTCTACTTTTTCAGTTATAGGCTTTTGAATATTAAAAAATGGCAATTTTAACTATGTCCGCTCCATAACCGTTTCTGATATTTTCATGAAACTTCAAATAAATGAAAAGCACCTTGAGATGATGTGCAGAGTGCAGGAACCATAACTCTGGTTTGCCTACTTTAGGAGTTATTGCCCTTTGAACATTTAAAAAGGCAATTTTGACTGTGTCGGCTCCATAACTCACAAACCATTTGAGATATTTTCATGACACTTCACACAAGTGTAAAGCACCATGAGACAATGTGCAGAGCGCAGGAACCCTGACTCTGATTTGCCTACTTTAGGAGTTATTACCCTTTGAACATTGAAAAATGGAAGATGAAATTTAGTATAAACATGGACATTCTGGTAATGTATCATGCTCATTGAAATGAGGGACAAGGGCTCACAACTCTTAGAGTTTTTCCAGATAATGTAAAATTTTCAACAGTTATTTCTTGTTCATAACTGTTTTCTCTGCAGCTTAAATAACTTTCTTCTCTGACAGCGCTGAAGCGGGGCTATAGTCAGATCCTCTGACAGCTCTAGTTTTTATTTTCAGTTATACACAACGGACAACAAAGCTCACTTAAGAATGTCATGCCAACCAGAAATAGATCCAGACAATGCAAAAAGGTTGATAAAAAGTTACACAATCTTTCAAGAAGTCAAAACAAAAAGGAAGAACAGAGTGATTTAGCTGGAAATGAACTAACTGCTACAGTCTCAACATTAACGAAAGAATATGTGGAAGAAAATCATGTTATAGTTTATAGAACAAGAACTCAGTCTAGATCTTTGGAGCGTGATAGAACAAGATCTCAGTCTATATCTGCAGATCATGATGAAAAGGAAGAAAACACCATCAAAATGCCAAAGTCAGGAAATAAAGAAAGAAGGGGTAGAAAAATGCAAAGGCGTTGCCAGACTACAGTTACTAGCACATCTCCTTTTTGTGAAAAAAAGCAGAGTTCAAAGTTAGATGTAAAAACAAATACAATAGATGACAAATCATTTACAGTGGTAGAACTAGAAGATATATCTTCTTTGCTTCAATCTGACCATGGAAAAATGCCAGCTAGAAGTGTATCTCTAACAAGATTAAGTGCTGCTGTGAAGCCTAGTTTGCAATCTGATGTTGAAGAAAATTTAAATAGGAGAAATGCTAGATCTTTGTCTAGGGGTAGAAATAAAACTGTTAAGGAAACACAGAATACTTTGACAAGTAAATCAGTAATGGAAAGACGGACAAGAAAACCTCAGTCACTCATGTTGGTAGATCAGTCACAAAAAGCGATAGTGTCTTCTAATACCACAGAATTGAACCATAAATATTTGAGCCAGGCTTCTTTCAGAAAATCAAAGGAGGATAGAATTCATCTTGTTGATGCAGAAAGTAAAGTTCAAAATTCATTGGTACAAAGAAGTGATGTTAAGAGTTCAGTATTTACCTCAGATGAAGAATTTAGTGCAAGTGATGATGAAGAAATCAAAACTCCTACTTTTGTATGCAGGTGTTGTGATGATGAGTTCACAAGTAGATTTAACTTACATGAGCATCTAGTCAATTTCCATAAGATTACAAAAAGTACTGCTATTTTACCGTCATCTCCTGTCACTGTCTCTTCATCTGCAGAGAGGATGTGTAGAATTAAGACAAAGAAAAAGTCAGTTAGCTTTGGCAGTTCAAATGTTGAGTCCATGAGTGCCATACAGCCTAAGGTTGCTTTTAAGAACCTTGAATCAAATAAGTACAAAAATGCAGAAACAGGTTTTGGTTCTGTTGAAAGGAACAATGCAAAATTATTGTTTAAAGAGTTCAACCTAAAGAAACTGTCTGTTCCAGTAAAGAGATGTGAATTGAAGAACATATTAAACAAAGCTTCAAAGGATGATATAGATAAATCTGAATTTTCAGATAATAATAAAAATTTCGAAAGTGCAACAACGACAGAGACATTTGGCAATTCAAGAAATGGTACTGTTGAAATAGGACCATACCTTAAAGAAGATGCTTTGTGTTCTGAACTATGTAGTGATATTGGAACAAAAAATAAACCGAAAGGTAAAAAAATACCAGTTCAACCACTGTCTGATCAACTTACTACTGGTGAAAATAGCCCCACTAATTCATGCAATGATGCCATCATAATGGAAATGAATATTTCTAGTCCCGAGATGAAAATTAAGCGTAAATATCATAGAAAAAGGAGACTTATAGACAATCTAGATATAAAAGAAGACAATAAACATCCAAGACAAGAAAAACTAACTGAACTAAATGAGAAAGAATTAAGAGAACAGGTTGCTGATACTCAGTTTGATACCAGTACTACAAGATCAGAACTGATAAATGAAGAGAAGAACTGTAACATTAAACAGAATTGTGATTATGAGAAAGTGTCTCAAGATAATCAGAATGGTATTCCAAACTCTGACAAAATAAAATCCATTGCTGAAGACAGATTAAGAAATGATGCAATTAAAAATCACATAGATAAAGACATAAATGATAATGAACAGGTTTCTATAGCAGCATTGACTGTAGAAGAATTGAAACAAAATGTTTTTAGCAGTCAGGCTAGTGCCAATACAACACCCTCTGGTGAAGAGAATAGTAGAGATTCTAGAGATGATGAAAGATTCAATAATAGTACAGAAGTGACAGAAAACAAACAATTTGAAACAGTTTGTGCTGAAACAGTTTGTGCTGACAGTATGTCTGTGTCAAAGAATATGTCTGAATATAACCAACCTATTCAAGACGATGAAAATAGATCCATTGAGGAAAATGAAGATGATCTTCTCAAGGAGTTTATTGAAAAAGAACAGCTTTGTGTGGATTTTGGTTCAAATGAAAAACCAAATGATGGTTTGAATATTGATATAGACAGCAAAACACTTTTGACAGAGTTCGAAAAGGGTTATAATAAGGAATTAGGGTTAGTGAAAATGTTCTATTTGTTACAAGAGCTTGGCCTTGACAGATACAGAAATAATCACACCACTAAAAGTAATAAATGTATTAGAAACAATTCTGAGGATACTTCTGTCACTGATTCAGATGCAACTTCAAGGGATGCTTTTTATGCACAGGGTTCACAAGAAACAAATGTTTCAGTAAGAATAGAAAATGAAAATGTGAAAGAAAGCCAGAATGTGTCTGCTAATTTAGATAGCAATACAGAAGACAACACATATAAATATTGTAAAGCAGCCTGTAAAATTCAAAAGAAGCTCACTGAAAATAAAGAAGACCCCAGTTGCTTAACAATCACTACTGCTTCATGTAGACAAGCAAACTTGTCACAGAAGTCTAAACAAATAACTAAATCTGAAGCAGCAACAGAAAGACTTCCAAATTGCCACAAGAAAATAACAAAAAGTGAAATGAAGAAGGGAACACATGACATTATGCAAAACAAACAAGACTCAATAGGTTGCAAGCTGCAAAACAACCATCAAGAAACACCAGGTGATTATGTAATAAGTGAAGCAGAAAAAAGATCAAAACATGCTGACACTACTTCTAAAGTAGACACTTTGCCAACTTTAATGGTCAGCACTGAAGCAGAAGCAAACGACTACATTTGCAGTTCAACAGAAATTGAAGCTACACATAGTTTAAGAATAAAGTTTAAGAGGAAAAGAACATGGCTACAGTGTGATGATGATATTTCAGGTGTTGCTAGTCATCCTGTAGATATTTCTTCTGAAGAATGTGACTCTGATAGTTATAAAAGTAGAGAAAAACAAAATTTGAAGTCTTCAAGAAAACGTAGAAAATTAGAAAAAGTTGACTCCATTCAGAGTAACAGTGAAAAAGTCCATGAAGAAGGAGATCAATTTTATTGTAGGAGGACGGAAAAAGCAAGTGATCAGAGTCATGAAGAGTCAATTGAAGATGATCAGAATTATGATAAAATGCTTAATATATCAGTGCCAGGAACAGCTAATAGCTCCGGCTCTGTAAATATCACAGACAAGCACCCAGAAATTAAAAAGAGAATCCCTGTTATTAAACTTAAAAAGATATCTTTTATGAATAAAATTGAAGTTAATGGGTTGCGCCTTAAGTTTAAAGGGACACAAACAAAGCCTTACTGGAAGATTAAAAACTGTCATTCAGATGCATTTCAAGAAACATGTAATTTATTGACTGAAAATCCTGAAAAAATGGATCAGGTCAATCAGGCTAAGCTAAAGGATCTTGCAGTACATGGCAGAACTTGGAATGATAAAGAGATATTAGAAAAAGAGGTTACAGAACAGGACAGAACGCGGATTAATAAAGAGACAGTACTTAATATTAATGCCATTGCTAAAGAATCTGCAAGCAGTAAGCTGAGGGTTGAAGTGGAAAACAGGTTTTCATCTTCTAAAACACAACACATTCAAGAAACAGAAAAATGTGTGAAGGTACATAAATTTAAAGGTACAGAAGTTTCGATGGATCCAGTAGTGAAAGAGAATCACACAACAACAGAGAAAATTGACTTGAAAAAGACTATAACAAAAAATCATGTACTGAAAAAGAGTGATAGTTTAACAGCTGAACATCAAAAGGATAATAAATTGAAGGTGAAAATTGTTAGAAATAAAGAGAAAATATCAAAGGAAACACTGTTAACAGAGTTTGACAAGGCATTGTTGAATTCAGGAAAACTTAGAAAAGAAAAATTGAAACAGACCAAGAAAACAAATTTATTAGTAAGACATAAATCCCCTGATAACTCTGGAAGTGCCCTTGAAAACAATAGGGATATTCTTTTTGGAAAACCAGGCAAACATAAGGCAGTAAGGGAAGACAATATTCCATTACTCTTGAGGTCTAAAATAGCTCAAAAAATAGTTGACAAGGATAGAAAAGAAAAGTGTTCTAGAGATGAAGAAATACCTGATTTTCCACCAGTGACAAATCTAGACTCTATAAGTTTACCCCCACTTTCTTCAAGTATAAATACAGCAAATAATAATGTCAACAATAGTCCTAGCAAACCATCAGAAACTAATAAGTCATTAAGACCTTTAAGTGATTTGAAAAAGAGCTTGGAAAGCTTAGGAAGTGTTAAAAATTTGATACAAGGAAATCATAAAGCTACTCGATTGAAAGATATTCTTTTTGATGACGTGTTGACAGACTTGAAAAGTCCTTTTGAAACTACTCCCCAAGATGGAATGTTGAACTCAATTTACCCCTTCAGTAAGCATGATAAAAATTTTAAAGGAACAAACCTGTTCAGAACTGTTGATAGTCCAGTTAAGTGTAATAATCTTTTTAAAGAAAGCAATAATTTCTCGAAGGATAATAAAAAAGACTTGTTTACAGAGAACTGTACTCCAAAGCAGGACAATTTGCTGGCAAAATCAAGAGAATATAGCCTGAATGCGAAGTTAAGACTTGAAAAACCAAGTTCATTAACTGACTCTGCATTTATCAGACCAAATAACTTAGAAGCAAATCTTCTTTCACCAGTGCCAAGGCTTTTCTCATCAGATAAAATGCCTGCAAACCCAGTTCCATTTTCAAGTACACCTGCTTATGGCAACTCTCCCTGCAGAAAGAGGAGTTATTCTTCAATTGCAAGTCCAGACAGAAATGAAGGCAGTGCAGAGAAACAACTGCAGTTTGAGCCAGTTTCACTATTCCCACATTTGTCTGACGATGGCTATAACTCTGTTTTACCTGGGAGTAAAAACAATGAAAATGCTGGCGCTAGTTCAGATGAAGTTAATGAGGAAATGACAGAGAAACACTCTGTTGCAAGTAAGTATCAGAAGTGTTTTAACCCTTTTTATACGCCCATGTCAAAAACGGTTGCATTATATTATGGCCCCCCGGTGTCCGTCCCTCCGAACATCTGTCCATCCGTCTTTAAACTGTTTGTTTCCGGATAACTACTCTTACAGTTTACGTCCGATCAAACTGATACTTCATACATAGTTAGACCATGATGTGGGGCTGCACATATTGTTTCGAGGTTACTGTCCACCAAATATTTATAGAGTTATGTCCCTTTGAAATTTTTTGTAAACTTTCATTTCAAGATAACTTCTCCTAAAGTTTACATCCAATCAAGCTGAAACTTCATCCATAGTTAGACCATGATGTGGGGCAGCGCATTATTGTTTCGAGATTATGGTTCACCAAATAATAATACAGTTATGCCCCTTTGAAATTTTTTGTAAAATGTTCGTTTCCGGATGACTTCTACATTTTACATCCAATTTAGCTGATGCTGTTGAAACTTTACATACAGTAAGACCATGATATGGAACAGTGCATATTATTTTGAGGTTACGGTCTGCTAAATATTACCAGAGTTATACCTCTTTAACAGATTTTTCTAAACATTCTGTTTCCGGATAACTCCTCTTACATTTTGCATCTGATGAAGCTGAAACTTTACATATAGTAAGACAATGATGTGGAACAGTGCATATTATTTTTAGGTTACAGTCTGCCAGATATTACCAGAGTTATTCCCCTTTCACATATTTTTCTTAACATATTTTGTTTCTGGATAATGCCTCCCACATTTTACATCTGATGAAGCTTGAGCCATTGGGGCTTGAAGAAATAAATGGGCTTCACGATGCTTCCATGCAGAGCTGAAACTGACCACACACGAATACTGGTAAACTGCTTAGGGGATCTAAGCCTGCCCAGGCAAAGCAGTGCAAGTCGGACCGTCCATGCTTATAAACCCTGTTGGTTTCATTGGGTGACAGGGCTTGAGATGTCATTTCATCTCAATGTCGGGTAAAAGTCCCACAAAATTGGAAGCGACATCTCCAAAATGACCTATACAGTGTTGACGGGGACATTAAACCTCAAATCAAACATACAAACAATGAAGCTGAAACTTTACATAAAGTTAAGACGTTATGTGGAGCAGCGCATTTTATTTCAAGTTTACAGTCCACCACTTATTGCCAGAGTTATGCCTAGATTATTTTGAGGTTATGGTCCACCAGATATTACCGACCATGAAAATTTGTTTGAGACAGGTAGTTTGAGCCATTGTGGGTAATAACCCTCATTTCTTCCTTGGTTATGTTCCACAAAGCCAAACTTGTACAACAGTCAGTATATATATGCTCCATCTTACTAATTGCCACGGGCGTAAAATGCCCCGCTTGCGGAGCTTTTGTTGTATCAAATGGAATCTTCCTCATATATAGCAGGCATCTATTTCCAAATTTGGGGGTGACATGTTGTGCTATATATAATATTTATTCAGAAAAATGGCTGAACTTTTTGCAAATAGTATAGGCCCTGATCAGACGCTGCATTCTGCGACATCTGATCTGGGCCTGAATCGTTTGCCAGGGTACCTACTTTTGGGTTTCCATTACAAGATGGGTGAAAATTTATAGAAAAAAAAAACTAGCCTATAATGATACTCCAAAAAGGTACGAATTGGCTACCAGATGTTCGATTTTGAACAGATTCTTTCTATTAAAATACCCTTGACCCTCTTTTTCTAATGATGCAGAATATTCATCTGCTGACAACAATCAGGCATGTACAAATCACGCAAAGCATCTTGAGTTTCTAATTTTTGTGAGAATTTTTGGCCCTCCAAAATGCTCTGAGTGCACAAAATACTCTAGTGTTTTCTGTGAAAGCACTCTGATTACATATCGTCTTCCACAATTCGCAGAGTTTAATTTGAGTATTTCTGAAATTTGAGCAGTACGCCAGTGGCTGTATTCCTCAAGAAATTCTCACCAACTGATAACATTCTGTCATGTTATGAAGAGCTTATCTTATTCGCTCACCTGAGCACCAAGTGCTACTGGTGTGCTAATGATCAGTCAGTGTACGGCGTCGGTCTTGCCTTGCCAACAATTTGATTTAAATTGGGTGGTGAGGCAAAGGTGAGGGTAGAGGGGGACTGTTATTTCTTCTGTTTCTACACTCCTGTTCATTTTCCTTTTTCTCCTCTGTCCCTCACTTTCGTCTTCTCTACTATCTGATTCCTGCAGTGGCAACACAATATGGCGGATGTTGGTAACCAAAGTGACTGCAACATTAAAATCCACCCTAAGAAATGGAAGGTATGCAAGAAAAGGAATACAATATGGGCATGAGGGGTGGATAGAAAAATCCGTCCCTTGGGATCACTGGCCGGCATCAAATCCGTCCCTCGGGATCACTGTCCGGCATCACGAGGCACTCGGCAAGCCTCGTGATGCCAGACAGTGTCCCTCGGGACAGATTTTTCCACACCCATATAAGATTCTTATATTCTGCCCAAACCTGCTCCAAGTGTTTTCAGTGTGGCTATATGTTGGACCCATTATGCATTCAGTTGGCAATTTTCAGGTGAAAACTCTGAGGAAATGGAGATTATCTCAGCCAATGCCAGTGGTATAATGACATCTAATTCAAGTTGGAAGTTGTCAGATACACAGGTTCAAAAGGCCTTTGATTGGTTTCAAAACAAACAAGCTGAAGAAGCAGTAAAAGTCACTGAAAAACCTGTGCCATTGTCCACCACCATTTTGAATTGTGAAGACATTTCAAAAACTCCTGCTCCAAAAGTTAAGTTGAAGCTGAAAAGGTTAGATATAGCCCCTAGTAAAGATAGCCAAATTGAACATGAGAAAGCTTGTGAAAATGAAATGACAAAAAATGTAACAAAAAATCAGAATGAGAATGTCACCAATCTCTCTGTTCCTGGTGCTTGTGTGGAGAAACCTGTTGCCAGGGAAAAACTTAGTAATGTAGCAAAACCTGCAGCCGAACAGACACTTCAGTTTGACAATGAAACAAGCTTTGGCACTTTAACAGGTCACAAAGATAAGGTTGCTAAAGATATACTATGTAAAAGTAAGCCAGGATTTACAAGTGAAATTTTGACTTCAATTTCATCCACTAGTCAGTATGTCACTCTGGATGAGACAGGTTTTCAAGTGGATGGAGATGGATACAAAGGGCAAAGTGCAAATAATTCAAATGAAGTTGATAGTGCTTTATGTAAAACTTCTGCTGCTAATAATTTGACAGGAAGTATTTCTAATATTGAATATGTTCAAGAACAACATGATGAAACCCCGAAGACAAGCACTGTGATAAATGTTCCAGAAAGTGCTGGTATTGTTGAAGATGTGAACAATTCTGAGACACAAAGTGTTACTGAGGACAAAGATATATTAAAGGAAAATTGTAGCAAACAGTCTGACACAGAGCTAACGGATGAAACAGTCAGTACTAATGTTGAAAACGAGGATGGTGCTCTTGATATAATGGATGACACAACTGATAAGTATGTTGATGATACCTTGGAGAAAGATACAAGTCAGCCAGATGAACCTAACACAGACTCAGGTGATGAAGACAGTAGCAGTGTGAGTGGCATTGAGGAAGATGATGAAACAGTAGAAAAGATTGATATTCTTTCCCTGTATGCATCTGATGATGCCTCTTTCTTAGACGATGATGAAGATCTTGTCCAAATTAGGTATGATAAATTCTAATTATTACAGTTTGCATCATGCTTATTTCTTTGCATTGACCTAATAAGAGTGAACTGCCCATTTTATGGCCACCTTTGAGACCGTTCAGACCACTTTTGAATGGCCCCAAACATGGTCTCTCGTTAGAGGACTCTGGGCATAGACAACACAAAGAAAGAGCTTCTGAACTCCTAAATTAACTTCTAAAAGCAGAATTAGTCTTAATAGCAGAATTTCGCTGTATATATTAGCTTCTTCATACATACTAGGTAAGTGGCCGAATATGGTTGAGAATTTTGAATCCAGGTTGACTTCTAAACTAATTAGATTCTAGACGGGCCTCCGTTGCCTAATGGATAAGAGCGCTGACTCTTAGTCATTAGGTCTCTCACCGCCGTGGGTTCGAGCCTCGCTCGGGTCACGTGTGAGACGCCAAGTTCTGCAACGGAAGGTCAGGTGGTTTTTCTCCGGGTACTCCGGTTTTCACCCACCTATGATTAACGATCGGCTCGATATGAGTGAAATAATCTTGAAAGGGCCGTAAAACCCAAACCAAAAAAAAAAAATTAGATTCTAATGATTTTGGGTTTGGCCAATCTGTTTGAAATTTATTGAAAATAATGTGCCATGGCTGGGCTTGGTAACTGCTCTCAGCAATAATTACAAAAAAACACAAAAACGTATGTTTCCATAGCTCCAGACAAGGTGGGTTTTTGGTGAGTAATTAAGGGGAATGGATACGCCTTCAGGGGAGGCAACCCCTGCAAAAGTATTTTTGTCTCCCATGTCACTTTATAGGGGTCAACTCTTAAAGGAAAGAATTTGCTTCAGAGGAGCAAAGTCTTTCCTTTAAGAGTGGACCCTTTTTCAGTGGGACAGGGTTTATAGAAAAGCTAACCGGAAGTCCCACAAGTTTTCTCCCTTTGAAGAATGGATGAAAAATCTGTCAGATGTTCCCATGCCTCTTAAAGATAATATTTCTTATTTCACCATATAAACATGTCATGTGGGTATTCATTTAACTGCCTCACTGAGATGGCTCAAATGAATATCCACAACATAGGTCTTTGTGGACAGACATTTGATAAAATTATCCTTTAATTATTGTCGCACCTGCTTGTAGCAGGGTGCGACATAGGCGTCCGATTTTCCATCCATGCGTCCGTTTGTCTGTTCGTCCATCCGTCTGTTAACATTTATGTCGAAGTTCGACATTTACGTCAAAGTTTTTATTTTACAAACCCGAGCTACCATCAAACCTTACATGAAACATCTCATAGACCATCTCACTTTGTAAGCACCTTGACATGGTGACTTTGACCTATATTTTGCGCTCCAGTGACTTTGACCATTATGTCGAAGTTCGACATTTACGTTCAAGTTCGACATTTACGTCAAAGTTTTTATTTTACAAACCTCAGCTACCATCAAACCTTGCATGAAACATCTCATTGACCTCCTCACTTTGTAAGCACCTTGACATGGTGACTTTGACCTATATTTTGCGCTCCAGTGAATTTGACCATTGCGTCGAAGTTTGACATTTACGTCGAAGTTCGACATTTACGTCAAAGTTTATATTTTAAAAACCTCAGCTACCATCAAACCTTACATGAAACATCTCATAGACCTTCTCACTTTGTAAGCACCTTGACCTGGTGACTTTGACGTATATTTTGTGCTCTATTGACTTTGACCATTACATCGAAGTTCGACATTATGGCGAAGTTTGTATTGTAATCAACTATACGACTAAACAATCATCAAACCTTTCATGAAACTTCATCCTATGCTCCTGACTAGGCAAGCACCTTGACCCGGTGACCTTGACCTATATTTTATGCTCCAGTGACTTTGACACAAATTAAGTTGATGTTCCAGATCTTGTCAAATAAAAGGCCTACAACCATAAAATCTTGCATAGTGCTTCTCCTTGATGTACTGACTCTGCAGGTACATTGACATGGTGACATTGACCTATATTCTACTCTCCAAAGACTTTGACACATTTTACGATGAAGTTCCAGATCTCCTCAATTAAAAGGCTCACAACCATCAAATCTTGTATAATGCAGGTACCTTAACCTGGTGACCATGACCTATATTTCACGCTCCAGCGACTTTGACACATTTAGGCGAAGTTCCACATCTCTGCAAGTAATAGGCCTACAACCATCAAATCTTGCATAATGCTGTTTCTAGATGTACTGACTGTGCATGTACCATGACTTGGTGACCTTGACCTATTTATCATACTCCATTGACTTTACACATTTTAGGTTGACATACCATACCTTCTTAACTGTAAGGCCTACAACCACCAAACCTTGCATGGTGCTTCTCTTACATTTACTGACTTTGCGAGTTCTTTAACCTGGTAAACTTGACCCATATTATGCACTCTAGTGACTTTAACACATTTTACATCAATGTTCTATATGTCCTTAAATAAATGGCCTACAGCCACCAAGCCTTGCATAGTGCTTCTCCTCGATGTACTGATTTGGCACATACCTTGACCTGGTGACCATGGCCTATATTTTTTGGTCCAGTGACTTTGACACATTTTACATCAACTACCAACTGCTAAGAATGAAATTTACTTATGTAATAACAATGTTCTGATTGTGGCTTCTGTGACTTTTGCCCCTAGCAGGTGCGATGCCGCCTCCTGCGGAATTCTTGTCACCAAAATTAATACTAGGGCTGGGTACTGCCTTTAGAAACTGTTCCATTGTATACTGCCGGCCTCGATAGCTCAGTCGGATGCGCGTCTGACTGGTTATCAGGAGGATACGGGTTCGATAACCTGCCGGGGTTGGCAACATTCTTTCGTGGAGATTGAACAAGAAATCTTTTCTACAGGCCTTTTCTCCCTTCTGCAGATTCAAGAAGGACACTTGTCAGTTTCTGGCAAAAGAATGTGCACTGTACTGGTGAACCGCTTAAGCCTGCTCAGGAAAGTGTGGAAAGTTAAACTGACCGACTCAAAAATGACCCAGATAGTGATGATTGGGCCATTAAACTCCAATACAAACAAAACCATTGTATACAGTGGGACACAACCATGTAGCCCAGTACATACTGCAGTAAACAGCAAGTGTTTGTTAATAGTAAAATACATTAAAATAAAAAAAGACAAATAAACAGAGAATCATACCACATTTTCTTAAATTCTCCATTGTTGGTTTTCATGTGTGCTTTTAAATTCATGTGGTCTCTGGCTGTGAAGCTTTATTTATTTGGTTATAGTAATTGTTTTTCTGGGGATTGGTGGAACGGCGGCAATCCTTTGTGTTATTTTTTTCTTCTTTTAGCTCACCTGAGCACAAAGTGCTCATGGTGAGCTATTGTGATCGGTCAATGTCCGTCGTGCGTCATGCGGCGTCAACAATTTACTTTAAATGCTAACTCCTCCTTAACCCTTGAGTCAATTTCAATAAAACTTTGTAGGAATATTGCTTAGGTGACCCTGTACAAAAATAGCTAAAATCCTTCCGCTCCGCTGAACAAGATGGCCACCAGAGCTAAAAATTGAAAAATCTTTAAACGACAACTTCTGTACCTTTAGGCCAATATCATTCAAACTTTATTGGAGTGTTGCTTAGGTGAACCTCTACCAAAAAAGCTAAAAAGGTTCCGCTCCGGTGAACAAAATGGCCACCAGAGCTAAAAATAGAAAATTCTTTAAACGACAACTCCTCCTGTACCTTTGGACCAAATTAATTCAAACTTCATAGGAATGTTGCTTAGGTGACCCTCTACTAAAATAGCTAAAAGGGTATTGCTCTGATAAGCAAAATGGCTGCCAAAGCTATAAATAGAAAAATATCGTAAATTTGCTTCAAACCCAAACTCCTCCTCAACCTTTGGGCCAATTTGATTCAAACTTCACAGGAATGTTGCCTAAGTGACTTCCTACCAAAATAGCTAAAATCGTTGTATTCCAACAAACAAGATGGCCGCTAGAGCTAAAAATAGAAAAAATCTTTAAACGACAACTCCTCCTGTACCCTTGGGCATATTTCATTTTAACTTCATCAGAATGTTGCTTTGGTGACCATCTACCAAAATAGCTAAAAGAATTCTAATCTGATGAGCAAATTGGCCGCCATAGGTAAAAATAGAAAAACATCGTAAATTTGCTTCAAATTCTAACTCCTCCTTAACCCTTGGGCCAATTTGATTCAAACTTCACAAGAATATAATGTAGGTGACTCCCTATACAAATAGCTAAAATCATTCCGCTCAGACAAACAAGATGGCCGCCAGAGCTAAAAATAGAAAAAAATCTTTAAACAACAACTCCTCCTCAACCATTGGGCCAATTTTATTCAAACTTCATAGAAGTGTTGCTTATGTGACCCTTTACCAAAATAGCTAAAACGGTTCCACTCCGGTGAACAAAATGTTCCCAGATGCTATTTATCAAGTTTCATGGAAATCTGCCCAGTGGTTCTGGAGAAGACTATTTTTGAAGGGTTTTTACCATATATGGCTTGGCGGCCATTTTGGTCATGTGACCTGGACCCCCATAGCCCCAAATAACTGGACCAGAAAATGCCAAACTGCCTTTATATAATCCTGTCCTTGGCTAGAGACAATGACTAGCTGTATTGTTTATACCGGAATAGGGACCAAGGGTCCATAACATCTGAGTTATGTCCCTTGGTAGGTTTTCAAAAATTAAAATACAATTTGTTCAGTAACTTTTATGTTTGTGGCCCTGCCTCAATGAAACTTATACCACACTTGCTCTTTTAAGTTAGAAAGTGGTCAAGGGCCCTTAACTCGTAAAATTATGCCAAGTTACCATGTCGTACAGTGATGTAAGATTGAATTTAAAATATTTTTATACTATGGGTCTGTATTCGCTAATACTGCAGCATCAGGGCTATAGACAGATCCTCTGATAGTTCTAGTTATGCACTATTTTTTGGCCATGTGCCATTTCCCTGACCCATTATCCATTTGAACAATTGTTAGCTCACCTGGAGCAAAGCTCCATGTAAGCTTATGATGTGGCCTGTTGTATGTCCATCCGTCGTCCATCCATCGTTAACTTTTCCCATTTTCAGCATCAACTGAACAGGAAGTCAGATTAAGCTGATACCTGACGGGAGGCATCCTTGTAGCATGGAAATTCAGATTTACTAAAATGGTTCTGTTCGGATGTCCAAGATGGCCGCCATGGTGGCCATTTGGAAATTCTTCAAACTAATCTCCTCCCGAACCAAAGGTAAAGCTGAAACTTGATGGGTAGGCTTTGGGATGACATGAAGATTCAGATTTGCTAAAGTCATTCCTTGCCAACATCCAAGATGGTCACCATGGTGGCCGTCTTGAAATTCATCAAACAACATGTCCTCCCGAATCAAAGGTCGAATTGAGCTGAAACTTGTTGGAAAGCATCGAGTTGAGATTGAGACTTTGTTTTGCTAAAATAATTCCATTTCGATCTCCAAGATGAGCACAATGGTGGACGCCTTGAAATTCTTCAAATGATATCTCCTGAACCAGAGGTTGGATCGAGTTGAATCTTCGTGGAAAGCATTGGGGTGAAATGGAGATTCAGATTTGCTTAAATCATTCCATTCCAGTATATCCAAGATGCCGCCATGGTGGCCATCTTGACATTCTTCAAACGACATCTCCTCCCAAACCAAATGTTGAATTGAGCTGAAACTTGATGGGAGGCATCAGTGTGACATTGATATCAAGATTTGCTTAAATTGCTCCGTACTGATACCCAAGATGGCCGCCATGGCTGCCAACTTGAAATTTTTTATACAAAATCACCTCCCATGCCAGAGTAATGATCAAGCTCAAACTCGATCTGGGAGGCATCTGGGTGACATTGAGATTCAGATTTGCTAAAATTGTTATATTCCGATATCCAATGCCATCTTCAAACGACATCTCCTGAACCAGAGGTTGGATGGAGTTGAATCTTTATGGAAGGCATAGGGGTGAAATGCTAAAATAGTTCTGTTCTCTTGAAATTCTTCAAATGACATCTTTTCCCGAACCAAGGGTTGGATTGGTCTGAAACTTGATGGAAGGCATCCGGGCAACATTGAGATTCAAATTTGCTAAAATTGTTCTGTTCCAATATCCAAGATGGCTGCCATGGAGGCCATTTTGAAATTCTTCAAACGACGTCTGCCGATTCAGAGGTCAGATCAAGCTGAAACTTGATTGGAGGAATTGGGGCAACATGGAAATTCTTATTTGCTAAAATCGTTCCATTTTGAAATTCTTCAAATTATATCTCCTGAACAAGAGGTCGGATGGAACTGAAACTTGATTGGAGGCATCGGGGCGACATGGAGATTCAGAATTGCTGAAATTATTATGTTCTATTATCTAAGATGGCTTCCATCATGACTATCTTGAAAATCTTCAAACCACATCAAGTTCAATTGAGCCAAAACTTGATGGGAGGCATTTGGGTGACATGGAGATTCAGACTTCATAGAACAATTCTGCTCTGCTATCCCAAATGGATGCCATGTTGGCCATCTTGAAAATCTTCTAACCACATCTGTTACCGAATGGTTTGTTTGGTTGAGGTTTAATGTCGCGGTCAACACCATTATGGTCTGTTGCACTGAGTTGAAATTAGTGGGAGGCATTTGGATGACATGGAGATTCAGAATAACTAAAATTGTTCCATTCTGATATCCCAGATCGTGACCATCTTTAACCCTTTTTGTACCAAATGGAACTTTCCTCCTTATATATAGCAGGAGTCCATTTAAAAAATTAGGGGTGTCAGGTTTTGTTTTCGTCAAAATTTATTTGGAAAATGACTGGACTTCTAGCAAACAGTGGAGGCCCTGATCAGACACCACATTCTGCGTCGTCTGATCTGGGCCTACACTGTTTGCCAGGGTACCCGTTTTGGGGTATCTGGTACTAAATGGGTTAAGCTCTTCAAAGCACAGGACTGGTCTGTATTGTAATTTCATACAAGATTTACAGGGAGGGGCAGCTCAGGTATTGCTAAATGCAATGTGATCTGATAGACACTGAGGCACAATGTAATATAGGATCAGCCTCATCCAGGTGAGCAATTTCTGGCACACTTGGGTCTCTAGGTTTTGATTAGCCTTGCCCACTTACCGTTGACTTGACAGTTGTGGTCTGGTTTCTCTGGCGGCAATAGATCAAAACAGCAGATTTTAGATATCAACATTGATTCTCGGTTCACACAATTATTTGAAGACATACGCAGATGTCTTTGATGTTAGAGATCACCTCGAAGTCGGCTATTTTGTCTTTACCTCGCATCCAGACTATAATTAGCAGCGAAATTCCAAAATTGAACCGTTCAGTTATAAAAACAAAAAAATTCAAATAATACCTCATGGATCTAAAATAGTCACTAATGATAAAGGGGGAATTACCTGTATTCACCCCATTGTAAATCGATAGAGAAATTTTTGTTTTTTAGAAATCTTCTGATAAAATCCAGAACATACTGAAAGTACCAGTACGGCCAAAAAGTACTGTGGTATGTACTGCCGGATGAAAACATCGTCATATACCGGTGCACCTGTTTTACCGCGCGACCCTGAAGAGGCGCTGTGCTTTGCTGTGTCTCATCTAGGTTTACACTGTTAAACTTTGCTCAGACCTATCTGTCTGAATACATATTACGATAAATTCCGTAATTATATGATGGAAAAATGAATATATTTTATATGAAATGATACTCATGTATATAAACTAAATCCCCACTATAGTAACTTGATCTGCCACACAGTGTCACATCGCCCAGATGTTCCCAGATCATCTGCATGTTGCACTGGCCCATTGATGCTGTCACTCTTGTAATGAGGCGGAGTGTACAATTTGCTGAGCATGCAGATAGTTGGGTTTATTTCTTGTGTCCAGCATATTTGTGAGAAAATCAAGCTTTTCTGTAGGCTGTTTTTGTTAGCTCACCTGTCACGTAGTGACGAGGTGAGCTTTTGGGATCACTTTTTGTCCGTCGTGCGTGTGTGCGTGCATAAACTTTTTCTTCAAATGACATCTCCTCCTAAACCACTGATCGGATTTTAACCAAACTTCACAAGAATGATCCTTAGGTGGTCCCCTTTCAAAGTTGTTCAAATGGTTCCGTCCATTGCACATCTAGGTCACAGGAGCTAAAAATAGATTTTTAAAATGAAAACTTTAAATATCTTCTTCTCTGAAACCGAAAGGCCCAGGTCTTTGATATTTGGTATGAAGCTTCATCTAGTGGACCTCTACCAAGATTGTTCAAATTATGGCCCTTGGGCCAGAAATGCCCCCGCGCCGGGGGCCTTTGAGTTTATATAGGCTTATATGGGGAAAATCTTTAAAAATCTTCTCTGAAACCACAAGGCCAGGTCTTTGATATTTGATGTGAAGCTTTACCTAGTGGACCGCTACCAAGATTGTTCAAATTATAGCCCTAGGGCCAAAAATGCCCCGCACCGGGGGCCTTTGGTTTCACATAGGCTTATATTGGGAATCTGGGTAAGGTGCTAGATCTTTAAAAATCTTCTCTGAAACTACAAGGCCTAGGTCTTTGATATTTGGTGTGAAGCTTCATCTAGTGGACCTGTACCAAGATTGTTCAAATTATAGCCCTAGGGCCAAAAATGCCCCCACCCCGGGGGCCTTTGGTTTTACATAGGCTTATACAGGGAAAATCTTTAAAAATCTTCTTCTTTGAAACCGAAAGGCCCAGGTCTTCGATATTTGGTATGAAGCTTCATCTAGTGGACCTCTACCAAGATTGTTCAAATTATGGCCCTTGGGCCAGACATGTCCCCGCCCCGGGGGCCTTTGTGTTTACATAGGCTTATACATGTATAGGGAAAATCTTTAAAAATCTTCTTCTCTAAAACCACAAGGCCCGGGTCTTTGATATTTGGTGTGAAGCTTCACCTAGTGGACCTCTACCAAGAATGTTCAAATTATAGCCATGGGGCCAAAAATGCCCCCGCACCGGGGGCCTTTGGTTTCACATAGGCTTATATTGGGAAAATCTTTAAAAATCTTCTTCTCTGAAACCGCAAGTCCCAGATCTTTGATATTTGATGTGAAGCTTCATCTAGTGGACCTCTACCAAGATTGTTCAAATTATAGCCCTGGGGTAAAAAATGCCCCATCCCCGGGGCCCTTTGGTTTTTCATAGGCTTATATAGGGAAAATATTTAAAAATCTTCATCTCTGAAACCACAAGGCTCAAGTCTTTGATATTTGGTATGAAGCTTCACCTAGTATAGCCCTTGGGCCAAGAATGTACTAGAGACACTGATTCTCAGGTGAGAGATTCAGGGCCCTCTGGGCCCTCTTGTTTGGTTTTTCCTCCACCTTACCCAGTTTTCCACCGCTTTACTTTGTATGAGTAAAATATTCTTCAGGGAGGCAGCCTTTCAAAATATTTTTCCCTTGTCAATAGGGATCTTCCCTTAATGGAAAGAATTTGCTCCTAAGGAGCAAATTATTTCCATTAAGAGTAGATCACTTCTCAGAAGAAGTCAGATTATAGGATTTGTTTGATTTGAGGTTTAACGTCCCCTTCAACACAGTATAGGTCATTTTGGAGATGTTGCTTCCAATTTTTTGGGGACTTTTACCCGACATTGAGATGAAATGACATCTCAAGCCCTGTCACCAAATGAAACCAATAGGGTTTATAAGCATGGCCGGTCCGCCTCGCAGTGGTTTACCAGTACTAGTGTGCGGACTGTTTCAGCTCTGCGTGGAAGCATCATGCAGCCCATCTATTTATAGAAAGCCAACAAGAAGTCCTTAAAAAAGAATCAGCAGAAGACTTGTTGCGGGCCAAAAGTTTACCCTTAAAACCAGTGAATCTACAATTTAAAAATTTCTTATTATAGACGGCCCCCGCCTATAGGGGCTTGAAGAAATATATGGGCTGAATGATGCTTCCACGCAGAGCTGAATCCGGCCCGTGCACTAGTACTGGTAAACCGCTTAGAGGATCTAAGCCTGTTCAGGAACCACGGTGCAAGGTGTACCGTCCATGCTAATAAACCCTATTGGTTTCATTGGGCAACAGGGCTTGAGATGTCATTTCATCTCAATGTTGGGTAAAAGTCCCACAAAATTGGAAGAAACGTCTCCAAAATGACCTTTACAGTGTTGACGGGGACGTTAAACCTCAAATCAAACAAACAAATTCTTATTATAGAGGGAATGATGTGAAAAGGTCTGATTCACGTGAAGAAGAGGGGACAGCAGCGGTTGGTGTTGTTAGTAGGACAGGCTCCAGCAGTGAAGGGTCAGAAACTGTGGACATGGATTTAGAGACGGTGTCCTCTCCAAGTCACAGTCCTGATGCTCAGATAGAGGTAAAGTTACTGTAAATACACCCTTGAAATAAGAGTGAGTGTGTTTTAGTTTTACGTACCACCAACAGCTAAGGTCATACGGAGACGGGACCCAGGTTGAAAGACTCGTCTGAAAGTCTGGAGAAGCCCAAGATCAAACCCTGATCCCTGGTTTATGAGGCCAGTTTATCCACTACTACACAGAGGCTTCTCCTCAGAATAAGAATTACTGTGATGGCTTACTGGGCATTTTCTGCATGTTTAGTAGGGCCAAAAGTTGGCCTCATTCCCGGTGTCAAATAGCTGCACTTTTTAGCTCACCTGTCACATAGTGACAAGGTGAGCTTTTATGATCACATTTTGTCCGTCGTCTGTCCTGTGTGCGTCTGTTCCTGCATCCGTAAACAATTTCATATAAGTATATCTCTAATACCCCATGGCCAGTCTTGATCAAATTTCATGAGCAGCATCATCAGATAGGGGGAAAGGCTGCATAAGGTTTTTGGGCTGATCGGATTGGATTTCTGGTTGCCATTGCAACAAATAGCTCCCATAGACTTACCATGGGAAACATTTTAAAAATCTTCTTCTCTGAAACCACATGGCCCAGAGCTTGTAGCAATGCCAGGTGGTCACCTACATAAATCCTGCCAATCATGCTTCTGGGGTCCAAATTGGCCACACCCCAGGGCCCCTTAGCTCCCATAGACTTGTAATGGGGGAAAAAAAGCTGAAATCATGAAGCACAGTGCTTAGATATTTAGTATGCAGCAACATAAAATGGTCACCTAGATAAATTCTGCTAACCATACCCTTGGGCTAAAATTGGCCACACCTCATGGCTCATCAGTTTCCATAGACTTATAAGGGGAAAAACTTCAAAAATCTTCTTCTGAAACCAACAGGCCCAGAGCATAGATATTTAGCATGCTGCTACGGCAAGTGGTATCCTACATACTTGCAGGTAGGAGAGATAAGAGGAGTAAACACATGCATAAGATGCAGAGCTAATAATTTAAATTAAAAAGTGTTCTTATGGAGTCTACTAAACAAATTTTATATGAAAAGAAAGAACTTGAAACAAGGATTTAAGATGTGAAATTTTTAAGAAGAAAAATTGTTGTAACAAAAAGATAATTCAGTGTATTTATACAGCTTCTTTGTTTCTTTCTGGGACCCCTGTGGAGTAATGGATACTTGCTGTATCTGATAAATGGCTGGCTGTTAAAGGCTAGTTATAAAGGTTCAAAGTGGAAGTGTTACTTGCAAAATGGAGGGAAAACAAGGAGATTCTATTAGTTCAAGTGGTTTGACAGAGTCTTCACCTGGAAGTAGTATTTTACTTTCAGACAGCCGTGCTATGGAAGAACTCTCAGGATTTGTCAACAGTGATGTCCGTCCAGAATCATGCATAACTGACCCATTCAATAATATTTTCTACCATCTGATGCCAGCTCAGGACAGCACAAATATTATGTTTTATAATAAACCTCTATACAACAACATAATGACAGTACTAAGTCAAGAATTCAAGTTTCCATCAGATGATGCAAAGAAATTTCATATAAAAACACATGTGGACAGTAAAAGATGCAATATTTATATAGACAGGGAAATTATGTCTATTTGTGCTAGTGGACCTGGACATGTCTTCTGGAAAGAAAATAATTTTAGAAAACTGTCAGAAAATATGTATAGGAGTTTTGTTCATAACACTAATGCTGTACTCAACACAAGTTTACAAAACCAAAACAATCAAAGTTTATCAGCTACCCAGAGCTCAACACATGAAAATCAGTCTGGGAGTAATTACACCACAATAGATGAAACTTATGTGATACCCCCTACAGCACCAGTAACACAGCTTTCAATAGAGCAGCCAGAACTTTCTCAGCAGGTAGAGTCTACTCAGCCACAAGATGCACAAATAGTGAGACAGATATCTACCCTAATGGACATGATTCATACCCTGCAGTGTCAGATGACAAAACTCACAAAGCAAGTTAATGAATTAGTATGTCAGGCAACAAGTAACTCAGTCTATAGGACTGTTGATGAAACCTACAACTCGGGCACATTAAGCATTACAACAAATGAGGAGGCTGTCAGTCAAACAAGAGAGGAAACTGACAGGAATCACACTGATGTGCCACCAATCTCAAGGACACCCCGACCAGGCAGTTCTTCATATAGTGATGTTGTCCAACGCACATCCACACCTAAGACTCCAAAACAACAAAATAGCAACACACCAAGACCAGCACAAAGGACTAGACAGCCACAAAGGTCAGGCAGTTCATCTAGACCCAAATCTCCATCATCAACAGCATCACAGAACAGATATATCTCAGAGAACATTCTGCTCATGGGTGACTCATTGATTTCATCCGTTAACGCTAAGGGTTTGAAGCAAGGAGTCTTCAAACAAGGCATATCGGGAGCAAAAGTTGACCACATATTGAAAAAAGCAAAATGTTTAACATTGACCAGTTCTCGCATGTTATCATATATGTGGGAGGAAATGATGCATCGAGTGGATCAGATACTGAATACTTCGAAGAAATTTATGAACAAGTCATTCAGTATCTGAAACAAGCAAACAACTCATGTCAGATATATCTATGCAATGTATGCCCTAGAGTAGACACGGACATGTCTGACATGAATGAAGCTATTCGTAGATTGTGCCAGCATCACAACATAAGCATGGTTGACATAAATACAGCCTTTTATGACAAACGTGGTTCCGTCATTGGACGCTATTATGGTAAAGACTCAATTCACCTGTCAACCTCAGGAGTGAAGAGGATGCTAGGTGTAATTGATAAAGAAATTAAGATTGTGGCTGATTATGACAGCTGTGTTTATAAAACCCACCAGCAGAAGAAAATTCATCTGCACAATAGACAGTTACAAGCTGATGGTCAAAAACACACTTCCCATAAACACTCTGCCCATGAATCAAAAACTAGATACTATACTCAAAGGGCCAATAGAGACGCAACCCAGTGCTATAAATGTGGAGAAACAAACCATGAAACGCGCCTATGTAGACATGTTGTACAGTTAAAATGCTTCCACTGTGGTTTCTATGGTCACAAATCTGCTCGATGCGTAAATGAGTAGGAACTCGGCAATGTTGCCACTTGCAATTCTGAGTCAATTTCTGTTTCAAATAGGTATTCTTCTTTATATGCAATTTGCTCAGAATGTAATTCAAGTATATGTTATTGTTTCAGTGACAGTCAGGTTGCTTATTCCGAAATGCAGGACCAAACTGCATCAAATGATTCTTGTCGAGGCTATAGTAATGTGACACTGATAAATGAAGACAGAAACCAAATGCTTATGAATCAGAATGAAATTTCACATAGAACTGAAAATCATGACAGTGTTGCTGAAGATGGAATGTTAAATACTATCTGTATTTACAATAATTTGCCAGAAACTTCTGTTTTATATTGTACTGATTCTAGTATGCATGATATTTCTTTCCAGAGGCCCTCAAATGATCATGAAAATATATGTAATAGTAACTGTATGTCACCTTACCATTCTTATCAATGTGATCATAATAGTAATTATCATACTAATCAGTCTAATGATACACCACAGTCTTCAAGCACCATCTCAGATAATCTGAGCTACTCTATGCCTGATTCCCAGCAGGTATCAATTAGCCAGGTACCTGTGCAAAATACACAACAGGTATCAAGTACCACTTCATTGGGTAACCTAAATTCATTGATACAGGATTCACAGGATTTATCTCTCAATCAGGCTGCAGAACAAAATCACAATGCTTTAAATCTAGGATTCAAAGATAAAGGCTTTAGAATAGGGCACCTCAATATTCAGGGACTAACTAATAAAATAGATCAGATAAAATTACTTCTTCAGTCTGAACAAAATTTTATTCATATATTGGGTCTGAGTGAAACCAAGTTACATCAAGCTCACCCTGATACACCATTTGAAATAATTGGCTATCAAAAGCCTTTTAGGCGGGATAGAAAAGAAAACACAGGTGGAGGGCTCCTAGTCTATGTAAAAGATGGAGTCTCTTGTAGCAGACGGTCAGATCTAGAGCATGAAAAACTTGAGTGTATATGGATCGAAATAAAACCGGTAAAAAGTAAGCCTTTTTTAGTTGGTCATATATACAGACCCCCAAATTCCACCGTTCAGTGGAATGAATTCTTCGAAGAAAGTATCGAAAAAGTTTTACGGGAAGAAAAAGAAATTCATCTGCTTGGTGACATAAATAGAGATCTCCTTAATGGTCAAATACACAGAGCATGGACTGATTACATGGAACCATTTGGTTTTACTCAGTTAATCTCTGAAGCCACAAGGGTAACATCTAACACAAGAACCCTACTTGATCACATTTATACCAACTGTCCAGAGAATGTTAAGTCTGTAACTGTACCCAAGATAGGACTGAGTGACCATTTTCCAGTATTTCTCATAAGAAAAATGCATAATCGCTCGCCAACAGGTAATCATTACACTATATCATACAGATCATTTAAAAACTTTGATGAAGCTAAGTTTATCAATGATCTCCAGTCTGTTCCTTGGGATCTTATCAAATTATTTGATGATACAAACGATATATTAGAGGCATGGACAGATCTTTTCCTAGAAGCAGTTGACAGTAATGTACCTATTAAACAACATAGGGTCAGGCATAAAAACCAGCCTCAGTGGATAACACCCGACATTCTTGATGCCATAAAAACCAGAGACAGACATAAGTCCCTTGCAAATAACAATGAATATAAGTAATGGAGAAACAAAGTTTCCAAGATGATAAAAGAATCCAAAAAGTTACAATATCAGACCTATATAGAAAACAATAAGGATAAGCCAGGCAGTATCTATAAACTTTTTCAAGAAGTAGGTGCTGGAAAAAGTTGTAGGAAACAATCCAGTATTTCATCTGTCAGCAATAATGGGTCACACATTGAGGATCCCAAGGCAATTGCTGACTCTTTCAACAATTTCTTTATTAATGTTGCTACGAAAATTAAAGAACCAGTCACGAATTCTAATCATGAAAAATTAAATGAATTTTGTCAAACCAAGCTTCCAGAAAACACTAAATTTCATATTTCTAATATTGAAAAAGAAAAGGTTTTAAATTACCTTTCAAGTATAGACATAAGCAAATCAACTGGTAATGACAATATTGGGCCCCGTTTGCTTAAACTGGCAGCACCTTATATAGCTGATGATATTGCTTTCATTTGCAATCATAGTATAAATAATGCTATGTTTCCGAATAAATGGAAAGAGGCTAAGGTCTCACCTCTCCACAAAAATGGTCCCCATGACGATGTAAACAATTATCGACCAATATCAATTTTACCTGTTTTGTCAAAGGTTCTTGAGAAACATGTCCATGATTGCCTTTCAGGCTTTCTTCAAGACCATAATCTATTACATAAAACTCAATCCGGTTTCCGAACACAGCATTCTTGTGAAACTGCTTTAGTACATATGACTGATTCATGGTTAAATGCAATCGATAATGGGAAAATGGTAGGAGTTGTCCTTGTTGACTTTAAAAAGGCTTTTGATCTTGTTGATCATCAAATTCTGTTGTCAAAACTTAAATTATATGGTATTGAAAACGAAAGCCTTAAATGGTTTAACACATATCTGACACATAGACAACAGCAAGTTTCTGTAAACAACAGCAAGTCTGATTTTGAGACAGTTAATTGTGGGGTTCCCCAAGGCTCCATTTTAGGTCCTTTGTTGTTTTTGCTATTCATTAATGATTTACCTTTATGCATTGATAATGTTTCTGCTGATCTGTACGCCGATGACACTACTCTGTATGACATTCAAAATTCTTCAGAAATGATTGAGCAGAATCTTCAATTAGCTCTCAGTCAACTTCATATGTGGTGCAAAAGTAATGGTATGCTTCTAAATGCAGCAAAAACTAAAGTCATGTTGGTCACTACTAATCAAAGACGTCGAAGATTAAATACTTCTGGTCTTAAACTTCAATATATGGGTGAATCATTGAGGACTGTTTCCAGTGAAAAAGTTTTAGGTGTCTTTGTGGATGATAATTTATCATGGTCTAACCATGTCAAACATATAACAAAGAAAATCTCATCGAACATATGGCTTTTGTCTAAAATTAAAAGTTTTTTATCGCAAGCTCATCGTATTCAATTCTACAAATCATACATACAACCTCACATTGATTTTTGTAACATTGTATGGGGCAGCACTTCAGAATCTCATAAAATGAAAATTTATCGGCTTCAGAAACGCGCATGTAGAGTTATTATGGATTACAATGTTGAAGACTCACACGAAGCTATGAGTTCTTTGAAAATACTGTCTTTTTATGATCGATTGTTCCTTAGAAAAGCAAAGTTTATGTTTAAGGTATATAATGAGCTGACACCTGTATATATTTCTGAAAAATTTATATTGAGAAATGAAATTAATACGTCTGTGAATCTAAGATCATCAGCATCTTGCTGTTTCATTCCTCCTCAACCTAAAAAGGAATGCTTTAAGCAAAGCATGCATTATTCAGGATGTTTCATATGGAACAGTTTACCTAAAGATATTAAATGTGCACCAACTCTTGAAACTTTTCACAACCGATGTGTGAAATGGCTAACGAAATAACTAGTCTATATTAATTGCCCCTGTGATTAAAATACATATGAACTGGTAAAGGTTTCAGTCTTCCTGTACATTTTTGTTTTGTTTAGTAAATTTATGTCTTATTTTGTATGTAATTGAATTACTATACCTGAATTGCAACATTCTCTTCCTAGCTTCTTAGCAAGTAGTTGGGAAACATTGTTACTTTACCCGGTTATGATTATTCTGAGATGAGCATATCAATTTTCTATCCTAGTTCAGACTTAAACCAACTGAGTTCATTAATTTGTTGAGCATGTCACAGTACATATGCATTGTGCATCTTCTGTATACTTTGTACTTGTTTTATATTGTACAGAACTGTTTATTATGTACATTTGTATCATATCTTGAGGGCCTCATGGAAGATTAGCTTCACTTATATGCTAAATGTAGTCACCCTCGTAAAATAAAGTCTTTACTTACTTACTTACTTACTTACTTACATAAATCCTGCCAATCATGCCCATGGGCCCATTAGCTCTCATAGACTCGTAATGAAAAAAAGCTTCAAAAACCTTCTTCTCTGAAATTATGAAGCACAGAGCTTAGATATTTAGTATTTAGCAACATAAAATAGTAACCTACATAAATCCTGCGTACCATGCACCTGGGGTCAAAATCGGTCACGCCCGAGCTCTCATAGACTTATAATGGAAAAAAACTTCAAAAAAACTTCTTCTCTGAAACCATAAGGCCCAGAGCTTAGATATTTAGTGTGTAGCAACGTCAAGTTGCCACCCACATAAATCCTGCCAATTTTGACCCTGGGATCCAAATTGGCCACACCCCATGGCTCCTTAGCTCCCATAGATTCACAGTTGGAAAAACTTCAAAAATCTTCTTCTCTGAAACCACAGGGCCCAGAGCTTAAATATATAGCATGTAGCAAAGTCAAATGGTCACCTACATAAATTCTGCCAACCATGCCCCTGGGGTCAAAATTGGCCACACCCATGGGCCCCTTAGCTCCCATAGACTTATAATGGAAAAAAAAACAACTTCAAACATCTTCTCCTCTGAAACCATAAGTCCCAGGACTTATATATTTAGTATGTAGCAACATGTAATGGTCACCTTAATAAATCCTGCCAACCATGCCCTTGGGTCAAAATTGTCCATGCCCATGGGCCCATTTACTACCATAGACAGGTAAACAAACATGTCTCGCCTTTCTTCACATCTTCACAGTTTCTTTTATTTTCTAAACATCACTAATGATTTTCTGGTACACAAGTGAGCGATACAGGGCCATTTGGCCCTCTTGTTCTAAATTTCGCCATCCCCCCCCCCACCCACCCACCCCTGCCACAAAAAAAAGAAGAAAAGAAATAAAAAAAAAAAGCCATAGCAAAAGAATACAGAAGAACCTTAATATTTAACACTGAATAGTCAAAGATGAAAATTCACCACAGTGAAGCTATTTCACTGCTTAACGCTCTGCATGCTGGGGATTTTTTTTTTTTTACAGCAGACAACATTTTGAAATATTTTCCTAATTTTCCCAGAAAACTGAATTGACATCTCATGCAAATTGCCTCCTATGGAGACAATTTGCATGAGATGTCAAGTCCTGCTTGCTTCCTTGGAAACAAAAAGAAAAATATTAACGATTTGTAGTCTGCTGCTGAATTAGCCTAGAAAGTGGTAAAGGTTAACTATCAAATTAATAAAACTATCTTGAGCTAAAGGCCCCTGGCCCATCGGGGCTTGGAGAAATAGATTGGGCTGCATGGTGCTTCGACGCAGAGCTGAAACCAACTGCACATGAGTACTGGTAAACTGCCTAGTAGGAGTCTGTCCGGGCAAAGTGGTGTGTGTCGGACTGTCCATGGATATAACCCTATTGCTTTCATTGGCTGGCAGGGCTTGAGATGTCATTTGATCCCAGTGTCTGGTAAAAGTCACCCAAAATTGGAAACAACATCTTTAAAATAACTTAAATATTGTTGACGGGTATATTAAACCTCAGTTCAAACAAAACAAAGATCATGAGCTAAACTTCATCATCCTGACATTTCTCTGATGAAATTGTGATCCCAGTTTTGGTGTTTTGTCCATAATATTGTCCCAATTTGCCCAGGGACCTTTTACCAAAATACCTGGATAAAGCCCTGTCATAATCTTACTACATTTCCAGCATACCCACTCAGTTTCAGTCTGCAGGAAGAAGTCATTACGAAAACTCTCTACCCAAATACATTGTAAATTTTACCGCTGAAAATGAAAAATTGTGATATTTTTCTTATTTCTGTTCAAAATATACAGTACAGGTCGCGCAGAAAAGCCGAAAGACTCTTTATTCCGAATTTCTTCATTTCGCATGATTGTTTTGGCCCTCTAAAACATTCCGAATCTGAAAATTATTCGGAGTGTTTTACTCGCAAACACTCCGCGAACCGTCGTCGTTCGCGATTCGCGGAGCATATTCCGAGTGTTTCGGAAGCTTTACCTCTTTGCCGCAGGCTATCTTTGCCGCGAAATCCATGCGAAAGTTACGCGGAGTGTATTTAATTATTACCTGTTTGTACAACTGATAATTAATTATGAAAAAAAAAGAAGAAGAAGAACAAAAAAAAATAACGAAAGTTATTGGAAATGAAAAAGGGAAAAGGTTTAAAACAAACACGGTTGAATGGCGCAGTGTATCAGTGTTGAAGAATTTATCTTTTATATGCTCATGTGTTTTCCCGGTCCGTTTTCTGTATACAAAAAAAGACGATTTTTTTTCGATGTTTTGTCTTTGTGTATGTGTGTGTGTCTGCGTGTGTGACATTCAAGATGTTTTGTCTTCCGATGTTTGGTCGCGTGTTGTTTGATGTTTCTATTTGATGTCGCATTAGATGTTTTTAAGTTTCCATGTTTTTTTGCCTTTCGATCAAAATTCGGACATCCGTCTTGGACATTGGTCGACCGACCGACAGACAAACAGATAGGCACAGACAGACAAGATAGACCAATGGACAGACAGACAGATAGAGTTTAGAAAATGCAAGATTGCATCTCGTAAACACTCCTAAATTGACCCATCTTTTTTGGTAGGTGTAGTGTGGTAATATGGCTCTTTCAAGATGTCGATCGTTAATCAAAGGTGGGCGAAACTCGGCTTACCCGGAGAAAATCCGCTTGACCTTTCGGTGCAGAACTTAGCATGTTTCACTTCCCTCTTTTCATTCCTCAGATGCTGCAGATGAGACTGCGCGAATGCGCAGGCTGGTCCAGATGAGGCTGAGCGGGTGCACAGGCTGTGAGGTCTTTACTGCTCGTTCAGGACTTAATGGCTCAAACTACAGTTAGCGAGGCGATTCCATTTTTTGTAGTGTTTATTCGTCGCTGCGATACATGTAAACGTATCTATGACATGACCAGCGTTATCCCAATCTGAATGCCCGATGATTGTCTCTAATCAGACCTCGCGGTTGTGCAGGCTGATCAACTCTAGTCAGGCTCCAATCTACGTCTTTACCGGTCATGTGAATCTTATTGTATTTGGCTGGCGCTCGCTCGAACTTAGCTTCGTGTTTAACGAGGCGATTCCATTATTTATAATAAAAACCATGACATTTATATATATAGCATAACTTGTAATAACTCCTGTTTGTGTGTGTGCGTGTTTTTTTTTTTTTTTTTTTTTGAAACCGTGTAGATCATGATCAGATGCCTACAAAACGGAAATGCTAATCAAACTGCGCATACGGAAAGGCTGATCTTCGCTGGTTAGGCAGGATTTGCAGGTTAATCTTGAGTTTTTGCAGATCGTGCAAGCACTGGGTCTGATGGGTTAAAGTGACGTTCACAAGAATGATCAGTCATGACTTTAGCATACATAATTACGCCCCGCCCATCGGGGCTTGAAGAAATAGATGGGCTACGCAGAGCTGAAACCGACCGCACACGAGTACTTACTTGTTTATAATGGCCAAATCGAAATCGCTCTTGAGCACATAGCGAATTGTTCCCAAAGCTCTAGATATCTATATACACCACAACCTCTTGGCCCAAGCCAATCAGGGCTGAAAAAAAATAAATGGGATGCATGATGCTTCCACCCAGAGCTGTTTCCGACCGCACACGGGTACTGGTAAACCGCTTAGAGGATCTAAGCCTGCCCAGGCGAAGCAGTGCGAGTAGGAACGTCCATGATTATAAACCCTAATGGTTTTATTGGGCGCCAGGGCTTGAGATATTATTTCATCTCAATGTCGGGTAAGAGTCCCACAAAATTGGAAGCAACGTCTCCAAAATGATCTATACAGTGTTGACGGGGACGTTAACCCTCAAATCAAACAAACAAAACATACATAATTTTTGTTATTTGCGTAAACAGTTCAGTTCCTTATCCGAGTACCTGATGAGGTTTTCATAGACTGATCAGTCACAACTTTTCTGGCTACACAGCTATCTCTATCACCTCACCGAGGCGTTTCAAAAGGAGCGTGCAGGCTTTGGCCGGCGCTAGGTACTGGGTCGGATTTACAAACACTGATCAGTCAGAATCTTTCTCACTACACGGCTTACTTTATCGACTCACCGAGGCGTTTGAAATATGAGCGTGCAGGTTTTTTTCCGGTGTACAAGTCCCGAGTCTTTGCAGTTCGTGCGAGTTTTACAGTCCAGTTTGGTCACCATAGGCTAAGACAGGAAACACGCCTATTGAAATACATCGGCAAAATTTTACCTCCAAAAATGGAATTTTTTCAGATAAAAATCCTGATAATTTTTCGTATTTCTACTCAAAACATAGATTGTGGGTACTCGTTAGCACAATCTGGACGAGGCGGTTGTAACGGTTACCCACAATCTATATAGGGAACATAAAGATTAACCCCTGTAAACCCCAGCTTCGCTATATAAAAGTGGGGTTGAAGGGGGTCAAAACTATATAGGCATGTTTGCGTGATGAATAAAAAAAGTAGTTGCATTCACAATGTTTGTGACAGTTGGAAGGACGGACAGACGGACGAACACCAGTGACGAAAATAATATACCCCCAAAAAACAATAACCAGTGACACCACCCAATGAATCGTATACCCTTTAGCTGAAAAATAAAATGTCGCAGCCGAAGCTGACTGGTTTTGACCGTCGGTCTCATGTTCAGCATGTTTTAAAACAAACCATTGAGATCGTACATTAGCTAGCGCTCGGCATGAACAAAGACCTAGAATAACATGCACTGTCAAAGGTAAGTGTTTTCGCTCATTTCACCATGGATAGAACTGCGGCCACTTATGACGGACGGACGGACGAACAACAATGACGAAAATAATATATCCATGTTTTTTTCTTCAAAAAAAAAAAAAAACGGGTATATTAAAATCAACAACACACCCCTATTTTAATCAGTAGACTCGACCAAGGAATTGTATACCCTTTTACTGAAAATAAATTCGCAGCCGGCCTCATGTTCAGCATGTAACAAAACACTGAGATCGTACATTAGTTAGCGCTCGACATAAAACCCGTGCTACTACAAAGACCGGGGCTTGAAGAAATATATGGGCTGCAGGATGCTTCCACGCAGAGCTGAAACCGACCCGCACACGACTACTGGTAAACCGCTTAGAGGATCTAAGCCTGCCCATGCAAAGCGGTGCGAGCTGGCCCGTCCATGCATATAAACCCTATTGGTTTCATTGGGCAACAGGGCTTGAGATGTCATTTCATCTCATTGTCGGGTAAAAGACAAAAAGTCCCACAAAATTTGAAGCGATGTCTCCAAAATGACCTTTACAGTGTTGACGGGGACGTTAAACCTCAATCAAACTAACAAACAAAACAAAAACCCAGAATAACATAACTGTCAAAGGTAAGTGTATCATTTCACCATGGGTAGAACTGCGACCACTTGTGATGGCTGAATATTGATCAGACTGCATGGATGCGCACGCCAACCAGGAAAAACCGTCCATGAAAGGTGGGTGCGTGTGTTATTCCAGCGACTTCCAGTGTATTCATAGGCGAAAGGCTCATCAGACATACTACGCATGTGCGTAAAGTAAAAAAAAATACTTGCCTTTAGGGAGCAAATTCTTCCCTTCAAGATTAGCATTGATTGATTGATTTGTGGTTTAACGTCCCCGTCAACACTGTAAAGGTCATTTTGGAGACGTTGCTTTCAATTTTGTGGGACTTTTACCCGACATTGAGATGAAATGACATCTCAAGCCCTGTCGCCAAATGAAACCAATAGGGTTTATTAGCAATGACGGTCCGCCTCGCACCGCGGTTCCTGGACAGGCTTAGATCCTCTAAGCGGTTTACCAGTACTTGTGTGCGGGCCGGATTCAGCTCTGCGTGAAAGCATCATGCAGCCCATATATTTCTTCAAGCCCCTATGGGCGGGGGCCAATTCAAGAGTAGCATACCATCTCGGAAAAGGTTTTTATTATAACACAGCACCATAGAAAGTTTTCGGTAGATTGACAGTCGACCAAAACTTACAAAGTGCAGTAGCTTTACGATACTAATTCTAAATGAGTGTCACTTATTTGTATGAAATCCAGGTAGCGGTTTATTAAAGCCGCGCTGTTCGTATCAGTGAGGCCAGAGTAGTGTGTAAAGGTTTACCTGTAGAATCGATCTGGTCTGGAAATGGCAAACATGGTAGATCCCGGTCAGAAGCCAAATAAACCGCCTCTGATTAGAGTCTGCATTGTTTAGAGTTAAGGCATTTAAGGGATTAACGAACGAATGTCTGAGCTCCCATCCAGGGCCATTTTCCCAAATCATCAATGCCTCGATTAAACCATCTTATTGTAATGCTGTTTTCATTATTTCTCCATTAACCCATTTCAGACTGGAAACCCCTAAGCGGGTACCCTGGCAAACAGTGCAGGCCCAGATCAGACGCCGAAGAATGCGGCGTCTGATCAGGGCCTACACTGTTTGCAAAAAGTTCAGCCCTTTTCCTTATCAATTTTGAAGAAAACACAACCTGACGCCCCTAAATTTTCAAATGGACTCCTGCCATATATAAGCTGGAAGATTCCATTTGGTACAAAAAGGGTTAAACATCTCTCTCTTCTCGTGAACAACCAGTGTGACAGATTGCTTTTTTCCATGCGCTGTCTCCGACTGAGCACATGATTCCCACGATTTACCGCAGTTCGTCATGTAAGCACGTGCAGATTAACCATACTACGTCATACTAGTGAGCACGCGCACAGTTATTGCGTGTGAAAAGGCACTTACAGGAAACATAATTGCTCGTTCGAGAATTGATCTGTGCAGTCTGATCAGAGCATTTGCTGTTCCTGTGAGCATTCTGATCTCTGGGCTATTCAAAGAGCAACAAGTGAAGACTTTGACCAAAGTGGATGCATAGACTGGGGAACACGTAATTCGATAAGACGTGTAACCATTGAATACTCAGATCAGCCTGCGCATCCGTATAGTCTGATCAGAGCCTTTGCTTTTCGAATAAGCCTACTATGTGGGCTATTCAAAGAGCAACAAGCGAAGACTGGACATGTTGTCTAGATGCAAATGCTGATCCGATACTTCTGTAGTAGAAAAAGTCTTTGTCGTGCGCCGGCTCATGTACAAAAGGAAAATGTACAGTCCAACCTGTGTTAAGCAAGCACCTTAGGGATAATGAAAATGTGCTTGCTTAAGACAGGTGCTTGCTTAATACAGGTGAATTTTAATGCATTTGCCTTTTTTGGGAACTAAATGCCCGCTTGCTTAAGACAGGTTGCTTGCTTAATAGAGGTGGCCACTAAGACAGGTTTGACTGTATAAGAATGCGGTCTACATATGTGTCTGTTTTAGTTTTTCGTCCCACCAACAGCTAATGTCATACAGAGCCGGGTCCTCGGTTAAAAGACGCATCCGAAAGTCTGGAGAGGCCCGGGATTGATCCGACAATCCCTGGTTTATGAGGCGAGTAACGTAACAACTATACACCGGCTATTATAATTTATTCCTCAATGACAGATTTCATATTAAGGGGTCCGTTAACTGACTGCAGATAAAGGTATGTAATAGTGGCAAATCATTATTATTTTAAATTTCTTTACTTCCAATTTCATGCGGCGTCTGATCTGGGTCTTCAAACACGACAACAGGATTCCAGTCCAGATTCTAGAGATAATTAACCCATTTGCGCAACACTCTGACCTCACAGCGATTAGAATAGCGCGGCTATCAATACCAGGATTTGTGAAATCAACAATTTTTAATCCCCCGCAGCGAAGCGGAGCGGGGATTATAGGAATGTCTTTCGTCTATCCGTCCTTCGCGGCGGGATAATAGGAATGTCCGTCCGTCTGTCTGTCCGTAACACTTTCTTGTCCGCCCCATATCTCCTTTACCCTTTGATAGATTTTCATTAAACTTTGGTCAAGTGTTAGTCTCAGTGAGCTGATGTTCAGAACCCATAACGAACCATGCCGACTCAAGGTCAAGGTCACAGTTGAAGGTCATGAGTTTGAAACTTGGTATTTTTTGTCCGTTTTATATCTCCTTTACCCTTGGAACGATTTTCATTAAACTTTGGTCAAATATTCTTTTGAGTGAGCTCATGTGCAGAACCCATAAATGAACCATGCCGACTCAAGGTCAAGGTCATAGCTGAAGGTCAAGAGTTTGAAACTTTGATTTTTGTGTCCGTTCCGTATCTCTTTTACCCCATTCTTTTACCTCAGTGAGCTTATGTGCAGAACCAATAAATGAACCATGCCGACACAAGGTCAAGGTCACATTTGAAGGTCACGGCTTTGAAACATTGAATTTTGTGTCCGTTCCATATCTCCTAGACCCCTCAAAGGATTTTCATTAAACTTTGATCAATTATCCCCCTCAGTGAGCTCATGTGCAGAGTTCATAAATGAATCTTGCTGACACCAGGTCAAGGTCACATTGGAAGGTTACTACGCCGTATGGCTTTCCGGTCATACATTTTTGATGGCTACGTTGCTCATCCTGGAATGTTCAAAACCAACAAACACAATTTCTTCTATAATCATTTTATTCTAGTACATAACGCCCATTGCCAGCCTCGGTATCTCATTTGGATGCGCGTCTGACTTGGGATCAGGAGAACGTGGGTCCGATACTTGCCGGGGTCGGCAACATTCTGTTGTGGAGACTGATCATGAAATTTGTTCTGGCCTTTCTCTCCTTTCCGCTGTTATGAAGAAGGGCAGTTGTCATTCTCTGGCGAAAGAATACGCACTGTGCTGGTTAACCGTTACCGTAAAAGACTGCCCAGGAATAGTGCTGATGGGTAAACTGATCAGTTAAAAAATGACGCCCATAACGGCAATGGAAATGGAGTGTTTTATTGTGCAATAAATCTCAGCGAAGAAGAGCCTGACCGAACAGCCGCAGTTGTAGAACGTCACTCCTTTTTTTTTGTATAAGAGTTTGACGGTCCAGTCAATACTATTTTAGGTCATTCTTTTAGCTGTCAACACTTCCTGTGCAGACCTATTGGCTACGTAAGCGTTTAACTAATAGGCTGCAGTGTGCAAATTCTTTCACCAGAAACTGGCAAGTGCCCTTGACTCAGCGGAATGGATTTGTTTGTTTGTTTGATTTGATGTTTACGTCCCCGTTAACACTCTATAGGTCATTTTGGAGACAAAGCTTCCAATTTTGTGGGACTTTTACCCGGCATTGAGATGAAATGACATCTCAAGCCCTGTCGGCCAATGAAACCAATACGGTTTACAAGCATGGACGGTCCGACTCGCACTGCTTTGCCTGGGCAGGCTTAGATCCTCTAAGCAGTCAACCAGTACTAGTTTGCGGTTGGTTTCAGTTCTGCGTGGAAGCACCTTGCAGCCCATCTATTTCTTCAAGCCCCGATGGCGGGGGCCGTCAGCGGAATGGAGAGAATGACTGTAGAAAAGTTGTAATGATCGATTTCCACGACAGAAAGCTACCGACTCCTGGCAGGTATTGAATCCGCATCACTTAATTTGCCAGGATTCCTTTTAACATATTACGTGCCTTGATAGCTCGGTGGTTAGTGCACTTGCATTTGATGCTAGAGGTCCCAGGTTCGATCCCCGGCAGCTGCGATAAAATTTCGATGTCCGAACACGCTCCATTGGCATCATTTGCAGGGATGAATGTCATAAAGGGCATCGTCCTTCGGATCGGGACGCTATCTGGAGGCCCCCTGTGCAGGGAGAGTCTTGCCCTATGCAGGTTGAAGACCCCTACCGTAATTACATGATTACTGTGTTGGCTTTCATCCTGCAAAACTGGTGTGTATGTAATGTACATCTGCCAGTAATGGTAAGATGTGACCGATCGCAGTATTAGTAGAAAGAAAAGGAAGAAACAGTCGAAAAGTTGGGAGAATTTGATGGTATTGTCGAATATGAGTGTGTTAGAATCCAAATAGATCAGCTCCAGTTTGTGAACCATTGCAAAAAAAAAAATCACAGTTCAAGCTGCCGGTTACTTTAAAGTAGATACACCAATCGTGGTTTAGTCTTCTTTACAAATGCCTCCAAACTGTGATTTATTACTCAACAAATCACATAGAATATGATAAAATAGAGTCATTTCTCATGTAACTTGTCTTGACGATAACAAGACTGTGAGCTAAGGGGTGGGAGTGTTTCGCGGCCCTCCCAAGATTATTTCATTTATTTCTATCAAAATGCTAATCTGAGATGGGCGAAAACTGGAGTACCCAGATAAGAACCTGATAGCCGTTGTTTTTTTACATGCCCGAGTGAGACCCAACAGCGGTAAGAGACCAAATCATTGCTCTTGCAGGGGAGGCTCTCATCGTTTTCCTTATCTCTAGAACTAACGTTTTTTTTTTGTTTTTTTTTAAGATGACATAGTTCGGTATCATCGCAAAAACATGTCTAAATAATTCTGACCCCCTTTAACCCCACTTTTATACAGTAAAACTGGGGTTTAGAGGGGTAAACGTTATTTTCTTTATTCTGCTCTATAACACAGCCAGTGGTACTCGTTAGAACCGCCTCGATCAGGCGGTTCCAATGTGTATCCATAATCCATATTTTGAGCAGAATTAAGAAAACTATCACGTTTTTACACTGAAAAATTTCAATTTGGTGGTAAAATTATCCTATATATTTGAAAAGGCGTGCTTCCGTAATGTTTTTACAAATCTAGTTCAAATGTAAACTACTGGTGCTCGTAAGAACAGCCACAATTAGCCGATCCTTACGAGATCCATAAATCGGTACATGTAAGCTTCTGTCTAAAAATAAGAGAACTAATGAATATCCCCAATCCTCGTAAGCCCCACTGCTTTATATAAGCTAGGTGTTCATCTCACGGACCTGTCCACCTGCTCGGCTACGGTTGCTGTAGATGCTGATTCGGATGTTTTCCTTTTTCCCTTCCTCTCCTTGAAATTTGGATTCCGCCAGCCTTTAAAACAACGATCTGGTCGAAAGAAGTGAATTCTTCAACAGAACATCAAACCAAAAAAAGAAAAAAATATATAAATATATATATTGCATTTGGGAACATATCACGAGGAGTACCTTATACTCATTATATGCCTGTTTATTACAACTTCAAGTAAGGCATTTTACCGTAATGGTCCCGTTTCCGTGCTGGGGTATATTAGTTGCACGTGCAAATTGAAAATCCAACCGGCATGAAAAAAGATTGGGTCAAATGATACATGTTAGGCTGCACGAAAGTTGGCGAGGCATGTTAGAAAGGTGAAATTTTGATAGGGGAAGGAAAAACGACCTAATGAAAAATTGTCAGTAAAATAATAACAATAATAATAATAATAATAATAATAACAATTAATATACAACCAATATCATATGAATAAATATAAACTTGAACCACTCGGAGTATTTCTACCGACATTCGGAATATTAGCCCCGGGCATTATTGACCAAACATTACCTGTATAGTCGTTCGGAAAACTCCGAGTATTCTCGATATGTCGCGGAGTGTTTGGGAGTGGTTTGTTTCCTCATTCCGAGTGTTTTGATGAAAATATGCGGAGTGGTTTGGAGTACTGTGAAAATTGCATTCGGAGTGAAAAAGAAAACTGGCTTTTATGCGCGACCTGTAGTGTAGATTGTGGGTACATGTTAGAACTGCCTCAGTTCTAACTAGTACCCACAATATATATATCAAGTAATTTGATAGGTTGATTGGTGTGGCTAAATTAATTTATTCAGCGGGACAAGGGTATATACACATGCTTTTACCACTCCCAGTAATGGCTGTCTTGAAACAACTGACACAAGCGTCCGTGTAGTGGTTAAGCTACTCACCTAGTAAACCAGGGTTCAGAAGATTGTTTCCAGGCTACTCCAAACTTTTCAGAGGAGTCTTTAAACCGAGTTCCAGTCTCCATATCACCTTAGTTGTTGTTGGTGGGTGGGGATGCATGAAACTAGCACACACACACACACATATGCTCTTGAATCAAATGAGGGGAGAAAATGGCCACAAAAAAATATGAGGCAGTGGTTATGTTGCTCGTTTGTTACCGCTATGACCTCTGGTTCAACTAATAGTTTTCATTTGGTACTCTGGTTTCCGCCAAGACATTTTCCTCACTCCTTTCCAACATTTGCACCTCCAAAATCATTAACCTTTTTGAGCTTAACCCTTGTCCTGCTGAGCCCGGATATGCCTTATTTTCCAAACAATGAAGATCAAGTTCAGATGGCTTCTGACGAAGCCATCTGATCAGGATCTACATTGTTTGCCATTCAGATTGTGAATTTGTTGGAATAATTTGCATAAAGTAATCTGATTGGTTCATAATCGGTAGTGGGTGTGGCATATATAAATATTCAGCAGCCCAAGGGTTAATAAATGTGACCTGTCAGGGAAAATGAGACCTTATGGGTGTTGGAACATGCACACTTATAAACTTAACAAGATTCATTTCCAGTCCAGATATCATTTTGAAGGGAATGCAAGACACTGGACTGAATTTTAAGTTGAGAAGGTATTGTGCTAATTTACATAATAAAGCTTGTGCAAAAAAATCGAAATAGTTTGTTGCCATAGTTACACTCTTCTAGATGAAGCTTTTGAAAAGGATATTGTGCAAATTAGATGTTCAATTACCTATCACCTTACAAAGTCAGTCTAGTGTCTGACATTCCCAACAAAATGATACATGCATATGAATGACCACTGTATCTTATTTGTTTCAAAAGTTAGCTCTTTGTGCAGATTAGATGGTCAGTTACCTATCGCCATGCAAAGTCAGTCTAGTGTCTAAAATTTCCGACAAAATGATACATGAATGACATCAGTATCTTGTTTGTTTCAAAAGTTGGCTCTTTCAGACATCCATGAGGTCTTTTTTCCTGACGGAACATAAATATGAACTAAGATAATTTCATGATTGGTTTCCACAATGACTAGAATATAGAACCAGTAGACTTAAGGGGAGTGAGTGAGTGAGTGTTTGAGTTTTACGTCCCACCTACAGCTAAGGTCATACGGAGACGGGACCTGGGTTTAACCCATTTAGTACCGGAAACCCCTAAATTGGTATTTGGCAAATAGTGCAGGCCCAGAACAGACGCCGCAGAATGCGGCGTCTGATCAGGGCCTCCACTGTTTGCTAAAAGTTTAGTCCTTTTGCAAATAAATGTTGATGAAAACACAAGCTGACACCACTAAATTTTGAAATGACCTCCTGCTATATATAAGGATTTGGTACAAAAAGGGTTAAAGACTCATCCGAAAGTCTGGAGAAGCCGGGATTGATCCTGCGACCCCTGGTTTACAAGGCGAGTAGCGTAACCACTACACCACGGAGGCTTCTAGACTTAAGGGGAATGGATACACCTTCATGGGAGGCAACTCCTGCAAAAGTATTTTTGTCTCCCATGTTAATCAGGGTCAACTCTTAAAGGAAAGAATTTGCTCCTGAGGAGCAAATTCTTTCCTTTAAGAGTTGACCCCTTTTTCATTCAGGCAGGGCTTATAGAAAAGCGAACAGGAAGGACCGAAACCCCTTTGAAAACTGGCAGAAAAATCTGCCAGGTTTTCCCATTCCACTTAGCATGCCTTGCAGCAGTTACCAGGCCTGGTAGCTAGGTAAACAGCAGATGCATGATTTCATGCATGACTCTGTACATGTCTGTGAGCAGTAAACGCTGTGGTGTGACTGGCCATCACTTTAACCCATAAAATGCCAATCACCACATTGTCGTCTGCTTTGCCATCTGGCGGTTACCTTAAAAGTAATTTTTTGCAAACAGTGTGGACCCAGATGGGACTGCTCCTGTAGGAGCAGTCTGATCTGGGCACACACTGTTTGCCTGTATGCAGAAAAATTTAGCAGATGACATAAGCAGACAATCTTTTCAGATGTAGTTTTCTCGGCGTCTTAACCCTTACCTTGCTGTTCACGACATCCCCTATCTTTGCAAACAGCGTAGATCCAGATCAGATGGCTTCAGAAGAAGCCATCTGATCAGGATCTACACTGTTTGGCATTCAGTTTATGAATTTGTAGCAATAAATTACATCAAGTAATTTGATTGGTTGATAGACAGAAATGGGTGTGGCTTAAAAGAATATTCAGCAAGATAAGTTTTAAGGGTTAACAAGCCAGTGAAATAAATTCAGCTCTATACTACCATACTGATCCTAAGTATTGGAACAGAGAGGCCCAAACAAACAGTGCAGACCCAGATCAGACTGCTCTTAAAAGATCAGACTGCTCCTTTGATCAGGATCTACGCTGTTTGCCATTCTGTCTGCACTTTTTGGACTCCATGTTGGATCATGAATCAAATTTGTTAAAATTTTAGGAGAGTATGTGTGTGTTTGAGTTTTCCTTTAGGAGCAGTCTGATCAGGATCTACACTGTTTGCCACTTTTTGGACTCCACATTAGATCATGAATCAAATTTGTTAAAATTTTAGGAGTGTGTGTGTGTGTTTGAGTTTGAGTTTTACGGCCCTCCATCAGCTAATGTCATAAGGAGATGGAACCTCTGTTTTAAGACTCATCCGAAAGTCTGGAGAAGCCCGGAATTGAACCCATGACCCCTGTTTTATAAGGCGGGTAGCATAGCCACTACACCACGGGGGCATCTAAAATTTTAGGAGAATTACAGCAAGTTCTAAAAGTGTCTGAATTGTTAAGAGTTTTACGGTACTTCAAAGAGAAAACGGGTTTACAGGGATTTCTTTTTCTTATTTCTGCTCCAAGACATAGGTTGTGGGTACTTGTTAGAACTGCCATTGAGGCAGTTCTAATGAGCACCCACAACTTATGTTTGGAGTATATATAAGAAAAAACAATACACATTTTCACCAATAAATTACTGTTTTGAAGATATGAAAGAATGCACTATGCCACACAGGTTTGTTATCCGTATGAGCCTTTAATGATAAGTTCACTTTTTACATGCACAGACTTGTTTCAGGGGAAAGAAAACAGACGCTCGCCAGCTCGCCAATGCGAGTATGAAAATCTGCTGGCGAGTAGAATTCGCGGCACGCTTGCCTGACCTGGCGAGTGTGAAATTTGAAAGCACTTCGTCACCTTCGCTAAGCTGACACTTTTAAGTTGATTGCAGCTCATGTTTATTGTTATACAATAAGGGTGTTAAGCTGCATTGATTGTTTGAATAATTTCCAAGTGATTATTGCGACATTAGGATTTACCGCTAATTACCATGTTAACACTCCTTGATGTTCTTCTTAACTCGCTAGGATTTTACTGAAGCAATATAGAATGTTGGAGAAAATATGGTGTCCAAACAACATCCGTGTTATATCCGAATTCGTGTTATAACCAGTCATGCACTGAGGCCTAAAAAATGGTATGTTTCCGATTTCCCGACCGACCCATCAAAATTCCGCCAACTGTAATTTATATTTTCGCAAAATCGAAAGAAAAAAAAGTTGGCGACCATCCTGGTTTTCATGCGTACTTTTTTTTGGTTGGAAATAAGCAATTGCCTGATTGCCCTACACAAGTTAAAATCACGTCCGACAAGTTCAATTTTGCGGTCGGGTGCCCGCCAGGCAACCAGAAAATTTTGATTGCAATTTGTGCCAGGATTTTCGGAAGCGCAAGATGGGACACATCTTATAAAACCGTGTCTCTGACGCATTAAAAAGGACAATGGTGCATAATATTACATGCGATATGACCCCTCTCTATAATCAGATTCCCACCGGCCCCGATAGCTCAGTTGGTAGAGTGTCAGCTCCGGGGAACGGGAGGTCCCGGGTTCGATCCCGGGCCACAACATTCCAAAGTCGTTAAGAATGGTACTAGCTGCTCCTCGCTTGGCACTCAGATTTAGGGCGTAGAGCTAGGACTGGTCGACCCAGTGTCAGGATAATGTGACTGGGTGTGGTATCATGTAATGTGTCTGGGACATGATACTTCAGTGTGGCAGCACTATAAAAGTGAGCATTGAGCTCCCTGTCGTAACCAGACACCGTCGTGATATGACTGAAAAATTGTTGAATGCAACGTTAAACCCGAATTCACACACACACACATAATCAGATTCCTTATTATACGAAACTTGTTTTATCACCTGCAGCGATAGGCTAATCAGCCAATGTACATGCTTCAACAATCATAAATAATGCAGGCAGTTTTTAATATGACGGTTGTGTAATCTCTCAAGTATTTTCGCTGAGGATATCCATGAACAGACATGCACACGATGATCAGTCTTCGCTGGTCACATGTGTTTAGTTTTTGTTGTGCTGCGCTGAATTTTCCGCCGTCATTTATGAGCAGTCTGAAATTTTCCTGCGTTTTTCAATAACAACATGGTGTGCAAGCACGGTTTTTGCATGCAACTTTTGGTAAACATGACAGTAAAACCTGTGAGATACGTGACCATGAAGACACAGATCAGCTTGCGCAGTCTTATCAGCCTTTGGCTGTTTGTAAGAGCTTTTCGTAGTATGGCCTCTGGGATATTCAGAGAGCAGCAAACGAAGAGCTAGATGAACAGGCTGATCTTTCGTTAAAAGAAAATATGTTTTTGCTGAGTGCTGGCTCATTTAAAATGTTTAAGAAACGACAGTGGGATGCAGTTTACCGTGTTGTAATATTTGCGGCCCTTTCTGCATTTGACACAAACACGATAGCTAATGAGTGCTAGGAAGTTCTATTGTGGTGTCCTGAGAAATGCACTGAATGAGTATGAGCACACAGAAAAGACTCAGATCAGCTGGAAATTCTGCAGTCTGATCTGAGTTTACTGTTCACAATGTTTCATTTCTCGGAAAGCTTAGACACTGTCGCTGATCAGACTGCCTGCATATGCCATAGTCTTTGCTACACGCACATGATAACACTGGTCAGGCAACCTTTCACACTGAATTGTTTAATTGGTGTCACTTGCACTTGTTATCAAAACACTGTTATGATTTCTTAAAGTGAGATAATTACAATAATAAGAGGGATTAGCAGTCAACTACCTAGTCATACTGTAGCTCAGTTTATCAATTATGTCTCCCCCGAAAAATTTTTTTTCGGAGAGACATATTGTTTTTCCCCCGGGCGTCCGTCTGTCTGTCTGTCACACATTCGTGTCCGCTCTGTAACTTGAAAACCGTTAGAGCTATCTTCACGAAACTTCGTATAAATATTAATCAGCATTAGACGACGTGCAGTGCGCAAGAACTATAACTCTCGCATTTATACTTTTTGAATTATCTCCCTTAGAAATTTGTTGGTATGTATATATGTATGGGTAAATCGTGTCCGGTCAATAACTTTCTTATTTTTTGATGGATTATAAAATTACTTGGCAGAAATATTAACAACCATAAGACGATGTGTGGTGCGCATGAGGCAGGTCGGTACCTCAAAGGTCAAGGTCATACTTAGAGGTCAAAGGTCAAAAAAGGGGCCTTTTTTCGTATTTGGTCAATAACTTTCTTATTTTAAGTTGGATTTTAAAATTACTTGTCATAATTATTAACAACCATAAGACGTTGTGTTGTGCATATGAGGCAGGTCAGTACCTCAAAGGTCAAGGTCATACTTAGAGGTCAAAGGTCAAAAAAGGGGGCCTTTTTTTCGTATTTGGTCAATAACTTTCTAATTTTGAGATGGATTTTAAAATTACTTGGCATAATTATTAACAACCATGAGACGATGTGTGGTGCACATGAGGCAGGTCGGTACCTCAAAGGTCAAGGTCATACTTAGAGGTCAAAGGTCAAAAAAGGGGCCTTTTTTCGTATTTGGTCAATAATTTTCTTATTTTGAGATGGATTTTGAAATCACTTGGCAGAAATGTTAACCAATATAAGGCGATGTGTTGCGTGCATGACCCAGGTTGGTACCTCAAAGGTCAAGGTCATACTTAGAGGTCAAAGGTACAAAAGGGGCCTTTTTTCGGGTTTTGTCAATAACTTGCTTAATTTTAAATAGAATTTGAAGTTACTTGGCAAACATGTTAACTATCATGGGATGATGTGTTGCATGCATGATTCAGTTTGGTACCTGAAATGTCAAGGTCATACATAGAGGTCAAAGGTAAAAAAGGGGCCTTTTTTCGTGTTTGGTCAATAACTTTCTTATTTTTAGATGGATTTTAAAATTGCTAGGCAGAAATGTTAACCACCATGAGATGATGTGTTGCAGGCATGACCCAGTTTGGTACCTGAAAGGTCAAGGTCATACATAGAGGTTAAAGGTAAAAAAAGGGCCTTTTTTTGTGTTCTGTCAATAACTTTCTTATTATGCCCCCAACTTTGAAAAAGTTTGAGGGGCATATTAGTTCTGGTTCGATCGCCCGTCCTTTACGCTTTTGATGCATAGCATAACTAAAGAACCGTGTATGCTAGGGTTTTGAAATTTCATATATGGATTCCTCATGGAAAATTAGCTGACGTGTATTTTTTTTCTCATCCGGATTATGCCCCCTTCAAGAGTTATTGCCCTTTGAATTTTTTTTAATAAAATCTTGTCAGCAAGATATCTCAAAAACTATTGGAGCTAGAGCCTTGAATGTTGTTGAATATATTGGTGGTGATGAGTAGATGAACTGATTAACTTATGACAAAATTCCGAAAAATACTTTGTGAGTTATGGCCCTTTGTCATTTTGGTAATTTGTGCCCATTGTAATGTATGCTAAAAGTGATGCATATCATAACTTTAGAACCGTGTATGCTAGGGTTTTGAAATTTCATATATGGATTCCTCATGGAAAATTAGCTGATGCTTATTTTTTTTTCTCGTCCGGATTATGCCCCTTTCAAGAGTTATTGCCCTTTGAAATTTTTTTAATGAAATCTTGTCAGCAAAATATCTCAAACACTATTGGAGCTAGAACCTTGAAAGTTGTTGAGTATATTGGTGGTGATGAATATATGAATTGATTAACTTTTGACAAAATTCCGAAAAATACTTTGTGAGTTATGGCCCTTTGTCATTTTGGTAATTTGTGCCCATTGTAATGTATGCTAAAAGTGATGCATAGCATAACTTTAGAATCGTGTATGCTAGGGTTTTGAAATTTCATATATGGATTCCTCATGGAAAATTAGCTGACGCATATTTTTTTTCCATCTTGATTATGCCCCTTTTAAGAGTTATTGCCCTTTGAAATTTTTTTTTTAATAAAATCTTGTCAGCAAGATATCTCAAAAATATTGGAGCTAGAGCCTTGAAAGTTGGTGAATAGATTGGTTGTGATGAGTAGATGAACTGATTAACTTATGACAAAATTCCGAAAAATACTTTGTGAGTTATGGCCCTTTGTCATTTTGGTAATTTGTGCCCATTGTAATGTATGCAAAAGTGATGCATATCATAACTTTAGAACCGTGTATGCTAGGGTTTTGAAATTTCATATATGGATTCCTCATGGAAAATTAGCTGATGCTTATTTTTTTTCTCTTCCAGATTATGCCCCTTTCAAGAGTTATTGCCCTTTGAAAATTTTTTTTATTGAAATCTTGTCAGCAAAATATCTCAAACACTATTGGAGCTAGAGCCTTGAAAGTTGTTGAGTATATTGGTGCTGATGAGTATATGAACTGATTAACTTTTGACAAAATTCCGAAAAATACTTTGTGAGTTATGGCCCTTTGTCATTTTGGTAATTTGTGCCCATTGTAATGTATGTTAAAAGTGATGCATAGCATAACTTCAGAACCGTGTATGCTAGGGTTTTGAAATTTCATATATGGATTCCTCATTGAAAATTAGCTGACGAGTATTTTTTTTTCTCGTCTTGATTATGCCCCTTTCAAGAGTTATTGCCCTTTGAAATTTTTTTAATAAAATCTTGTCAGCAAGATATCTCAAAAACTATTGGAGCTAGAGCCTTGAAAGTTGGTGAATAGATTGGTTGTGATGATTAGATGAACTGATTAACTTATGACAAAATTCCGAAAAATACTTTGTGAGTTATGGCCCTTTGTCATTTTGGTAATTTGTGCCCATTGTAATGTATGCTAAAAGTGATGCATAGCATAACTTTAGAACCGTGTATGCTAGGGTTTTGAAATTTCATATATGGATTCCTCATGGAAAATTAGCTGAGACGATGTGTTGTACCTCAAAGGTCAAGGCCATACTTAGAGGTCAAAGGTAAAAAAGTGCTTTTTTTGTTTACGGCCAATAACTTTTTTATTTTTCTATGAACATTTTTAAAGTTACTATGCAGAAATGTTCATCTTCATTAGATGATGTGTGTGTGTGAATTCGGGTTTAACGTCACTTTCAACAATTTTTCAGTCATATCACGACGGTGTCTGGTTGCGACAGGGAGCTCAATGCTCACTTTTATAGTGCTGCCTCACTGAAGTATCATATCCCAGACACATTACATGATACCACACCCAGTCACATTATCCTGACACTGGATCGACCAGTCCTAGCTCTACCCCGTAAATCTCAGTGCCAAGCAAGGAGCAGCTAGTACCATTTTTAACGACTTTGGTATGTCGCGGCCCGGGATCGAACCCGAGACCTCCCGTTCCCCGGAGCGGACACTCTACCAACTGAGCTATCGGGGCTGGTCATTAGATGATGTGTTGCACACAAGACCCAGCTCAATACCTCCAATGTTAAGGTTATACTTAGCAGTCAAAAACGGGGGAGACATCTGTGTTTTTGTAGAAAAACAAATTCTAGTTCTAATTGTGTATGACAAAAAAAATCCTTCCTGACACTAATGCGGTTTGGAAAAAATAAAGCTGAAATCCGAAGCTGAACATTTTTTAAGGCCTAGCGGGGTTGTGGCACAGTGACAATGAAGTAACAAAGGAGTGGTGCTTCGAATTTATTAGGGATGTTTAAGAATAAAATAAAATGTTTGCTCCATTCTCTGTCCTTTTACATCTAGAAAAAGGGTATTTTTTCTTGCAAGTGTAAAATTAGTCTTGACGAGTGTATTTTAATATTCACTTGCCAAGTTCGGCGAGTGTGAAAAAAAAATAGTTTCTTTCCCTGTTGTTTTGTTATTACTTTATTCCATTTTCAGGTAAACCTGGCCCAACAACACATTCCACTTGCAAAACAAATGATGAAAGACATGGTACCTACAGGCTATTGCTTTTACTTCCATACCACAGGAAACTGTAAGAATGGCAGCAGCTGTCGATTCAAACATGATCAGCCATCAAAGGTTAGTACAACACAATGTGGCTTCATATTGTACAAAAATCTGTCTTATGCAGACAATTTGTTATGTCCAAACAAACAAAATTATTGATTGTAGAATTGGCCCCCGCCCATAGGGGCCTGAAGAAATATATGGGCTGCATGATGCTTCCACGCAGAGCTGAATCCGGCCTGCACACTAGTACTGGTAAACCGCTTAGAGGATCTAAGCCTGTCCAGGAACTGCGGTGTGAGGCGGACCGTCCATGCTAATAAACCCTTTTGGTTTCATTGGGCGACAGGGCTTGAGATGTCATTTCTTCTCAATATTGGGTAAAAGTCCCACAAAATTGGAAGCAACGTCTCCAAAATGACATTTACAGTGTTGACGGGGACGTTAAACCTCAAATCAAACAAAAATTGATTGTAGAAAAATACCTACAAATAGTAACTAGAATGGCGCAGTCGATGGCACGCCATCGCATATCCCCATGCTATTTTAAAGATACGCCACTATATAAGTTCTCAATTGCAACTCCCACCCAATCTTAAGATCAAAATTCCGAAAGTGTCATGCACTCCTCAGACCAAAGACCTGTTAGTACCCAAAGTTTCATGTTTCTATCTGAAATAGCGTAGGAGGAGTTATCCAGTAATCGTTAAAATTGGGATTATGGGGGTGAAAATCCAAGTTTTTGACCTCTGGTGACCTCAGACATGACCCTAAGGGTTAAATTTTGATTGTTATGTATTCTACTTATTATGCCGTTCGATTTGATATGTCTCACGACCAGGTTCTGAAAACTTTGATTTTTTACCCCGGGGCACCCCACCCCCTGGACCGGTCCCTAGGGGTAGGATCAAAATTCCGAAAGTGTCACGCACTCCTCAGACCAAAGACCTATCAGTTCCCAAAGTTTCATGTTTCTAGATGAAAAGGCGTAGGTAATCGTTAAAAAGGGGGTTATTGGGGTGAAAATCCAAGTTTTTGACCTCTGGTGACCTCAAACCTGACCCTAGGGGTCAAATTTTGATTGTTATGTATTCTACTCATTATGCCGTTCGATTTGATATGTCACACGACCAGGTTCTGAAAACTTTGATTTTTACCCCCGGGCACCCCACCCCCTGGCCTGGCCCCTAGGGGTAGGATCAAAATTCGGAAAGTGTCATGCACTCCTCAGACCAAAGACCTATCAGTTCCCAAAGTTTCATGTTTCTATCTGAAACGGCGTAGGAGGAGTTATCCGGTAATCGTTAAAAAGGGGGTTATGGGGGTGAAAATCCAAGTTTTTGACCTCTGGTGACCTCAAACCTGACCCTAGGGTTCAAATTTTTATTGTTATGTATTCTACTCATTATGCTGTTCGATTTGATATGTCACACGACCAGGTTCTGAAAACTTTGATTTTTTACCCCCGGGCACCCCACCCCCTGGCCTTGCCCCTAGGGGTAGGATCAAAATTCCGAAAGTGTCATGCACTCCTCAGACCAAAGACCTATCAGTTCCCAAAGTTTTAAGTTTCTAGCTGTAAAAGTGTGGGAGGAGTTGTCCGGTAAGACGGACGGACGGACGGACGGACGACGGAGACAATTACAATATCCCCACTTTTTCTTCGAAAAGCGTGGGGATAAATATACAAACTTCAATGTCTTAAAGGTCTTTGTGATCATGGAAATTTGTTTGAGGTGGGGCTGGCCAATCAGAGCTGAAAAGATAATCGATTATCAGCTCTGCCTTTGTGATTGCTAATTGTTAGACATCACTGAAGATTTGGTCGTTATTGTATCTTTCCTGATTTCTTTCTGAGCATGACACTTACCTTATGGTATACATTGTCTGACATCTGACAGTGAAGCCCTCTTCTTTCTCAATAATGGTCATTATCGTATTTATGAATAAATAAGATAAGGGTCATCTCGACTGATTCCTAGCTGGAACTATATTTTGTAAACCACCTAGAAACTGTTTGTTTATCCCCATAAGTAACACTTATCTCAGCATGTGTGCTTTTGACTCTCAAACCCTATGCAAGCCCAACTTATAGCGGGCTTCTGTATAACCTTTGATATCAGAAACATTTTCTATTTGTTTTCTAACTGATTTGAACCCAGTGTCTATGAAGACACCTGAAAGCAATTGAAATCGCAAAAGAACTAGTTTGTGGTCTGGACTTCAAGTATATTTCAAGTATATTTATACATAATACGAGGATTGTCCAAGAATTACATAGACTTCTGTCATAATTCTTTTATTTATGGGAGTATATAAACGAAATTCTCCCTAGAACAAGTATAAGACGTGTGAAAAAGAAAATATCTGAAAAATAAATCCTGAATCGTATGCATAAATGCATTTTATCAGTTTCCGTAGTAACCGTCCTTCCTCTAGGCAGGGCAGCTTAATATTTTTGCCGCCTAACGTACCAATTTAAGGGCAACTTTGCGTGAAGATTGCCTGACATCATTGCAATGTAAGTTTCAATGTCATAAAGGTTTACTTTGCTGTTTTATGATCAAAAGCAATAAGTCTGACACCTGTTAAATATGGCGTGATTGGGTTATGAAGAACATCCAACAGTTATCAAGTTTTGTGTTAAACTCTGAAAGACACCAACGCAGACATGTACAATGTTTGCCAATATCAAGCCTTCTGTATCACAAACTCTTGTTTTCAAGTGGCACAAGCGTTTCAGAGATGTCTGGGAGACTATTGAAGACAACAAGGGCCGTGGTCGGAAGTCGACAACGGGTTTGATGTCAGTTAGACAAGTCAAAGACGCTATTGATCAGAATAGACGCTATATGGCCAGGGATATTTGTGAAATTACAGGAATGGGCAGCAGGACAGTGCATCACATTTTAACAGAGAAATTAAACATAGGTAGGATCACAAAGAAAGGGGAGTAGAGGCATCAAGGAAGTTTCTGGCCCAATATTTTAGGAACGGCAACAGGTTCTTAGACAGAACCATTACCACTGATGGGATATAGCTCTTCCTCTTCGACCCCGAAACCAGCGAGTAGTCATGTCAATGGAAGACAGACTCCTCACCAACAACGAAGAAGGCTTGCCAGGCTCAATAGTTGGAAAACAGATGTGTAAAGAATGGAAGTTTGACAGTTTCCAGGATCTGGCCAGAGTGACAAAGAGTGAGGTTGCAAAGTTCAGCAGGGAATGGTATAAGGATGTATTTGATCAGTGGGTATATACACACAACAAGTGTGTAGAGTGTAGTGGGGACTACATTGAAAAAGAGTTGAGTCGGTAGACTATGACATGATTCTAGGTAAGACGATATCGTCACATCCTGTTGACATCGCGATGACTTGCCCCACATCCAATACCATTGTCCATCCCCGGAGCCTGCAGATTCTGTTATAGACAAGATACAGTCTTGAAATGTTGTGTACATGTGAAATGAATATTCTAATAATTTCATATAAATATGTTTCTTTCTCGGATAAACAATTTCAAAGATTTAGCTAAAGTGGACACCCCTTGTATACAGTGATGATCAGGGATAATTTTGGGATACCTGTTGGGTATTCTATAATGAATGTATGTTGTGTGTACTCAGATTCTGAGTTCATGCAGAATACATTTAGAAAATCTCCCTAAATTATCCCAGACTATTTCTGATCCGGAGGAATTCCCTAGGGACTCCAGAACAAGTTTGTCCATCAACGGAACACATATTATTCTAAAATAATTATAATAGTATAAATTAAGTAAACTAACAAGTTTGTCTCAGCTGTGGTAAGCAAGCCCATATTTGCATTATATGCTGGCTCCCAGCTTGCAAATTTTCAACATTGGAAAAACAGATAACCAGAGCCCCCTGACCTTGAAAGGTCAAAACTGATAACCTTCAGACTAGGAACCAGCAGATACTGCAAAAAAGGTGAATTCTTGCCATGGAAATATAACTGTATTTGGAAAAAATAAATATGTTTCTGATTGAAATGTCAGACGTCATTTTAATGAAAATGTAATTAGAGAAGTTAATGCTTTTTTTTTTACATCTATATAAGGCTTTTACAGGTCGAAGGATTATATAAGGATTTTACACGTTAAAGGATTGAATTTCTTTTCAGGAAAATATGGTGAAACATTGGAGACAGAAAATGGAACAATATCTGCGAAAAGGGGAACTTGAGAAGTGAGTTAGTGTTGTGACTGGCTTGCAAAGCATGCCTGTTTTAGTCCCACTAGGTCAGCTTATGCCATGTCCTGTCGTCCTTACTTCTGTCCATCGTAAGCTTTTCACATTTTCAAGATCTTTAGTGCTTAAGGTCTGGTTAACCCTTATCTTGCTGTTCACGACAACCCATATCTTTGCAAACGGTGTAGATCCAGATCAGATGGCTTCTGAAGAAGCCATCTGATCAGGATCTACACTGTTTGGCATTCAGTTTATGAATTTGTAGCAATAAATTACATCAAGTAATTTGATTGGTTGATAGACAGAAATGGGTGTGGCTTAAATGAATATTCAGCAAGAGAAGGGTTAAGCTGATACTTTGTGAGAGGCATTTCAGTGACATGGAGATTCAGAGTTGCTAAAATTATTGCATTCTGATATCCAAGATGGCTGCTATGATATCCAAGATGGCTGCCATAGTGGCCATCTTAAAATTCTTTTAAAGCATCTCCACCTGAACTTTAAGTTGAATTGAGCTGCAAGTTGGGGAGATGGGGGACATCGAAATTCAGAATAGCCAAAATGGTTCCATTCTGACATCCAAGATGCTGCAATCCAACAATTCAAACAACATGTACTCCCAAACTGAGGGTTGGATTGAGCTGAAACTGGATGAGAAGCATTAGGAATACATGGAGATTTAGAAATGCTTAAATAAACCAAGCATGAGATTGGGGAATAGTGTTTTACAAACACCTGCTGTAGTTGCTTGTTTACTCTTTTCAGCATTTGCATTAATATTTACTTTTCAGTAGGGGAGGTTGTGAGTAGGGAGATGGGTGAGGTAAAGCCATTATGGACCGAAAACTAGTTCTTTCAATGTTTCTCCTTGTCCCAAGTCTCAAGTGCTGAGGCATTTAAATCCTTTCTAGCCATCAGGGCTTGTAAAAACAGATTAGGTTGCTTGTTGCTTCCAGTAAACGTTTTAGAGGGTCTAAGCCTGCCCAGATAAAGTGATGCAAGTTGGACTGTTCCTACACATAAATCCTTTTGGTTTGTAAAGGCGGCAGGGCTTGAGATGTCATTTCATCTCTATGTCAGGTAAATATCTCACAAAATTGGAAGCAACGTCTCCAAAATGAACTAAATAGTGTTGATGGGTTCGAAAACCTCAATTCAAATAAACAAACATCCCTATAGGGTTATTGCACTCATTGGGAGAGTCCCGTGATATCTCAATGTGGAACATTATTAACTAGTATGAATGCAATAACTTGTGGCACCTGCTTTAAGCATGGCTCAATATAAGAGTCTGGTTTTCAGTCTGTATGGTCATTAGTTTGCCCGTTTGTCATCAACATATACCACAACTCTAGTGTTCACCCTATTGGTTGAGTCCATTTCTCAAGAACTATAAGAGTTTCATCAATGATACTTGGTATAAACTTAATCAGAGGGATGGCACTTTAAATGCAAGTATTCAGATTAGGCCTTGATCTAAATTTCATGGTTCACTGACTTTGTGAAGTATTGCTCACCCTACTGTTGAGTGGATTTCTTAAGATGGAAAAGAGCTTCATCAATGATGCTTGGTACAAACTTGCTGGGGACTGCAACTTTAATGCCAGCATCCATATTTGACCTTGACCTATACAGTCGAACTTCAATGGCTCGAACACCTTTGGGAACCACGAAAATCTGTTCGAGGCGGATAGTTCAAGCCACTGGGCTACTTCCAGGAGGCATAAGAGGGGTAATTTTCGGACTTCATTTCGGCGTTCTATAATATAAATGTATGCTGTGTGTACTCATTAGGTGATTCTAATGAGTACACACAGTATACATTGGCGAGAAAAAAGACGAAAGTATTCTGAATGTTCCCTCACTATTTCTTACATGTATGTAGAGACATTTCCTAGGGAAAGAAGGTGTCAACTCAGCCATGGTAAACGAGCCATCAGTGTTCGAGCCATGGAAGTTCTACTGTATTTCATGGTTCACTGAGTTATTGAACTATTGCGTGAATCCGGCATTCATCTTCTTGTTTAAGTTCATTTCTCAAGAACAATTAGAACTTTAATGAGACTTGGTACAAGCTTGCAAGACTTCGTGTTTGACCTTGACCTACATATCATGGTTCTGTGACTTAGTGCCCCCACCGGCACGACATAGCCTTTGGCTGAATTCTTGTATTATATAGCTATAAATATTTTTCTCATTATCAGTATTTTTGGCCTCAAAACTTGCATTTTATCTGTATATGAATGAATGCTTAACAAATTTTTCATGTAACATCATTGCAAGTAGCCTGATGGTAAAATTCAAACACATCCGAATAAATGCGCATTATCGAGTAGGCAAGCGAGTATGGAGGGATACCAGCCTGATTGTTTCTCTCATTTTATTGCACATTTCTAATTATCCAATGTTTGTAGCTGCATTTGTAATCCATATCTCCAGATATAGCGTGTGTTTTTTTTTTCATCCGAAAAGTACTCACATTTTTCTTTTTTCTGCAAGAAAACATATATTGTGGGCACTCATTAGAACCCCATGGCCCAGGCGTTTCTAATGAGTTCCTACAACATATGTTTTCTTGCAGAAATTTTAAAAATAATATGTGGATACCCCCTCTTAACTGGGGCTATGTCTGTATAATAAGATTCAGTTCTTGTCTTGCTAAAGCCTCATTTCTTTTCATTGTAGGGCTCTTGTGCTGTTTGAGCAGGTAACTGCTGAGGACCATGTGACTCCACAGTTGGTTAAGCAGATATTTGCACAGTGTCGGCAAACTGGAAATGTCAATTGTTTTTGCCTCATTAAGTACATGTTCAAGGAACAGTTCTTGACAGTCGAGTAAGAAATATTCATTTTTATCTAAAAGCTCCATGGAAAACCTAAGAGCAGGTTACTGTAAATTTTCTTCATACTTTAACCCATTTTGTACCTGAATCCCCCAAAATGGGTACCCTACCAAACTGAAGGCCCAGATCACATCAAGGCCCATGCTGTTTGCAAAAAGTTCAGTCATTTTCCTAATAAATTTTGAAGAAAACTCAACCAGACACCCCTAAATTTCAAAATGGACTCTTGCCATACATAAGGAGGAAGATTCCTCAAATCAAACAAACAAAAAAATCCATTTGGTACAGAAAGCGTTTAAAAAGGAAATACGACTTGACATTTCACATCATTTGCCATCTTGGATAATATAAAGCCCAATTTCCAAGGTCTCTTAGAGTAAATGAAAAATTTCCTTAGTCAGCATACATGAAGCTGTCTTTAAAGCTCTGCATGCTGAGTATTTTTTTGCAACAGACAACATATTGAAATATTTTTCTAATTTTCCCAGAAAACGGGATTTGACATCTCATGCAAATTGTCTCCTATGGAGACAATTTGCATGAGATGTCAAGTCCTATTTGATACCTCATGTAAATTCTCTCTTTTTTTTTTTTCTTTTTTTTGGTTTTGGTTTTACGGCGCTTTCAAGATTATTTCACTCATATCGAGCCGATCGTTATTCAGAGGAGGGCTCAAATTGTCTTCTATTGAGGCAATTCGCTTGAGATGTTGAATCCGGTTTTTAGGGAAAAATAACAGAAATATCAACAGTTTGTCATCTGGGCCCAGTTGTTCAAAGCACCGTTAGCTTAACAAGCTTGTTAATGGCCATATTGTTAACTGTTCTAGCAAGTTTAATATATAATTTTTGCTGAAAAAAATTTGAGCAGCTTTTGCTTTGGCAAAAGCTGCTCACATTTTTTCAGCAAAAATATTAGCATATTTGCCATACTAAATGATCAAAGTTTTAACGATACGTTAACTAATGGCGTTGTTAGTTTTGAACAACTGGCCCCTGCTGAGTTAGCCCAGAGAGTGGTAAAGGTTTAACACCCCACAAACATGGTTTTCCCACCTATTGGTAATAGAGGATCTTACATGAGTGTTCATGTATTATTGAATTTATTAAACAAGTTGAGGATAAGGGATAAAATGTGAGGCTTTGCCGAGCATTTTATCCCTTTTCCTAAACAAGTTTAATAAATTCAATAATACATGAGCATGAATGCAAGATTCTATTTATCATATGACATTTAAAACGCATTATATATTTGATTGTTTACAAAAATAAATATCAATGTTCTGCCATGAGTAAACACGACGTCGTTAAGGATGTCGTACATGTAACGTTATGGGACGTATCTAGCTAATTTGCATATTCAATCCACTAGTGGATTATCGAAAATATTACATGGCTTTATTACACTCTCAGAGGTGACGTCATATGATAAAGTGTAATAATAAAGCTGATCTGTTTTTCTGCTCACCTGAGCAAAACTGTCCAAAATCGATCTGTCATCAATTTCTTCAAATGACATCTCCACCTAAACCACAAAGCCAGTTTCAGATAATCCCACACACGTTTCTGTTCAAGTCCTGTACCAAAATTACTAAAATGGTTCCTTGTTCATTGAACAAGATGGCCACCAGAGCTAAGAATAGAAAAGTCTTTAAAAAACATCTCTCAAGCACATGAATCAATTTCAGAATAATATGACCGAAATGTTTCATGGCTCACTGGCAACATTGCTAAAATGGTTCTGGTCTATTGATGGCCAACAGAGCTAAATATATATATTAAAAAAAATTCTGGAACAACATCTTCAGTAGCTTGATTTCCAAATAATATTTCACAGAAATGTTTATTATACCCCCGGCATACGAAGTATGCCATGGGGGTATATAGTTTTTGTCTTTTCCGTCTGTCCGTAAACAATTATTTTGTGTCAAAGATATCTCAGGAACTGCTTCACATAGAAACTTGAAATTTTGCACACATGATCAGTATGACTACTTGTATTGTGGGAAAGAAAATAAGGGCCAAGGGGTCAGGCCTTTTAGAGTTATTTCCCTTTGTAGTTTTTGTAAATTTTGTGTCAAAGATATCTCAGGAACTGCTTCACATAGAAACTTGAAATTTTGCACACATGATCAGTATGACTACTTGTATTGTGGGAAAGAAAATAAGGGCCAAGGGGTCAGGCCTTTTAGAGTTATTTCCCTTTGTAGTTCTTGCTGTTTAATAGTGTATATTTTTATTTTGTGTCAAAGATTTCTCAATAACTACTGTACATAGAAACTTGAAATTTTGCAAACATGATCAGTATGACTAGTTGTATTGTGGGAAAGAAAATAAGGGCCAAGGGGTCAGGCCTTTTAGAGTTATTCCCCTTTGTAGTTCTCTGTCTTTGTGTCCGTAAACAATTATTTTGTGTCAAAGATATCTCAGGAACTGCTTCATATAGAAACTTGAAATTTTGCTCACATGATCAGTATGACTACTTGTATTGTGGGAAAGAAAATAAGGGCCAAGGGGTCAGGCCTTTTAGAGTTATTTCCCTTTGTAGTTCTTGCTGTTTAATAGTGTATATTTTTTTATTTTGTGTAAAGATTTCTCAATAACTACTGTACACAGAAACTTGAAATTTTGCAAACATGATCAGTATGACTAGTTGTATTGTGGGAAAGAAAATAAGGGCCAGGGGGTCAGGCCTTTTAGAGTTATTTCCCTTTGTAGTTCTTGCTGTTTAATAGTGTATATTTTTATTTTGTGTCAAAGATTTCTCAGTAACTACTGTACATAGAAACTTGAAATTTTGCAAACATGATCAGTATGACTAGTTGTATTGTGGGAAAGAAAATAAGGGCCAAGGGGTCAGGCCTTTTAGAGTTATTTCCCTTTGTAGTTTTTGTAAACAATTATTTTGTGTCAAAGATATCTCAGGAACTGCTTCACATAGAAACTTGAAATTTTGCACACATGATCAGTATGACTACTTGTATTGTGGGAAAGAAAATAAGGTCCAAGGGGTCAGGCCTTTTAGAGTTATTTCCCTTTGTAGTTCTTGCTGTTTAATAGTGTATATTTATACCCCCGGCATACGAAGTATGCAATGGGGGTATATAGTTTTTGTCTTTTCCGTCTGTCTGTCCGTAAACAATTATTTTGTGTCAAAGATATCTCAGGAACTGCTTCACATAGAAACTTGAAATTATGCACACATGATCAGTATGACTACTTGTATTGTGGGAAAGAAAATAAGGGCCAAGGGGTCAGACCTTTTAGAGTTATTTCCCTTTGTAGTTCTTGCTGTTTAATAGTGTATATTTTTATTTTGTGTCAAAGATTTCTCAATAACTACTGTACATAGAAACTTGAAATTTTGCAAACATGATCAGTATGACTACTTGTATTGTGGGAAAGAAAATAAGGGCCAAGGGGTCAGGCCTTTTAGAGTTATTTCCCTTTGTAGTTCTTGCTGTTTAATAGTGTATATTTTTATTTTGTGTCAAAGATTTCTCAATAACTACTGTACATAGAAACTTGAAATTTTGCAAACATGATCAGTATGACTAGTTGTATTGTGGGAAAGAAAATAAGGGCCAAGGGGTCAGGCCTTTTAGAGTTATTTCCCTTTGTAGTTCTCTGTCTTTGTGTCCGTAAACAATTATTTTGTGTCAAAGATATCTCAGGAACTGCTTCATATAGAAACTTGAAATTTTGCTCACATGATCAGTATGACTACTTGTATTGTGGGAAAGAAAATAAGGGCCAAGGGGTCAGGCCTTTTAGAGTTATTTCCCTTTGTAGTTCTTGCTGTTTAATAGTGTATATTTTTATTTTGTGCCAAAGATTTCTCAATAACTACTGTACATAGAAACTTGAAATTTTGCAAACATGATCAGTATGACTAGTTTTATTTTGTGTCAAAGATTTCTCAATAACTACTGTACATAGAAACTTGAAATTTTGCAAACATGATCAGTATGACTAGTTGTATTGTGGGAAAGAAAATAAGGGCCAAGGGGTCAGGCCTTTTAGAGTTATTTCCCTTTGTAGTTCTGTATATGCAAAGAAGCTTTTGACATTGCTATTTTCAGCTGAGGTGATGGCACTGGCCGGGGGTATACGTGCCCCACTGGGCACTTTTGTCTAGTTTCATAACTTTCACTCAAAATTGCTGAAATAATTTTGCTCCTGAACAAAATGGCCACCAGAGGTAAAAGTGGAAACACAGTTGTTGGTCTCCTCCTAAACCAACTAGCTAATTTCAAAGTTATTTCACTCAAATAATTCAGCTACAGCCCTGTACTGTTTGTTGTTCGAAGATCAGTTGAGGGTGACAGTGAATGTTTTTGTTATTAACCATTGTCCATTGTTATCAAAAGGTAACGACGCTTCTGTAATGATAATTATAACAGTATAGTCTGTCTTGCCAGCCTATGATGGGTATGATAATGATAACGGTGCAACCTGTCAAACCTACCTGTGGTGGTATACCCTTTTACATCACTGTTTACTTATCCTCCGACAACAGAACCAGAATTCTGCTCCCTTGTACAGAAAGCCACTAGGGCTTAGAATAGAAAAAAGTCCATAAACAACATCAATCAAACCAAAAGCTAAATTCCAGAATAATTTCCCAGAAATGTTCCTGTTATAGTCCTGACAAAAATTTCTGAAATGCTTCTTTTCCATTGGCCAGCTGAGCTAAATGTGAGTGCATTAACCCTTATCATGCTGTTCACGACAACCCCTATCTTTGCAAACAGTGAAGATCCAGATCAGATGGCTTCTGAAGAAGCCATCTGATCAGGATCTACACTGTTTGGCATTTATTTTATGAATTTGTAGCAATAAATTACATCAAGTAATTTGATTGGTTGATAGACAGAAATGGGTGTGGCTTAAATGAATATTCAGCAAGAGAAGGGTTAAACCTGAAATTGTTTTTCAGTGTTATCAACCAGTATATCTATATGTGCGGCAACAACCCGGCTGAGTGTGTAGGTAATCTATGGGAGGTGTTCCAGAGGATGGTCAGTCTGAACATTCAACCTAACAATGATGCTATGTTCATTCTCTTGAGGTCAGCATACAAAGCTCCATATGGGTTTTTATTTTGTGTGTGTGTGTGTGGGGGGGGGGGGGGATTGTGGATTGTTTATCAATCGACACAAAGCTACAAATACTCAATGGGCCAGTTGTTAAAAACTACCAACGTCATTAGTTAACATATTGTTGAAACTTATCATTTCAACAATTTGACCACTAATGAGCTCGTTAAGGTAACAATGCTCTGGGGTCCAGTTGTTCAAAGCATCGTCAGCTTAATGAGCTCGTTAGTGGTCATATTGTTAACTGTTGTAGGAAGTACAATGTCTGATATAGTATAATTTTTGCTGAAAAAATGAGAGCAGCTTTTGCGTGTGCAAAAGCTGCTCTCATTTTTTCAGCAAAAATATGTGCATATTTGCCATACTAAATGATTAAAGTTTTAACGATATGTCAACTAACGACGTCGTTAGTTTTGAACAACTGGCCCCAGAAGTTTACTGCCTGCTGTTGTCCATGTTACTATTGCAGATTATGGTAAAAATCCAGGTAATGGTTATTTATAGCCACACTATTCTTGTCATTGTGATGTCAAAGTGCAGTGTGAAGAGTCTGTGCCTTTGTTTGATTTGAGGTTTAACCCATTGTTTACTAGTGGACTCTTCCATTGCTATATGTTGGACAAGTACATCTGTCATATAAGGGTGGTAGGCTTATTAGCTCACCAGAGCCGAAGGCTCCGGGGGAGCTTTTAGGATAGGCAGTTGTCCGTCGTCGTCTGCGTCGTCGTCGTCTGCGTCGTCAACACTTTCAAACGACATCTCCTCTGAAGCCACTGGGCCGATTCAGCCCAAATTTCATCTGTAGCATCCTTGGGTTGGGGGATTGAAAGTTTGTGTTTTTTATGAAATTCGGCTCATTGGTTTGGTTGCTATGGCAACTTAGAGTTTCCATAGACTTATAATGGGGAAAATTGAAAAATGGCATTTACTGCCAAGCCACTGCAGATATTTTGACAAAACTTTCATAGAAATATTCCTTAGGCAATCTACTATCTGCCATATGATTTTAGGCCTTCTGCTCATTTTTGTTGGTTGCCATGGAAACCAAAATAAAAAAAATAGACAAAAAATACTTAAAAAATCATCTCCTCAGAAACCGTATGCTCTATGAGGCTGAAAGTTTATGGAAATATTCACCATATTTGCCTTTACAGGTTTTGTGTTTTTTATGAAATTCGGCTCTTTAGTTTGGTTGCTATGGCAACTTAGATTTTCCATAGACTTATAATGGGGAAAATTGAAAAATGGCATTAACTACAAAGCCTTTGTAGATATTTTGACAAAACTTTCATAGAAATGTTCCTTTAGTAAACTCCCTCAGCCATATGCTTTTATGTCAACCTGGGGGTCCAGTAGGTTGTGCCGGGGCCATGCCCCGCCCCCAGTACTTCATAAAATGACTTATATCTCAGAAACCTTACAGATCCCCACCCCTAAACCATATATATTCTTGTTCCTATTGATTAGACGCATTCAGTGACACCAACCTGGAGGTCCTCTGGGATGTGCCGAGGCCATGCCCCACCCCCTCCACTTCATAAAAGGCCCAATATCTCGGAAACCATTCAGATCCCCACCCCTGAACCCTATATACTCTTGTTCTTTATGATAAGACGCATTCAGTGACATCAAACTGGGGGTCCCCCGGGATGCGCCGGGGCCATGTCCCGCCCCTCCATTTCATAAAAGGCCCAATATCTCGGAAACCTTACAGATCCCCACCCCTAAACCATATATATTCTTGCTCCTTATGATAAGACGCATTCATTGACCCCAAATTGGGGGTCCTCCGGGGTGCGCCGGAGCCATGCCCCACCTCTTCACTTCACAAAAGGCCATATATCTCAGAAACTGTTCAGATCCCCACCCCTAAACCATATATGTTCTTGTTCATTATGATGAGACACATTCAGTGACACCAACCTGGGGGTCCCCAGGGATGTGCTGGGGCCATGCCCCACCCCCTCCATTTCATAATATCACAATATCTCGGAAACCTTACAGATCCCCACCCCTAAACCATATATATTCTTGTACCTTATGATAAGACACTTTCATTGACACCAACCTGGGGGTCTCCCTGGGCCTTGCCCCACCCCTGCACTTCACAAAAGGCCTTTTTATCTCAGAAACTGTTCAGAGCCCCACCCCTAAACCATATATATTCATCTTCCTTATGATAAGGCACATTCATTGACACCAGCTTGTGAGTCCCCGGGGCATGCCCGGGCCTTGCTCCACCGCTTGACTTCTTTAAAAGCCACATATCTCAGAAATAGTTCAGATCCCCACCCCTTAACCATATATATTCTTGTTCCTTATGATAAGACTCATTCAGTCACACCAACTTGGGGGTCTCTTTGTGCTGAGGCAATGTGCCCCGCCCTTCCACTTCATAAAAGGCCATATATTACAGAAACCATTCAAATCCCCACCCCATATTCATATATGTTCTTGTTCCTTATTTTTAGCACACCTACTGTAGGGGTGTCCGCAGGGGCCAGTCCTCTCCTTTCCACTTCATGAAAGGATATCTTGGAAACCTTTCAGATTCCCACCCCTAAACCATATATATACTTGGTCCTGATGATGAGACACATTTAGGGACAACAATCTTGGGCTTTCCTGGGAACGACAGGGCATGCTCCAACCCCTCCACTTATATCTCCAGCCATGCAGATCCCCACTGCTAAACCATATATATTCTTGTTCTTTGTGATAAGACACTTTTAGTGATACCAACCAGGGCTCCATTGGGTCCATGCCCCACCCCCTCTACTTCATAAAAGGCCTAATGTTTCATATACTGAGTCCACATTGATGCTCATTTGGATATGGGGGTTCATTTGGCAGATTAAAATGATATCATGTTAAAATACATGGCTGCAATTTGGCAGTGCCCACCTGAGCTCTGGTGAGCATAGTGGCCCATGGGCCTCTTGTTTTTTTCATTTTTATTCTATTTTTGACAGAAAATTCTGTAAGCAAATAGTGCAGGCCCTGATCAGAAGTCGCATTCTGTGGTGTATGATCTGGGCCTGCACTGTTTGCCAAGGTACCTCTTCAGGGTTTTCCCGCAAGCAATAGGTTAACATCTCTGTCAACACTATTTAGGTCATTTTGGAGACATTGCATCCAATTTTGTGGGGCTTTCATCCGATATTGAGATGAAATGACATCTCAGTCCCTGCCACCCAATGAAACCAATAGAGTTTATATGCATGGACACTCCCGACTCGCACCATTTTGCCTGGGCAGGCTTAGACCTTCTAAGAAGTTTACCAGTATTCATGTAGGGTCAGTTTCAGCTCTGCATGGAAGCATGATGCAGCCCAAACTATTTCTTCAAGCCCCCAAGGGGGAGGTGGGGGGCAAGTGAAGAGTCTATAAAACTTGGACTTGGCTCATATGCTGGGAAACTGGCAAATGGTGTAAACCCAGATCAGACACTGTTTTCTGTGGCATCTGATCAAGTCTGTCTGTTTAAAATACAGGGGCCAGTTGTTCAAAACTAATGACATTGTCAGTTAAAATATTGTTAAAACTTTGATCATTTGATATGGCAAATATGCTAAAATTTTTGCTGAAAAAAATTTGAGCAGCTTTTGCAAATGCAAAAGCTGCTCTCATTTTTTTTCAGCAAAATAACACTATACTAGATATTGTACTTGCTAGATCAGTTAACCATTTGACCACTAACAAACAAGCTTGTTAAGCTAAGGATGCTTTGAACAACTGGCCCTAGGAATTTAAGGCTTAAGCAAAACCGTCTAAGTCCAGGTTCAGCACCATTTTTTCTGCCTTCACTCAGAGACATCAACCTGCCAGTACTGTAAGTGCTTTGATTTCATTTGAAAGTTCTCCCTTTCTAAAAACAACCATTGCATTGAAAGTAGTTCTCCTTTGGAAAGGAATTATGTACCAATACCTTCCATGCCCCAGCGCATAGGGGCTTGGAGAAATAGATTGGGTTGCATGGTGTTTCTGTGCAGAGCTGAAGTCAACCAGACTCTTGGGTACTGGTAAACAGCTTAGGTCTAATAAGATGTATACAACTTGATGGAGACAACTTTTGTTTCATATTCCTCTCAAGGATATGTGGTACAACTTGATAGATACGACTTGAATATTCTCATCATAAATCCCATTCACTATCTTGTCAAACTGCCAAAATGCAGACCCCTGGTGTAGATGAAATAATTGTTAATTGACACTTGTCCTGCTGAATAAATTAATATTGTCACAATCTGAACTCAAGAAGCCATCTGACCTAATCTTTGTTTGTATTCGAGTTTAACGGCCTGGTCAACACTATTTATGTAATTTTTTAGCTGGTTAGTTTACCTATCCACACTTTTCCTGGGCAGGCTTATACATAAGCAGTTAACCAGAACAGTGCACATTCTTTCGCTGGAAACTGAGAACTGCCCTACTTGAATTAGCGGGAGAGAATGACTGTAGAAAAGATTTCATGATCAATCTCCACGAAAGAATGTTGCCGACCCCGGCCGGTATCAAACCCGCGTCCTGATCACCATTCAGACGCGCATCCGACTATCAAAGTTGTATCGTGTTGCCTGGGCTTTAACAATTCATACATATGACCATGCTTTGTAGGGCTTTCTCTGACAAAAAGGAATGGGACTGGCTATGGCAGGTGATGCTGTATTGTAACGAGACGGAAAATTTCAATATGCCAGTATTCTGCCTGGAGAAGGCACTCCGAGCGATGTTGAATGATCCTGGTCGATACTTCAACTATGCTGTTCAGTGGCTGTTCAATTCCAGAGTCGAGAAACTGCAGAAGTTAGATGGAAAGGTGGGTTAAATGGATGCAACTCTTTTAAGCTTTGTCTTGCTGAATAAATTTAGCCACACTCTGACTTTTAACCAATCAGATTACTTTGTCATTTATTCCTTCAAATTCATGAACAGTATGTTCAACAGTGTAGATACTGGTCAGATGGTTTTTTCAGAAGCCATCTGATCTGTATCTACACTATTTGCAAAGGTAGAGCAAAGAGAGGGAACAGTCTGATCAGGGTCTACACTGTTTGCCATTCCCTCTTCACCTTTTGGATTCTTACTGAATCGTGATACAAATATGTTGAAATTCTATGAGAGTAAAAGAAAGTCCTCAAGTTGTCTGAATTTTTAGGATTTTTATGGTATTTGCGAAATTTCTTATTTTTGCAAACTGTTTAACCTTTAACCTGCTGAATATTCAATTAAGCCACACTCATTTCTGACTTTGAACCAATCAGATTACTTGATGCAGCTTATTTCTACATATTCATATACTGAATGTCAAACTGTGTAGATCCTGATCAGATGGCTTCTTCAGAAGCCATCTGATCTGGATCTACACTGTTTGCAAAGATAGGGCTTGTCGCCTACAGCAGGGTAAAGGTTAAAGTACATTGAAACTTTCATTGTTCCAACACAGGCATCTGACTGGTGATCTGGTTTGATACCTGCCGGGGTCGGCAACATTCTTTCGTGAAGATTGATCATGAAATCTTTTCTACGGTCCTTTTCTCCCTTCTGCTGATTCAAGTAGGGTAGTTATCAGTTTCTGGCAAAAGAATGTCTACTGTACTGGTTAATCGCTTACGTATAAGCAGCCCAGGAGAAGTGTGGATAGGTAAAATGACCGGCTAAAAAATGACTGGCTCAAAAATGACCTACATAGTGTCGACAGGGCGGTTAAACTCCAATACAAACAAACATTGTTCGAACATAGATAGCTTGTTTACCTCGACTATTTTGAACTCATTCTAGAGCCCCTAGAAAACATGTCCCATTACTGGAGATATAAGTACATTTTGATGATTAAGGAAGAAGCTTCTTATTTTATCCTGAAAATGTATATTGTGTGTACTCATTAGAATCTCCTCAATGTGACAGTTCTAATGAGTATACACAACACTTTTATATTGAAGCAAATAAAAAGATATCCCTACCATGCCTGCTAGTCTGGGTCCAGTTTTTCTAAGCTAACAATGTTGTTAGTTAACATATTGTTAAAACTTTGTTCGTTTGATATGGCAAATATACTTATATTTTTGCAGAAAAAAAATGTGAGCAGCTTTTGCAAATGCAAAAGCTGCTCACATTTTTTTCAGCAAAATTACCACTGTATTATGTATTTTGTTTGCTAGAACACTTAACATTTTGACCACTAACAAGCCTGTTAAGCTTACAAAGCTTTGAACAACTGGGCCCAGATGTTATGATTAACCTTCAGTGGCTCAAACTACCCCTTGTCTCAGACAAATTTCCGTGTTCCAAAGATCTTCGAGCCATTTAAGTTTGGCTGTAATATAAGGTATATTTTCATTTTTCATAAGCTTTTAGAACCATCTTGTCTGACAAGATTTAAGAAAATAATTTATATTTGTAACTGTGGAAAACCCATTTTTATGCCCTACCATCTCAAAAAGTGGCAGTGTATATATACTCGGTCAAAAAATTTCATATACATAAAATTGCTTCTGTTACCATAGTTACTACAAATGAAAACTACACAAAAATTTTTTTGTTTTGGTTAGAGGTCTCATTTTTCCATGCAAAAGCCCAAATTGTTTTGTTTTCTTAAACTCACCATAGTAGGCTTGTTTTAAACACCCAAGGGGTCACTGTGTCACTTTTGCAGAGAAAATCATTGAACAAGCTTAGATTTAACATCATAAAGACTACACTAAACCCAAGATTTCTAAAATTTGATACACGTTACATTTCATTAGATACCCTGTGTGTCTTTTCACAAAAGATTTGGGACTTTATTTCCATCTGCTAATAGAAACAGGCGATCACGTATGGGCCTCAGGCTCTTTTAAAGTCGTTTACAAAATGCTGCATTCAATTGAAACTCCAAAGCAAATCATAATCGATACGGATAGTGCTACATGCTACATGAATTTTCTGCATTATTTTCCATCATGGTTAACAGCAATGGTGGTAACAAAACACTTTTTAAAGGAATTGCAAAAATTGAATGACAGGTGTAGAAATAAGAAAAGTTTGAAAATTGCCATATTTTTGATTGAAAGGGAGATATTCTGAGAATTTCACAAAGCCTTGCTTGTAGTGCAAGATCATGAGATGATGTAAAATTAAAGTGTGGTCCAATATTCATTGGATATGATATTTCAGCATAGACACCAAAATGATTATTTGCGCATGCGCAATACCAAATTCCTTGCAAATTAAAAGGAGAAACGATCAGGAACTGATACACTCAGATCCCAAATTCTTCCCACAATATCACTAGAGAAAGAAGTTGAAACATGGAGTGACGACAGTAAACAAAATGGACAACAGGTAAACCGAGTCAGCAGCTCTTTCCCAAACAGGTGGTGACTCAGAATATCTAATCCTAACTAAAAAGGAGCAATTTACATAATGGGGGAGGGGGGGGGGGGGGGTGGAGAATCAGAATTGCCAGCATGACAAACATTAAACTGGAAAGACAAATGTAACTAAAACTGAACAACCTAAAAGGGGAGTTCAGAATCATCAGTATAACAACATATATGATTAAGAAAAGAATCAGAACCACCAACACAAAACACGAAGGAACCACAGCAAAAGCACAGACTTGGAATGGTCAGTAAAAATTACTGGTGGGTTTAAGTTAACTTCATGAAATTTCTAACAAATGTAAAGCACCATGACAGTAAAACCATAGGTCTGGCTTACCTAATTTTGGAGCTAGAGCCCTTTGAACATAGTAAATATTGAAAATAGCCATTTCTAACATGACCTCATTTCTGCTCTGTAAGTTGAAAACTGTTTCAGTTGTTTTGATGAAACCCAAAAGTGATCTATAACATATTGAGATGAGGTGCAGAACCAAAGAATCCTAACTCTAATTAACCTATTTTTGGAGTTATGGTCCTTTGAACATTGAAATTAGTGATTTCTGTAATGTATTTGTGTCTGCTCTATAACTTTAGAGCTGTTTGATATATTTTCTTGAAACTGTGTTTAAATGTATATCACCTTTAAATGATATGCAGAACACACAAATTATACTTGGAGTAACCACCCTTTGAACATTGTAAATAGTAGATCCCAGTCATATACTTATGCCCTTTCTATAGCTTGAAAATGGTTCCAGAGATTTTCTGGAAGCCTTGCTAAAATGTAAGGGATTACATGTAGAACACAAAAATCATGACTCTAATTTTTGAAAGAGTTATTGCCCTTTACTTGATGGAAATGCAGTGCATGATGCAGTGCTTTTATTCATGATATAAAGTGGTGTTCTATTATTAGTCAGATGTTCACAGTTTTTTCAATGTTTTCAGTTGTTACAAGAGGTATATCAACTGTGCCAACAGTCTGGAGAGACCAAACTCTCACAAGGAATGAGAACGGTACTTATGTCAGGTCGCATGACACCAAGGCCCAGAACTCCCATGACACCATTCCCAGATGGAGAGGATGTTGAAGAGGAGTTTTATGAAGACGATGAAACAGTGCGGGGATGGATGAACCGGTTTCATGTAAGGATATCTGTGAAAATATTTACCATAATGATCCTAAGTATTGGGACAGATAGGCCTAAGCAAACAGTGCAGACCCAGATCAGACTGCCCCTGCAGTCTGATCAGGGTCTACAATGTTTACCATTCCGTCTGCACCTTTTGGACTCCTTGATGGATTGTGAAACAAATTTGTCAAAATTTTGTATTACAGTAAGTCCTCAAGGTGTCCAAATTTTTAGGATTTTTTAGCTCACCTGGGCCGAAAGCTCCAGGGGAGCTTATAGTATAGTGGGTCGTCCGTCGTCCGTCCGTCGTCCGTCCACACTTTTGAGCAGCTATATCTCTGTATCCTGCAGGCTGATCTCAATCATTTCTCATCTGTAGCATGCCTCTGGTGGGGCATTGATGACATAAACTTTTTTTTCGAAATTGCTCTAAAACTTTGGTTCCTATGGCAACCACAAGGTCCCATAGACTTACTATGGGAAAATGCTTGTCATCACCGTAGCGCCTTCAGTTTTGATCAGATCTTTCTGAAACTTATATGTAAGGTGGCTGGGGATAAAAACTCGGATGAGTTCGAAAACGGGCCAAGTCGGCCCATTTATCATAGAGTTACATCCCTTTGATTGCTGAAAATGCCGATTTTTGACCTTGTCATCACGGTAGCCCCTTCAGTTTTGATCAGATCTTTCTGAAACTTATATGTAAGGTGGCTGGGGATAAAACCTCGGATGAGTTCGAAAACCGGCCAAGTCAGCCCATTTTTCATAGACTTACGTCCCTTTGATTGCTGAAAATGCCGATTTTTGACCTTGTCATCACGGAAGCCCCTTCAGTTTTGATCAGATCTTTCTGAAACTTATATGTAAGGTGGCTGGGGATAAAACCTTGGATGAGTTAGAAAACCGGCCAAGTAGGCCCATTTATCATAGAGTTACGTCCCTTTGATTGCTGAAAATGCCGATTTTTGACCTTGTCATCACTGTAGCCCCTTCGGTTTTGATCGGATCTTTTTGAAACTTATATGTAATGTGGCTTGGGATAAAACCTCGGATGAGTTCGAATACCGGCCAAGTCCGCCGATTTATCATAGAGTTACGTCCCTTTGATTGCTGAAAATGCCGATTTTTAGCTCACCTGGGCCGAAGGCTCCAGGGGAGCTTATAGTATAGTGGGTCCTCCGTCGTCCGTCCGTCCGTCGTCCGTCCACACTTTTGAGCAGCTATATCTCTGTATCCTGCAGGCTGATCTCAATCATTTCTCACCTGTAGTATGCCTCTGGTGGGGCATTGATGACATAAACTTTTTTTTGAAATCGCTCTAAAACTTTGGTTCCTATGGCAACCACAAGGTCCCATAGACTTACTATGGGAAAATGCTTGTCATCACCGTAGCGCCTTCAGTTTTGATCGGATCTTTCTGAAACTTATATGTAAGGTGACTGGGGATAAAAACTCGGATGAGTTCGAAAACCGGCCAAGTCGGCCCATTTATCATAGAGTTACGTCCCTTTGATTGCTGAAAATGCCCATTTTCGACCTTGTCATCACCGTAGCCCCTTCAGTTTTGATTGGATCTTTCTGAAACTTATATGTTGTGTGGCTGAGGATAAAACCTCGGATGAGTTCGAAAACCGGCCTAGTCCGCTGGTTTATCATAGAGTTACGTCCCTTTGATTGCTGAAAATGCCAATTTTTGACCTTGTCATCACCGTAGCCCCTTCAGTTTTGATCGGATCTTTCTGAAACTTATATGTAAGGTGGCTGTGGATAAAATCTCGGATGAGTTCGAAAACCGACCAAGTCGGCCCTTTTATCGTAGAGTAACGTCCCTTTGATTGCTGAAAATGCTGATTTTTGACCTTGTCATCACTGTAGCCCTTTCAGTTTTGATCGAATCTTTCTGAAACTTATATGTAAAGTGGCTGGGGATAAAATCTCGGATGAGTTCGAAAACCAGCCAAGTTGGTCCATTATCACAGAGTAACGTCCCTTTGATTGCTGAAAATGCCGATTTTTGATCTTGTCATCACCGTAGCCCTTTGAGTTTTGATCGGATCTTTCTGAAACTTATATGCAAGGTGGCTGGGGATAAAGCCTCAGATGAGTTGGCATACCGGCAAAGGTGGCCTATTTATCATAGAGTTAGGTCCCTTTGATTGCTGAAAATGCCGATTTTTGACCTTGTCATCACCATAGCCCCTTCAGTTTTGATCGGATCTTTCTGAAACTTATATGTAAGGTGGCTGGGGATAAAATCTTGGATGAGTTCGAAAACAGGCCAAGTCAGCCCATTTATCGTAGAGTTCTGTCCCTTTGATGGCTGAAAATGTTGATTTTTGACCTTGTCATTACCGTAGCCCCTTCAGTTTTGATCGGATTTTTCTGAAACTTATATGTAAGGTGGCTGGGGATGAAACCGCGGGTGAGTTCGAAAACTTGCCAAGTCGGCTCATTTATTTTAGAGTAACATCCCTTTGATTGCTAAAAATGCCAAATTTTGACCTTGGTATCACCGTAGCCCCTTCAGTTTTGATCGGATCTTTCTGAAACTTATAGGTGAGGTGGCTGGGAATAAAATCTTGGATGAGTTTGAATACTGGCCAGGTCTGATCGGATCTTTCTGAAATTTACATGTAAGGTGGCTGGGAATAAAACCTCAGGTGAGTTCGAATAGCGGCCAAGTTGGCACATTTATCATAGAGTGACGTGCCTTTGATTGCTGAAAATGCCTATTTTCGACATTGTTATCACTGCTGCCCCTTTAGTTTTGAATGGATCTTCATGAAACTTACAAACAAGGAAGTCAGGCAGAAAGCTTGGAGGAGTTTGAAAACTCTTGTTTTTGAACTTGTCATCACCATAGCCACTTCAGTTTAGATCGAATCTTCTTAGCAAGTCAGGAATAAAAGCTTGAATGAGTTTGAAAACCGGTGAGGTCAGCCTATTTATCATAGAGTTAAATTCTACTTGATTTTCAGAAAATGCTTACCCTGTCATCACCATGTCCTCCCATAAAGCCTTCAGTAAAGGTTGGCACTTCCTTAAACTTTGAATCTGTTAGCTCAGGTGAGGTCACTGTAGCCCCTTCAGTTTTGATCGGATCTTTCTGAAACTTATATGTAAGGTGGCTGCGGATAAAATCTCGGATGAGTTCGAATACCGGCCAAGTCCGCCGATTTATCGTAGAGTAACGTCCCTTTGATTGCTGAAAATGCTGATTTTTGACCTTGTCATCACTGTAGCCCTTTCAGTTTTGATCGAATCTTTCTGAAACTTATATGTAAAGTGGCTGGGGATAAAATCTCGGATGAGTTCGAAAACCAGCCAAGTTGGTCTATTTATCACAGAGTAATGTCCCTTTGATTGCTGAAAAGCCGATTTTTGACCTTGTCATCACCGTCGCCCTTTCAGTTTTGATTGGATCTTTCTGAAACTTATATGCAAGGTGGCTGGGGATAAAGCCTCGGATGAGTTCGCATATCGGCAAAGGTGGCCTTTTTATCATAGAGTTAGGTCCCTTTGATTGCTGAAAATGTTGATTTTTGACCTTGTCAACACTGTAGCCCCTTCAGTTTTGATCAGATCTTTCTGAAACTTATATGTAAGGTGGCTGGGGATAAAACCTCGGATGAGTTCGAAAACCGGCCAAGTTGCCCCATTAACTATATAGTTATGTCCCTTTGATGGCTGAAAATGTCAATTTTTATTTACCTTGTCATCACCGTAGCCCCTTCAGTTTTGATCGAATCTTTCTGAAACCTATATGTAAGGTGACTGGAGATAAAACCTAGGATGAGTTTGAATACCGGCCAAGTTGGCCCATTTATCATTGATTTACGTCCCTTTGATTGCTGAAAATGCCGATTTTTGACCTTGTCATCACCATAGCCCCTTCAGTTTTGATCGGATCTTTCTGAAACTGATATGTAAGGTGGCTGGGGATAAAATCTTGGATGAGTTCAAAAACAGGCCAAGTCAGCCCATTTATCGTAGAGTTATGTCCCTTTGAGGGCTGAAAATGTTGATTTTTGACCTTGTCATTACCGTAGCCCCTTCAGTTTTGATCAGATTTTTCTGAAACCTATTTGTAAGGTGGCTGGGGATGAAACCTCGGATGAGTTCGAAAACTGGCCAAGTCTGCTCATTTATTATAGAGTAACATCCCTTTGATTGCTAAAAATGCCAAATTTTGACCTTGTCATCACCGTAACCCCGCCAGTTTTGATCGGATCTTTCTGAAACTTATATGTAAGGTGGCTGGGAATAAAATCTTGGATGAGTTTGAATACTGGCCAAGTCTGATTGGATCTTTCTAAAACTTACATGTAAGGTGGCTGGGAATAAAACCTCAGGTGAGTTCGAATACCGGCCAAGTCGGCACATTTATCATAGAGTGACGTGCCTTTGATTGCTGAAAATGCCTATTTTCGACATTGTCATCACTGCTGCCCCTTTAGTTTTGAACGGATCTTCATGAAACTTACAAACAAGGAAGTCAGGCAGAAAGCTTGGAGGAGTTTGAAAACTCTTGTTTTTGAACTTGTCATCACCATAGCCACTTCAGTTTAGATCGGATCTTCTTAGCAAGTCAGGAATAAAAGCTTGAATGAGTTTGAAAACCGGTGAGGTCAGCCTGTCTATCATAGAGTTACATTCTACTTGATTTTCAGAAAATGCTTACCCTGTCAAAACCATGTCCTCCCATAAAATCTTCAGTAAAGGTTGGCACTTCCTTAAACTTTGAATCTGTTAGCTCAGGTGAGCGATACAGGACCAAGCTAGCTTGGTCCTCTTGTTTCGGTAATGCTTGGAAAACTCAAGTAAATATAACTTGAATTGTTAAAACAGCAATTTAGTACATAAAAAACTAGTTCTTTTGCTGTCCAAAAAACTACACAATTTTTTTTCATCAAAAAATCCCAGTGTATAAGGTTTTGTACATTCCAGAACAGTTAACATACACATAATGTGGCATCTCATCAGGGTCTACACTGTTTGCCACTTGTCTAGCTATTTTTGGACCCAACATTGGGTACTAAATTGTACTTTATCAAATTTAAGAAACGGGTATGGTATGGTGTCTAAATAGTTAAGGTAAATATGGTAATGTAACAGACATAGGAATCAAATAAGAGGTTGTTGTGTATATTATAAGAATCTTATGTGGGTGTGAGGGGCGGATGGAAAAATCCGTCCCGAGGGACACTGTCCGTCATCACGAGGCTTGCCGAGTGATGCCGGACAGTGATCCCGAGGGACGGATTTGTCCATCCACCCCTCACACCTATATTGGATTCTTTTTCTTGCATCCCTTCCATTTTTAGCACGGATTTTCATTGCTGCAGTCACTTCGGTTACCGACGTCCACCATATTGTGATGACACTGCAGGAATGTTTAGTGACGTCACGTAACGTGCATGACATTAACCTTAACGACGGCGCATACGAGGTCGTATTCAACCAGTACATTTATCAAACATGAGATTATATTCGATTTTGGGTCGGAACACCAGGGTCTGAACATAAATTTCTATCCCAGGGTAAAATCACGGATTTCCTTGTCTGGTGTGCAAGAACAAGTAATCGGCTGTCTGCACTCTACATGGAGACCTGTTGGACCAGTTTAGACTCAGATCAGCCTGTACTTCTGCGCAGTCTGATCTGAGTGTTTGCGGTACACATGGGCCGTTTATAAAATCCAGGCTAGTCAAAGATCTGGCCAGACTGGATTTGGGCACAGGTTCATCTGAGTCTTCAATGGTAGGTTTTGTCATGCTATGGATCAAATATTTAAAAATGTCTGATAAAGCTTACCCTGCCAGAACAAAAGTACAGGCCAAAGTCAAACCAAAATCAGTACAACTGGGCAACGTTGTATCGATGTTGGCCCAATGTTGGCTTGGCATTCCTTCCTGGCTAGGTTAGTGCTTAGGTGTTATTTACAGGGATTACAATACTCTAAGAACTGGGACTATTTGGGAGAATTATATGTGGAACGAAGTACCATCCGTTGCCCAATACCAGACATGTACATCACGAAGATAATGGAGATACTTAAGACGAATGAGGATGTGGATGAAGTATTTGCCGATTTTCTAGCTTGTACCTTCAAAAGATATGAAACAGGTAACATTACTGTGTACTAAAATGTTAAAGGGAAATGCATATACACATGTACTTGTCATATTCTGTGCAAGTTTTGACCCCTACTGAAGGGTGTGGGGACATTCTGTTTTTGGTGAAAATCCTGTTTGCATCAGTGTTGGCATTAACGTTGGCTGTTTGAAGCCCTATATCTCCTGAACCAATGCTGGGTTTCAACCATCACTAGGATGGGAATAAGATTTTTGATGGCTTTGACCTCATTTTCAAGACATGATTGGATTTTGGTGACAATGACCTCATTTTCAAGGTCATTGTCCCCATATCCTCCCTCCACCCCCCCTCCCCACCCCTAAGGAAAGAAAGAAAAAACTACCAAATTTGTCTGCTCCCAGCCCCATGAACAAATATATGAGTTATTGTCAAACTTGATACAATGTATTGTTGGAAATTACCAAAGACTTGGTTAGGTTTGGGTGACCTTGACCACATTTTAAAGGAACTTAGGCTGTCAAAAACAGGGCAGTTTAGGCTAAAATTCATTTTCTGCACCTCCTCTGCTAAATTTAGTTGTGAACTGTGGTCAGACTTGGTACATTTATCATAGCAACCTAGACTTGATTAGATTTTTGTGGCCTTGACTCAATTTTCAAGGTAGTTTGCAACACTCCTTATTATACCCCCGGCATACGAAGTATGTCAGGGGGTATATAGTTTTTGTCATTCCGTCCGTTCGTTGGTTAGTTCGTCTGTTCGTTAGTTAGTTCGTACTTTGTTCGTATCTGTCCCACCGGTGGTCAACCTTTACGTCAAAGTTTTGTGTTAAACCTTTTTGACAGCTCATATCTCTGTAACCACATGTTAGATTTGCTTCATGTTTGGTAAAGGATATCTCTATAGCATTACCTTTCATATGGAATATCTAAGCCTCTGGGTTAAGCCCCTGGGTGGGCTGTCTTGATGTCTGTCTGTTCATTTTACGTCAAAGTTTTGTGTTAAACCTTTTTCATTTTTTTTTTTTTTTTTGGTTTGGGTTTTACGGCCCTTTCAAGATTATTTCACTCATATCGAGCCGATCGTTAATCAGAGGTGGGCGAAAACCGGAGTACCCGGAGAAAAACCACCTGACCTTCCGTTGCAGAACTTGTCGTCTCACACGTGGCCCGAGCGAGGCTCGAACCTACGGCGGTGAGAGACCTAATGACTAAGAGTCAGCGCTCTTATTCACTAGGCCACGGAGGCCCGTAAAACCTTTTTCATTGCTGATATCTCTGTGATTCTCTTCATGTTTGGTAAAGTATATCTCTATAGCATTACCTTTCATATGGAATATCTAAGCCCCTGGGTGGGTTGTCTGTCCGTCTGTCTGTTCATATACATTTACGTCAAAGTTTTGTGTTAAACCTTTTTCATTGCTGATATCTCTGTAACCACATGTTAGATTCTCATCATGTTTTACGTCAAAGTTTTGTGTTAAACCTTTTTCATTGGTGATATCTCTGTAACCACATGTTAGATTCTCTTCATGTTTGGTAAAGTATATCTCTATACCATTACCTTTCATATGGAATATCTAAGCCCCTGGGTGGGCTGTCTGTCCGTCTGTCTGTTCATCTACTTGTACGTCAAAGTTTTGTGTTAAACCTTTTTCATTGCTGATATCTCTGTAACCACATGTTAGATTCTCATCATGTTTGATAAACGATTTGGTGATGCATGTCCCTGCCCCCCACCCATGGTGACCTTGACCTCAAGGTCACAGACTTAGAAATTTTACATTTGGTTAAAGTTTTATGACAAAGTTTATAGATGCCTGTATGTTCTAAACTCTAAGAAAAATTCAATTGATACTTGCATCAATGTTGCATACCAGTCCAAAGATTTCATTGATGCATACCCCATCCTGCTGCGCCATTAACTTTGATCCCTCACTCCCTTGGTCCATTTAGAAATTTTATGTTTGGTTTAGCTTTTACAAGCACATTTATAGATTCTTATAGCTTCTTGACTTCATTCATATTACATACATGCTCGAAAGATATATCAGAGGGTGGCACTGGCCAGGGGTATACGTGACCCACTGGTCGCTTTCTCTAGTGCCCTGTAGCTTGAATTTGAGATCTCAATTAATTTTCCAAATTCTAAAATGGGTTCAATGAGTCCGAAAGAATATAATTATTTATCCCCCGACGTTTGTTGAAGGGGACTATAGTAATGGGTTCGTCCATCCGTCCCTCTGTCAGTCTGTCCATCCGTAGTAATTTCATTTGGACTGTGTTAAATTTTGCTAGCTTAAGGGGAATGGATACACCTGGCGACATTTTCTGCCATTTAACAAAGCAAGCCAACTTTCGGGACTTATTGTTCAGGGGGAACAACCTACGTCATAGCAGAGATGTCGTACCCATTTCAGAAGCGGCCATATTGGTGTAAATAGGGATATAAAATGCTTCAAACTAGATATGTACATTCCGAGTCTTCAGAAAACATACTTCAGCTGGTAACGAACAATATTTGCAACCCATCAGTGAGATAATTCCACCTTGAAACATTGAAAAGGCTTCGGTAGCTTCGCCACAAGATTTGAATCGGCGCTGTAAACAATAGTAGTTCCAACATCATTGCCAAATCAGCTTGTGTTGAATTATTTAAAGAAAAGGTCACATTTCTGAGACAGATTTCAGTACGTTTGATTCTTTTATGACCTAATGCACCGACTGCGCCTACTTGTTGTGGCAAATGCCTTTTGTGTAGCCAACGCCGGCAAACCTAGGTATGGTTATGACGTCACTGCTCTGACGTAGGTTGTTCCCCCTGTTGTTCGCTTTTCTGTAAACTCTGTCCCATTGAAAAAGGGGTCTACTCTTAAAGGAAAGAATTTGCACCTCTGGAGCAAATTCTTTCCTTTTAAGAGCTGACCCCTATCGACAAGGGAGACAAAAATACTTTTGAAGGAGTTGCCACCCCTGATGGCGTATCCATTCCCCTTAATGCATGATGAATTCTCAGAAAATTTAGCCATAATGTTATATTTCCATTTCTCTTTCAGAATCAACAGATAACGAGACCACAAGGCTTGACATGAAAGGACTGGCTGCCATTGGCAACAGTCTTCTTGCACTGTGTGCTGAGAAACAACAGTGGCAGGCAGGGTACCAGATCTTAAGTCACATGGTTAACTACAATGTAGAGTACCTGAAGTACTGTGGAGCTAATCGTAAGGTTGCCATGGTTGCTATGGAGATCTGTTTGCAGTGTATTCAGCCTGATTCAGCTTTACAAATTTTGAAAGGTATGATTTTGTCAGCAGAGGAACAGATAATCAGAGTATTTGTGTAAATACCCAATTAACCCTTTTTGTACCAAATGGAATCTTCCTCCTTATATATAGCAGGAGCCCAATTCAAAATTCAGGGGTGTCCGGTTGTGTTTTCATCAAAATTTATTTGGAAAGTGACTGAACTTTTAGCAAACTGTGGAGGCCCTGATCAGACTGTGTTCTGCAGCGTCTGATCTGGGCCTGCACTGTTTGCCACGGTACCTGTTTTGGGCGGTTCATGTACAGAATGGGTTAAACTGAAAGAATACTGTATTAAAAATAAGCTTTAGGGTAACTAAACCCAAATAAAAATCCAGTTTACCCAAATCATACTGACATACTTGCATTTAAGTCTTACAGATTGGAAACTTTCTGTTCCGTATAAAAACTGCTGTAGGGTTTTTTATAGCCCCGCTTTGAAAAAGTGGGGCTATATTGGATTTGCCATGTCCTTCTGTCATTCCGTGATTCCGTTAATTTGTGTTGGCTCCATAACTTTGTATCTGCTTAACATATTTTCATGAAACTTCACACAAATGTTAAACACCATAAGACAATGTGCAGAGCGAAGGAATTATAACTGTGGATTGCCTACTTTTGGAGTTATTGCCCTTTGAACATTTTCCGTAATTCCGTAATTCCGTGATTCCGTTAATTTGTGTTGGCTCCATAACTTTGTATCTGCTTAACATATTTTCATGAAACTTCACACAAATGTTAAACACCATAAGACAATGTGCAGAGCGAAGGAATTATAACTGTGGATTGCCTACTTTTGGAGTTATTGCCCTTTGAACATTGAAAAATGGCAATTTTAATTGTGTCCGCTTCATAACTCAAAAACCGTTTGAGATATTTTTAGGAAACTTCACACAAATGTTAAGCACTATGAGACGATGTGCAGAGCGCAGGAACCATAACTCTGCATTGCTTATTTTTGGAGTTATTGCCCTTTGAACATTGAAAAATGGCAATTTTAACAGTGTCCGCTTCATAACTCGAAAACCGTTCGAGATAATTTCATGAAACTTCACACAAATTTTAGCACCATGAGACAATGTGCAGAGCGCAAGAACCATAACTCTGTTTTCGTATTTTCTGTGTGTGTGTCTGTCTGTGTGTCTGTCTGTGTCTGTTAACAATTTTCGTGTCCGCTCCATAACTTTAAAACCCATTCACATATTTTCATGAAACTTCACACAAACATTAAACACCATGAGATGGTGTGCAGAGTGCAGGAACCATAACTCTGGATTGCCTAATTTTTGAGTTATTTCCCTTTGAATATTGAAAAATATCAATTTTAGCCGTCTTTGCTCGATAACTCAAAAACCGTTTGAGATAATTTTATGAAACTTCACACAAATGTAAAGCACCATATTACGTGTGCAGAGCGCAGGAACCCAAACTCTGGATTGTCTACTTTTTCAGTTATAGGCTTTTGAATATTAAAAAATGGCAATTTTAACTATGTCCGCTCCATAACCGTTTCTGATATTTTCATGAAACTTCAAATAAATGAAAAGCACCTTGAGATGATGTGCAGAGTGCATGAACCATAACTCTGGTTTGCCTACTTTAGGAGTTATTGCCCTTTGAACATTTAAAAAGGCAATTTTGACTGTGTCGGCTCCATAACTCACAAACCATTTGAGATATTTTCATGACACTTCACACAAGTGTAAAGCACCATGAGACAATGTGCAGAGCGCAGGAACCCTGACTCTGATTTGCCTACTTTAGGAGTTATTACCCTTTGAACATTGAAAAATGGAAGATGAAATTTAGTATAAACATGGACATTCTGGTAATGTATCATGCTCATTGAAATGAGGGACAAGGGCTCACAACTCTTAGAGTTTTTCCAGATAATGTAAAATTTTCAACAGTTATTTCTTGTTCATAACTCTTTTCTCTGCAGCTTAAATAACTTTCTTCTCTGACAGCGCTGAAGCGGGGCTATAGTCAGATCCTCTGACAGCTCTAGTTTTTCCATAGGAGTAGCTTGCCTTTTTACAAATGCACAAGGAGTGTGGAGAACTATTATTAAGCACAAACAATAATAATAATAATAATAATAATAATCAACCTTATTTATAGAGGGTAACACATTTAGTACTAGTACTAATCTTCCATGTGTCCCTCTTTCCCTGGAAAGGAACCAATACTAAGCAATGTGGATAAAGTCCCTTGCTCAAGGAAACAACATTTGACCCTTGCGGGGATCGAACTGGCTACCTCTCATTCTCAAATCCGATGCTTTACCACTGCATCACAGTGCTCCACATTGAATAGAAACATTGTGGAGATGCTTTATATTTTAAGCCTCTATAATGTTAAAAGTAAGCTTAAATAATTAGTACAAATGTTTTCAGCCCAGTCAGTTCAAATAAAGTTGGTAATCAAAATGAGATATCCAGTCATCTCTTCAAAAACCCAATTATTTGTTTGATTTTGTTTGATTTGAGGTTTAATGTCCCCGTCGACACTGTAAAGGTCATTTTGGAGACGTTGCTTCCAGTTTTGTGGGACTTTTACCCGACATTGAGATGAAATGACATCTCAAGCCCTGTCGCTTAATGAAACCAATAGGGTTTATAAGCATGGACGGTCCAACTCACACCGCTTTGCCTGGGCAGTCTTAGATCCTCTAAGCGGTTTACCAGTACTCGTGTGTGGTCGGTTTCAGCTTTGCATGGAAGCATCATGCAGCTCATTTCTTCAAGCCCCGATGGGCGGGGGCCAAATTAAGTTGAATATAGTGGGTATTATCCAATACCATACAAGAGCTATCAGTTCTTCTGTGTCAGGGCCCACGATTAAAAGAGCCTACATATGTCAAAACCTACAATACCGTAATAATCCTAAGTATTGGGACAGATAGGTCGAAGCAAACAGTGCCGACCCAGATCAGACTGTTTCTGAAGGAGTTGTCTGATTCAGGATCTGCACCATTTGCCATTTCGTTTCCACTTTTTCGACATCTTGCTGGATCATGAAACAAACTTGTTAATATTTTAGGAGAATTGCAGCAAGTCCTCAACGTGTCCGAATTTTTAGGATTTTTATGGTGAGACACGTGATGAGAACTGACACTGATCAGCCTGCTCATCCACACAGTATGACGTAACTACTTGTGTCATGAATAGCCCTGGAGGCTGTAGAAGGCTCGTGATCAAGCATAGATTCTATCAGACTACATAGATCTGTGGGTTGATCTGAGCCTTCGCTGATCACACAATATGTCATGGTCAAAACATGTATATATATCAACAATAGGAAGCTGTAAAAGATGCCTAGAATATGTATGCTGTATACTTCCGTTCTACAGTAGAAGACAGATCAACCTACACTATACACCACAACCCCGTTATAACACGGTTCATCATAACACGGTTTTGGATATAGCACGGTTTCAAGATGGATCCCAAAAATGTATAGATTATATAGAAAAATGACCATAAATGGTCATTTTTCTATATAATCTATACATTTTGTTTGGATATAACACAGTTGTTTAACTAACACGGTTTCTGCTTTGGACCCCATTAATAGTGTTATAAAGAGGTTGTGGTGTAGCTGTTTGTGTGTGTGCATGCATGTATGTTGTGTGTTTGTACATCAATCCAATAGCTAGGTCATTTGGAGATTAACCTTGCTTCACAGTCTTATAGGCAAGAGAGCCCTTGATTGAACTTAAGACCCCTGATTTACAAGACATGTAGGTTATCCAGTGCTAGTACTTAGAGGCTCATAGGAGATTTTCAACATGTGTATTTATAGCTCCAGATAATTGGCTTTTTTCATTCGAAAAGAACTGTCAGATGTTTTCTTATTTCTGCATGAAAACATATGTTGTGCGTAATCATTAGAAGTGTCTCGTGCCGAGGCCCTTCTAATGAGTATCCACAACATATGTTTTTGTGCAGAAATAAGAAAAATAATATGTGGCTACCCCCCCCCCCCCCCCCCCCCCCCCATTATCAAGGGTTGTGCTTTTTCAGTTGACTATGAGTTTGTTGCAAATTTAAAATTAACAAGTTGTATTTTTTCCAGAGACCCATAAATCAGTTGTTGAGAGTTCAAAGATTGTGTTCATCCGTCGACTTTTTCCTGGCTTGTTTCAACAGCTGTTTAGTAAATACAAGTTTCCAGATTGTGTATTTGTTCTGTCTGTTGCTTTCCGTTTAATATTCAGAGGTAAGATTCTGTTTAAGGGGAATGGATACACCTTCAGGGGAGGCAACTTCTGCAAAATTATTTTTGTCTCCCAGGTTAATAGGGGTCAACTCTTAAAAGAAAGAATTTGCTCCTGAGGAGCAAATTCTTTCCTTTAAGAGTAGACCCATTTTTCTGTCGGACAGAGTTTATAGAAAAGCAAACATGAAGTCACAAAAATTGTCTCCCTTAGAAAAATGGTGGAAAAATCTGTCAGGTGTACCCATTTCCCTTAAGAAATGTTAAAAATTAACCTGGATTGTGCAGGAGTATGTCTCGTGCATGTCACTTCTGCAGCCCAGATTTGATTCTTTGGGTCAACATGTAGCAGTGTGCGCCCAGCCCATTGGGGCTTGAAGAAATATATGGGCTGCATGATGCTTCCACGCAGAGCTGAAACCGACCAGCACACGAGTACTGGTAAACTGCTTAGAGGATCTAAGCCTGCCCCGGCAAAGTGGTACGAGTCGGCCCGTCCATGCTTATAAACCCTTTCGGTTTCATTGGGCGACAGGGCTTGAGATGTCATTTCATCTCATTGTCAGGTAAAAGTCCCACAAAATTGGAAGCAATGTCTCCAAAATGACCTTTACAGTGTTGATGGGGATGTTAAACCTCAAATCAAACAAACATGTAGCAGTGTAGATGGAAAAGCCACTTTCTGCATAAACTGTTGTACCATTGAAACTATTCATTGTATTGTAATCTAATGTTGTCATAACTTGTGTCAAATCCTGTTATGCTTTTTGCAATAAAATATGTTTAATCTAATCTAGTGATTGCACAGCTAAAGTCGGTAGGTTTTCCTTGGAACTCTTTTCCTCCTTGACATAAGGACCATCGGGGCTTGAAGAAATAGATGGATTGCATGATGCTTCCACCCAGAGCTGAAACCAACCCGCACACGGGTACTGGTAAACAGCTTAGAGGATCTAAGCCTGCCCAGGCAAGCGGTGTGAGTCGGACAGTCCATGCTTATAAACCCTATTGGTTCCATTGGGCGACAGGGCTTGAGATGTCATTTCATCTCAGTGTTGGGTAGAAGTCCATGCTTATAAACCCTATTGGTTTCATTGGGCGACAGGGCTTGAGATGTCATTTCATCTCAATGTAGGGTAAAAGTCCCACAAATTGGAAGCAACGTCTCCAAAATGACCTATAAAGTGTTGACGGGGACGTTAAACATCAAATCAAACAAACAAAACAAATCTACACCCAATCCAAGTCATATATGTCTTATATATACATATGTATGATGTCTGATATTTGGAATAAATAAATAAATGTAAGGCCACAGTATACCTACACATATATAGGTAAGGCCACCTATGCCTACAGCACCTTGAGAGTACTGGTAAACCGCTTAGAGGATCTAAGCCTGCCCAGGCAAAGCAGTGCGAGTCGGACCATCTATGCTTATAAACCCTATTGGTTTCATTGGGCGACAGGGCTTGAGATGTAATTTCATCTCCGTGTCTGGTAAAAGTCCCACAAAATTGGAAGCAACGTCTCCAAAATGACCTATACAGTGTTAATGGGGACGTTAAATCTAAAATCAAACATAAACAAACAGCGCCTTGAAAATGGCTTCAGCTTTCTAAGGATGTGCATCTTATTGGTGATCTGGGTCCAGTTGTTCAAAGCATCGTTAGCTTAACGAGCTCGTTTGTGGTCATATTGTTAAGTGTTCTAGCAAGTTCAATATCTAAAATTTTGGTATTTTTGCTGAAAAAAATGTGAGCAGCTTTTGCATCTGCAAAAGCTGCTCACATTTTTTCAGCAAAAATATTAGTATATTTACCATAATAAATGATCAAAGTTTTAACGATACGTTAACTAACGACGTCATTAGTTTTGAACAACTGGCCCCTGGTGTTCACTGGTTTGATACCTGCTGGGTTGGCAATGTGCCTTCACAGAGATTGTTCATGAATATTCTCTCCACATATGTCAAGAAGGGTTGTTATCAACTGAGCACTATACTGGTTAACCTCTTTTGTGTAAGCCTGCCATGAAAAATTGTGGCTAGGTAATTTGATTGACTTGACTTAAATGGTGTTGACTGGGCCATTGAACTCCAAACTTTAAAATGCTTAAATAAGTTCCTTTGATCTTCTTCTGTTGTTGGAGTGAAAGGACTGAAATCCAATCTTTTTTAACCCTTGTCCTGCTGATTATTCAAATATGCCACACCCACTACTGATTATCAACCAATCAGATTACTTGATGCAAATTATTGCAACAAATTCACAATCTGAATGACAAACAATGTAGATCCTGATCAGATGGCTTCTTCAGAAGCCATCTGATCTGGATCTACATTGTTTGAAAGATATGGCATATCGGGCTCAGCAGGACAAGGGTTAACCTATATATGACAACGGAAACTTCCACCTGATAAGTTTGGAGTGGTCCATTTCCAATTATAGGGGTGTCAAGTTTGTTTTTGTTTGTGGCAAATTTTACAAAAATGAATGTTCTTTAAGCAGACAGTGTAGACCCAAATCGGACGCCACTGATCTGGGTCTGCACTGTTTGCCAATGTACCAGAAAAGGCCCCTGGGCATATATGGGTTAAGAATAAATGAACTGCAAGTACCTTGACTGACTATTTATCTATGATTAATTAGTATTATTTCACTTCATTGCAGAGCCCCACCAACAGGAAGGCAGTATGATAACATGTAAGTCTTTGCATTACTTTTCGTTGTTTTGCTTTAAGCAAGGTGCAATATAGAAGTCCGGTTTCTCTCCCTCCATTCTTACAATTTGGGTTTGTGTGGCTTTAGTGACGAGGTGAGCTTTTGGGATCACTTTTTGTCTGTCGTGAGTGCGTGCGTCCCTGCGTAAACTTTTTCTTCAAACAACATCTCCTCCTAAACCACTGATCGGATTTTGACCAAACTTCACAGGAATGATCCTTAGGTGGTCCCCTTCCAAAGTTGTTCAAATGGTTCCAGTCCGTTGCACATCTAGGTCAAAGGCGCTAAAAATAGTTTGTTTTTACTGAAAACTGAAAAAATCTTCTTCTCTGAAACCACATGGCCCAGGTCTTTGATATTTGATACGAAGCTTCATCTAGTGGACCTCTACCAAGATTGTTCAAATTATAGTGCTGGGACCAAAAATGCCTCCGCCCCGGGGGCCTTTGGTTTTACATAGGCTTATATGGGGAAAATCTTTAAAATTTTCTTCTCTGAAACCGCAAGGCCCAGGTCTTTGATATTTGGTGTGAAGCTTCATCTAGTGGACCTCTATCAAGATTGTTCAAATTATAGCCCTAGGGGCAAAAGTGCCCCCACCCCGGGGCCCTTTGGTTTTTCATTGGCTTATATAGGGAAAATCTTTATAAATCTTCTTCTCTGTAACCACAAGGCCCAGGTCTTTGATATTTGGTATGAAGCTTCATCTAGAGAACCTCTACCAAGATTGTTCAAATTATAGCCCTGGGGCCAAAAATGCCCCCGCCCCGTGGCCCTTTAGTTTTACATAGACTTATATAGTGAAAATCTTTAAAAATCTTCTTCTCTGAAACCGCAAGGCCCAGGTCTTTGATATTTGGTGTGAAGCTTCATGTAGTGGACGTCTATCAAGATTGTTCAAATTATAGGTCGACGGCGAAAAATGCCCCCACCTGCGGGCCCTTTGATTTTACATTGTCTTGTACAGGGAAAATCTTTAAAAATCTTCTTCTCCCAAACCGCATGGCCCAGGTCTTTGATATTTGGTGTGTAGCTTCATCTAGTGGACCTCTACTAAGATTGTTCAAATCTTAGCCCTTGGACCAAAAATGCCACCGTCCCAGGGCCCTTCGGTTTTACATTGACTTATATAGGGAAATTAAAAAAAATCTTATACTCTAAACTGCAAGGCCCAGGTCTTTGATATTTGGTGTGAAGCTTCATCTAGTGGACCTCTATCAAAATTGTTCAGAAATAGAAGTCAAGGCAAGAAAACCTTTGAAAATCTTCTTGTCTGGTGAGCTTTTGTGATCACTTTTCGTCTGTGCGTCCATCCGTCCGTAAACAATTTCTTCAAACGACATCTCCTAAACCACTCAAGATTATGCAGTTATAGCCCTGGGGCCAATAGTTGCCCTCCCCAGGGCCCACTTGTTACACTGTGGATCAGGTGAGCGATCCAGGGCCATCATGGCCCTCTTGTTTTTGTGCAAAAATCCATCCTTTAAAATAGCAATGTCCGAGTGCGCGGTGTTGGGCCTCGTCCTACAGGTCAACCTTTTGGTTAATCTTTTTGAGAAACCAATTCTTAATGCTTATAGGAATTTTTCTTGTTTTAAGTACTGCATGGTTTTCTATGGCAAAATGAGTTTGTGTGGCCCGCCATACAGAACTATTTTCTGTTAGTACAAAAGTGTTTAAGGGGAATAGAAAAATCAAACAAAATATAGCCACATAAATTTATGTCCATATTTGATCTTGACCAACGCTTCATGGTTCACTTTGTGAAATATTGCATCAACCATAGGCATTCACCCTAAAGTTTACAGGCCTCATATTTTTCAGGCATTTGCAGGATTTCAGGCATTTAAAGCTTGATTTTTTTCTTGATTTCAGGCTTTTTGATCATGATTTTTGTGCCTATAGTCTGTTTAAAAAACTATTTAACCCTTATCTATTAACCCACACCCATTTCTGACTATAAGTCAATCAAATTTCTTGATATAATATATTTATTTATTTCACAAACTGCATTACAAACAGTGTGGATCCTGATCAGATGGCTTCTTCAGAAGCCATCTGATCCGGATCTACACTGTTTGCAAAGGTAATAGTTGTGTCTTGTTCAGCAGGATAAGGGTTGAGGCTGTAAAATCGGGCCTTTCAGGCATGGAAAAGCTTGGTCCGTATGAGGCCTGAGTTTAAGGTCATTTATCAAGAACTATAAGAGCTTCATTAATGATACTTGGTAAACATTTGCATCTAGTGATGGCAACTTCAATGCAAGCATACATACTTGACCTTGACTTACATTTCATGATTCACTGACTTTGTGAACTATTGTGTCAACCCTATATTTCATCCTAATGTTCAGGTCCATTTCTCAAGAACTATATGAGCTTCATTAATGATACATGGTGCAGACTTGCATCGAGGGATGGCAACTTCCATCACACAAACATGCCTATATAGTTTTGACCCTTTGAACCCCACTTTTATATACAGGGGTAAACCTTATTTTTCTTATTTCTGCTCTAAAATATAGATTGTGGGTACTTGTTAGAACCGCCTCATCGAGGCGGTTCTAACGTGTACCAATAATCTGTATTTTGAGCAGAAATAAGAAGCATCACTTTTTTTTTCTATTTTTATGGCGGAAAAATTTACAATGTATTTGTATAGGGGTGTTCTCGTAATGAGTGCAGGCATCCATATTTGACCTTGAGCTACATTTTTATGATACACTGACTTTGTCAACTGTTGCTTCAACCTTAACTTTCACCCAAATGTTCATTTCTTTTTCATCCATAGCTGTGAAGGAGTGTACTTGTGGACTGTTGAAAGAGTGTTTGGCACAAGGTGATGTACCAGTGGCTGTCAAAGTATTCCAGTTATGGAAAGAGTACCATAGTCCATTTGTCATAGAAATCCTTCTCAGTCGATCCTTACTAGTGGCTTGTTTAGATATGAGATATACTGACGTTGCTCATGAGGTATTTGAAATGATGAAGCGGGCCAATGTATATCCACCTCAGCGTATTGAGAAGCCGAGAGTACTTGTACTACCAAAGTGGATGACCAGTCAAGAAATGTTTCTGGTGATTGATGATTACTTAAAGTGGTTGTATAATAGTTTGTGCAACATGGTATTGGAGAATGCGCGATTGTCACATGGAGATCTTCAGCTCACTATTAGATTCACAGGACTCCTGGCACCCAGTAATCAGCAGGTATGCACCGTAAAAAAAATCCTAATAATTCGGACACCTTGAGGACTTTCTGTAATTCTTGTAAAATTTTAGAAAATTTGTTTTAAGATCCAGCAAGGAGTCCAAAAGTGCCACCAGAATTCCAAACAGTGTAGACCCTGATCAGACTGCTCCTTCAGGAGCAGTCTGATCTGGGTCAGCACTGTTTTGGCCTACCTGTCACTTAGAATCATTACGGTAAAAGGACTTAAAGCAAACTTTTAGGAACAATTTCCCACATTAATTTTCATGAAAGAAATATTCATGTACATGTATGTTGTGGATACTTATTAGGATTGACCAGCTTGGTAGCTAAGTTGGATATGTGTCTCGGATCGGAAGGTCACAATGTTGACACCGGTCTTGCACTGTTGGCAACTTTCTTTCATTTTTTGTCTGTTTTTATTGGAGTTGGAGTTTAACGGCACAGTCAACACTATTTTAGGTCATTTTTGAGCTGGTCGGTTTACCTATCCACACTTTCCTGGGCAGGCTTATATGTAAGCAGTTAACCAGTAAGTGCACATTCTTTTGCCAGAAACAACTGCCCTTCTTGAATCAGCGGAAGGAAGAGAATGACCATAGAAAAGATTTCATGATCAATCTCCACGAAAGAATGTTACCGACCCCAGCCAACTTTCTTTCATGGAGATTGATTATGAAATCTTTTCTACCATCATTCTGTCCCTTCCACTGATTCAAGAAGGGCAGTTGTCAGTTTCTGGCAAAAGAAAGTGCACTGTGGAGGTTAATGGCTAATATATAAGCCGGTCCTGGAAAATTGTGGTTTTGTAACCTTACTGGCCATAAACTAGACATAGTGTTAAGTGGGACTAAGACCTCATATGCACCGCTGTTAAGGTTGACGTCACAGCACTTTATGTGACTTCACTAAACATCAAACCATCACAATATGGCGGACGACGGCAACTGGAGTGACTGCTTTATTAAAAACTCAGAAGTGAAAGGTATGCAAGAGAAAGAAACCTGGTGTGAGGGGTGGATAGAAAATCCGTCTCAGGCTCACAGTCCGGCATGACTCGGCAAGCCTCGTGATGCCAGACTGTGACCCTCAGAATGGATTTTTCTATCCCCCCCCCCCCTCACACCCATGTCTTATTCTTCAGGTTCCATTTCTGCACGGAGTTGCCCAGTCCCCTGCCCACACTCAGAAAATGGTTGCCGATGTGCTCGGGCAGATGGTACCTGGCATCGGTGCAGTTATACAAACAGATGGTTCAGTCAAAGTGGATCCAAGATCTCTTGAAGGATGGCTCTGTCAAACTGACAAAAACAGTAAGTATGCTAGACTGACTTGATTAAAGCATCATTAGCTTAACAAACTCATTAAGGGTCAAAATCTTTATTAACAGAATAATTACTTAAAATTGGATCAAATCTTCAGTATGTCTAAAATAATATTTTTGCTGAAAAGATGTCTAGCATTTCCATTTAATTGCATACATTTTGCAGCAAAAATATCACTACACCAAAACCTCTTTATAACACTATTATTGGGGTACAAAAGAGAAATCGTGTTAGTTGAACAACCGTGTTGTATCCAAATAAAAATTTATAGATTATATTGAAAAATGACCATTTATGGTCATTTTTCTATATAATCTATACATTTTTGGGATCCATCTTGAAACCGTGTTATGTCCACAACCGTGTTATAATGAATCGTATTATAATGAACTGTGTTATAATGGGGTTGTGGTGTATTATATATTGTACTTGCTAGAACAGCTGATATTCATATCTATAACCAGTTTGTTAATACTGTGCATTCTGGAACTTTTTTCAGCAGACATTTTGAAATGTTTTTCTTGTTTTACCCAGAACACAGGGTTTTGCCATAATACAGGATTTGACATCTCATGCAAATTGTCTAGGGACAATTTGCATGAGATGCCAAGTCCTGTTTTCTGGTAAAAATAAGAAAAATATCAACAATTTATTGTTTGCTGAATTAGCCTAGATAGTGTTAAAGGTTAAGAACAAGGTTTTGAACAGTTGGCACCAGGGACCAGTTGTTCAAATATAGGGCGTCGTTAGTTAACATATCGTTAAACTTTCATCATTTAATATGTCAAATATGCTAATATTTTTGCTGAAAAAATGTGAGCAGCTTTTGCAAATGCAAAAGCTGCTCACATTTTTTTCAGCAAAAATAACAGAATTTTAGATAGTTTACTTGCTAGAAGAGTTAACAGTATGACCACTAACGAGCTCGTTAAGCTAAAGATGCTTTGAACAACTGGCCCCAGGTGTTTTGAATTCCAGCCTAGTCACAAAACCTAAATTGAGATTGATCATCAAGTAATTCAGTCATTCAGTCATTCTGCCCTCTTTGAAGTAGGTTAAGAACTCATATAAGCATGTCTGCAAACAATGAAAATACTCGCTTGACATTACCTTGACCCTTATCATGCTGAATATTTATATTGGCCACACCCATTTCTAACAATCAGCCAATCAGGTTACATGATATAATGTTTTTGCTCAAATTCACAAACTGAATGAAAAACAGTGTAGTTTCTGATCAGATGGTTTCTTGAGAAGCCATCTGATCAGGATCTACACTGTTTGCAAAGGTAGGGGTTGTTATCAAGCAGGATAAGGGTTAATAAAGTTGACTAACATTCCTTTGGGATGTATGATCTGGAAGCTTGATTTGTTTATATATGCTCTGAATCATATTTAGGAAAGTCTTCATAATTTTGAAAACAGAAAAAAAAAATAATGCATTTTAACCTTTATCTTGCTGAAGCCACACCCATTTCTGTCTATCAACCAATCAAATTACTTGATGTAATTTATTGCTACAAATTCATAAATTGAATGTCAAACAGTGTAGATCCTGATCAGATGGCTTCAAGAAGCCATCTGATCTGGATCTACACTGTTTCCAAAGACAGGGGCTGTCGCGAACAGCATGATAAGAGTTAAGATTGGACTGCAAAATTTGCTGTATTTATTGAAGAGTATTAGAAGGATTTGACCATCAGTAAATAGTGTAGCCCCAAATTAGACCATTCTCATTCTGATCGGATAATGTCGAAAATTTGCAACAGTATTCTTACGACATGAAAGCCCTTACGACATGAAAGCGGTAACAAAGGAAAGAAGCATAGTCTGAAAAAATCCCCGCATATGGTGAGATTCGAACCCAGGCTGCTCGGGTGATAGTCCAGTGCTCTAACCGCTGATCCAGCAAGGTAGATAATGGAAGGGAGGTAACACACCCCCTCTTCAAGGAAGTCATCATTTATGATGACGTGGAGCCAACTTCGGCACGAAGCCAATTCTGGCATGTAAAGTCCGAAGCCGGACTAGCCCCCATCTTACGACATGCAAGCCGTAACAAAGAAAAGAAGCATAGCCTGAAAAAATCCCCGCCTATAGTGGGATTCGAACCCAGGCCACTCGGGTGATAGTCCAGTGCTCTAACTGCTGAGCCAAAGAGTCGACTCCCTGACGCAGTTGTTAGAGAGTGGTTCTAAACCTAGAAGCTATGCATATGATCTAGCAAGGTAGATAATGGGAGGTAACAGTATATTCTGCTATATACTGCCGGAAATCCGACGTCATCATGTAACATCGCTTTATTCTTAAAACAAAACAAAGTGAATAAGAGCATTAGAAGGGGATAACTGTATTGAAAATTTTAAATGTACAGTCGAACTTCGATGGGTCGAACTCGGTAGGCTCGAACACCACGTTTGGGTCGAACTGACTTTTCAGTCCCGGCAAAATCCCTATTCATTTTAACTAAACATGCCACCCTTGGCTCGAACCACGATGGCTCGAACCCTCGAACTCTAAGCCTGGTCCCTAGAGTGCATTTTCTATGTAAAAACCCGCCGATGGCTCGCACTAATTACCTTTTTAAAAATTCCAATTTTATCGATCACGTCGCGCAGGCGCATGATCAGTATCATAATACGGACCAAAAATACGGCTCATCATCCACTCTTAAATTATGACCGATAAATGTACCGGAAGTCACCCAAATCGCCGCAGCTATGATAAAAAATCATAGTACACAAAGATGGATCTTGCCGAGTTGGACTCCAATGGCTCGAACTACCGATGGCTCGAACTTTTTTCGGCGGTCCCGGCGAGTTCGAGCCATCGAAGTTCGACTGTAGTTGGTTTTACAGTCGCAAATTCCGTTTTACAGACACCGGAAAATTAACTTTCCTGCCAGAAAACCAACGATTTCATCATCATCATCATCATCATCAACGGATTTTTTATTAACGTGCAGGTACAGGGGCAACGTCCACATAAATGGGTAGCTGGCTTGCTGCACGCATGGCAGATCTTACACCAGATCTCCAGGTTTGTCTATCATGAGGATTGATAGCAGAGAGCTTCCATTCTCTGCAATCTCTTTCTGTTAGCTGCTTCCAGGTCATCTTGGGCCTTCCAGGCCCCCGCTTTCCATCTACCTGTATGTCACAGGCAGTCTTGACTGCACTGTTGGAGGGTTCCACATGTCCATAACAGCGAAGCCTTCTCTCTTTCAGGATGAGGTCCAGGTCCTCAATGCCAAGACACTCAAGTAACTCACTGGACCTGATGGTGACAGTGTCCTGTGGCTTGACATTGCAGATCTGTCGGATCATTGCCCTGTCATTCCACTGTAGACGTTGGAGGTTTGGCTTTGTCAATGGCCATGTCTCACTGGCATGGAGCATTGCCCTCCACACACAAGAGCTATACACATGGCCACATGTTTTGAACGAGAGGTGGTGGGAAGAGAGAACTGGTAGCAACTCCTTGAATTTCTTCCAGGCTGTTTTCACACGTGATGTAGTTGAAAGGTCGCAACCACCCGCTGCAGAGAGCATATCACCTAGGTAGCAAAAGGAAGCTACAACTTCCAGCTTGTCGGATCCAACTTGAACTTCCCTCTGTGGTCTGCCATCTAAGGGGCGTGCAGTTCCTTGACACCGTGTACACCTGTAATCAGGGTCCTCTATCAGGCGTTTGAGCCCACTGCATTTCTTGTGCACCCAGAACTTGCAGCCATTACAAAAGATACTGTTCCTGCCCACTCCAGTGCGACATACAGCGCATGGGAACTGGCCTGTACTCTGCAAGAGGTCCAGACCTGTACCTAAGATCATGATCTTTGTCTTTCCTGCATTCACTCTCAGCCCTTTCGCCTCCATTGCGTCTTTCCAAGTTAAGAGCCTCCTGACACATTCCTCAAGGGATTCAGCTATGATAACAAGGTCATCAGCATATAGGTCCTCCCAGGGGGCTCCAGCTTCAAGCACAATGATGAAAAGCAGTGGGCTGAGAACAGAGCCTTGATGAACACCCACCTTCACCTTGAATTCTTCACTGTAACCATCACCAACGCGGACATGGCTGAGCATTAGCATACATCCCTTGGACCAGTTGCACAATCCACTTGTCCACTCCAAGTTTTCTTAGTGCCCACCAGATGACTTTCCGAGGCACTCGGTCAAATGCCTTCTCCAGGTCTACAAAAGCCATGTAGAGTCTCCTGTTGGCCGCAAGATACTTCTCTTGTAGCTGCCGTACAACAAAAATTGCGTCTGTTGTTCCTCTTCCTGGGACGAAGCCAAACTGGGAATTGTCGATGGACACTAACTGCCTAATGAGGCCATCCACAATCAAAAAATTTGTTTCACAATCCAGTAAGGAGCCCAAAAGGTGCAGATAGTGGCAAAGAGTGTAGGACCGGATCAGACTGCTCCTTCAGTAGAGCAGGGTCTCCATTGTTTGCTTAGGCCTGTCTGTCCCGATACTTAAGATCATTAGGGTAATTGTAGCGCAAGGTAATATTGGAATTAATTTCATTTTTGTGGAGTTCATCAATGTGTAAACCCCGGGGCATCACTCACAAACTTAGCATAAAGCCCTTTGGGCTTTATGCAGTTTGTGAGAGATTTACCGGAGTTTACACATCGATAAAATCCACAAATATGATAATTCATTCCTTATAATTCCAACTTTGTCATCGAAATGTTAAAAATGGTAAATTTTGGGAATTCTTCTGAAAGCGTATGAACTTATCGTCCTATAATGTATTTTGACGCACATCTAATTTGACGCACCAAGAAGTTTCTTCCTATTCTTGGACTTACAGACGCTAATTTGCAATACCTCATCATCATTTTGGTAGAACAACGTAAGAATGTCACATCCAGGTGGTTTGTGAGAAATTCGAGGATTGTCCTGGAAAATTACAACAGTTTTACCCTGACTGTTCAAATCTTTAAGAGAATTTCTTTATGCACATTTTTCCTCAAATTGAAGCATAAAAATTTAAGAACCAAAAGGTGCATCAGAAACAAACAGTGCTTTCTCTGTTATAGTGTCACCTGGTGCATTAGTTCACATGCAATTTCAAGTGTATACAAAATTTTACTTTTCAAACTAATATCACATCTTATATAAAATATGTTGGAACTGGAAGAAGCGAGAAACTTGTGAAGTAATTTTCTGTGTTTGTATGTTGCCAAGTGTAAAGAATTCAAAGAAAATTCTTGTCAGTGATAATGAACAATCTATTAAAAAAATACTGACGCAGACCTCTGGTATGTTACTCAATGCAAGCAATAGAAACAAGCACCGCAACTTCCCTACCCACTGAAACAAAGACATATAAATGGGTGCCATTTGCAAAATAGGATAAGATTATTGAAATTCTTTCAGGTGTCAAACAACAGTTATTCTTGTCATTTTATATTGTTTTTACAGACAAATAAAGATCTCTGAACACAGCCATGGTATTATTGTTGAACTTAAATAATTTTCTTGCAAGAAAAATGGCAGATTGTCAGCTGCGTCATTTCAAATGACTGTTAACTTAAATGATAGTCACCACGGTGGTCCTTTTTCACCTATAATTTCTACAAAGACAGTTGATGCAAAAATATTTAAATGATATACAAATATTTGCTAGAAGTCCATGTATGTCCTGCACAAAACCAATGTACTGGGAGTTGCAAGTTAAACTAATGATACATCAACTAATGCTTAAGTGCGTCAAAACCCATGAGTCTAGGCTACCAACGGCCACGGCTGTGTGATTATTCAGTTAGAAGCTGCCATCTTTGAAAGAAACCCAGGCAAAAAAAACCATCAAATCGTTAAATTCCGTTGTCTTCTAACATTTACGTTTTCAATAGTTTCCCATCTTTAAGGGGAAAATGTTGACGTAACTTCATATATACTGTAAGGTAACACAGGGGTTTTAACTTGTCACGTTGTATTACTACCTATGTCTGTGTGAACTAGTTCTGAGACTCATGCTCATGGAATTTGACTGACTGTTGTTTTTAAGGTAACCGGGCGCCATGGGCACATAGGGGCTACCCCTCATGGAATTTATTGAAGTATAAAACTTTTATTTAACCAATCAAATCGCTTGAAATGTACATAACTATGGAGAATTGGAAGTATTGAAGCATAATGGGAATAATATTTGTATCATCTGTAAAAAAGTTGTGTATGTGCAATCATTGAGGCTATTTTATGAAGAATAATTTTACGTGTTGACATCGAGATTCAGACAGTGCATTCTGGAATGTAATTATCCCCACGCTTTTCGAAGAAAAGTGGGGATATTGTAATGGTCTTCCGTCCGTCTTACCGGATAACTCCTCCTAGACAGTTAAAGATAGAAACTTGAAACTTTGGGAACTGATAGATCTTTGGTCTGGGGAGTGCATGACACTTTCGGAATTTTGATCACAACCCTGCGGGTGGGCCCAGGGGGTGGGGCCCGTGGGGGTCAAAAATCAAAATTTCCAGAACATGGTCGTGTAATATATCAAAGCGAACGGCATGATGAGTAGAAAACATTACAACCAAAATTTGACCCATAGGGTCAATTTTGAGGTCACCAGAGGTCAAAAACTGATTTTGACCCCTTTACCGGATAACTCCTCCTAGACAGTTATAGATAGAAACTTGAACTTTGGGAACTGATAGATCTTTGGTCTGGGGAGTGCATGACACTTTCGGAGTTTTGATCACATCCCTAAGGGTGGGCCCAGGGGGTGGGGCCCACGGGGATCAAAAATCAAAATTTCCAGAACATGGTCGTGTAATATATCAAAGCAAACGGCAAGCAAAATTTGACCCCTTGGGTCAATTTTGAGGTCACCAGAGGTCAAAAACTGATTTTGACCCCTTTACCCCCATACATTACTGTTACCGGATAACTCCTCCTAGACCGTTATAGATAGAAATTTGAAACTTTGGGAACTGATAAAACTTTGGTCTGGGGAGTGCATAACACTTTTGGAATTTTGATCCTACCCCTGGGAGTGGGGCCAGGGGTGGGGCACCTTGGGGATAAAAAATCAAAGTTTTCAGAACATGGTCATGTAGCATATTAAATCAAACGGCGTGATGAGTAGAATACATCACAATCAAAATTCTAACCCTCGGGTCAAACACCCCTAGGTGATGGCCCAGGGGATGGGGCCCGCGGGGAAGCGTGGGGATATGCGATGGCTTGCCATCGACTGCACGATTCTAGTTTAAGTTTTCAAAGGGATGCCACATTATATTCGCTCGTGCATTTTAATTTCCTAGTGCATTATAATAAGATAAGTCACTGTTAACCCTTATCTTGCTGTATATTCATTTAAGCCACACCCATTTCTGTCTATCAGCCAATCAAATTACTTGATGTAATTTATTGCTACAAATTCATAAACTGAATGCCAAACAGTGTAGATCCTGATCAGATGGCCATCTGATCTGGATCTATACTGTTTGCAAAGATAGGGGTTGTCGTGAACAGCAAGATAAGGGTTAAAATAATTCATCCATCATGTCGTTAGATTGTACACTTCATCCTTTCCTGAGATTGTTTCATAGTGGAGAAATACCAGAGCCTATTTTCATAGTTATTTTCCCCTTATTTTCAGAGAGAAGACAGGGACTGAGATTCCTGTCAATGACAGGAATGCCAGGGCAGCCCAGGCCCAGGGGTGGTTTTCACAGAATCCCAAGACACAGATAATCCCTTGTTTAACCTTCAAATGCTAGTCACAACAATTGTCTTCTGCCAGACACTTGGAAAAGTCATTGTTGCAAGCAGTATGTTCTTGGCTTAGACTTCTCGGAACAGTCTGATCAGGGTGCCCAGACAGGAGCAGTAGTCTGATCAGGTCAACACTGCTTTGTCTGTATGGAAAAATATATTTGAATACAAAAAGATGCTGCAGACGACATCAGGGTCCACACTGTTTGCCTGTATGCAAAAATATGTTTGAAAAGTTCGAAAGATGACCAGCAGTTGACATCAATAGACAACATTTTTAGAAGCAGTTTTTCTCGGCATCTTAAGGGCTAACCCTTAGCATCTTAAGGTTCACCCTTAAGATGCCAAGAAAAACTGCATCTGAAAATGTTTTCTGTTACCCATTAGGGTAAAACTGGAAGAGAACTGTGCTGCACTGTTAAGAATGCATTTTACAGAGATGAAGTCATGTTTCGAATGAAAGAGATGATTGCTTGATAAGAGGTCCGGACGTTTTATTATACCTTTGTATTGATGACACAACAGAGGCATTTGTTACATTTGAGCTGAGAAGGATTCATTTGAAGGTAGAAAGATGCTAATTTCACGAGGCTTCAGCAGTCATTTGGAAGCATACAATCTGTGCAGTGGAAAAGTGAGGAATTTTATTGCTGGAATCATATAAGCCTAGAGCCTTACATGGTGGTGTAGGCAGTTTTAGATGAAATGTGCCACACACCAAGGAAAATTTTAGAAAAAAAAAAAAAAAACACTGCGAAAAAGGTTCTTCTTTTAACCCATAAAATGCCAATCATGACTATTGTTGTCTGCTTTGCCGTCTGCCAGTTACCTTAAAAGTTATTTTTAGCTACCGGTAAGCTGTTTTCGAAGAAAACGACGAGGTATTGTCATAGTTCTGGCGTCGTCTGCATCGCTGTGCAAAAACTTGGACATTTTGTAATATCTCTGTCATTACTGAACATATTTACTTGAAACTCGGACTAGTTGTCCATTATGAAAAGGGGAAATCATACCAATAGGTGAGGTAACCCTCAAAATATTTTTGGCACAGTTATGCCCCTTTTTCGACTTGGCACCTGCATGCGGTGCTCTTGTTTGCAAAAAGTGTGGACCCAGATCAGACTGCTCCTATATCTGGGTCCACACTCTTTGCCTGTATGCAAAAATATTGTTAAAAAGTTTGCAAAGAAATTCAGCAGACGACATAAGCAAACAGCATTTTCAGATGTAGTTTTTCTCAGCATCTTAAGGGTTAAAGGAAAGAAGGTTATACCAGGCCTGCCTGCTGTCATTATACCCCCGCAAACGAAGTTTGAAGGGGGTATATAGGAGTCAGCTTGTCGTCTGTCGTCGTCGGTCCGTTACAAAAAACTTTAACATTGCTCATAACTTCCTTATTCTTTGACCGATTTCTTTAATATTCACACACCACACACCTTGCCACTAGTACTTAAGATTGATATACACATGCGGGGGTATAATTGGCGCCCGTTAGGCGGCAGCTCTAGTTGTAAATAGTTACTAAAAGCATTATGTTTCTGGGACCCTTTGTATCATGAAATGTGCTGTGAGGCCTTATCAGAGGTTGTGATAAGTAGTATCATTAACCCTTTTTGTACCAAATAGGATCTTCCTCCTTTTTTTTTTAGCCTGAGTCCATTTCAAAATTTAGGGGTGTCAGGTTGTGTTTTCTTCAAAATTTATTAGGAAAATGGCTGAACTTTTTGAAAATAGTGTAGGCCCTGATCAGACGCCGCGTTCTGCGGCGTCTGATCTGGGCCTGCACTGTTTGCCAGGGTACCCGTTTAGGGGTTTCCGGTACAAAATGGGTTAATTTTCTACACGTTTCCTTCGAGATGTTTTCTGAATACTCGTTAAGGTGAGTAGATACACTTTCAGGGGAGGCAACTTTTTTTTCAGACATTTGTCTCCTTTATCTATAGGGGTCTACACTTAAAAGGAAAGAATTTGGTCATTATATATAGGGGTCTTTTCTTAATTGAAACAATTTGTTCCTAATCTTTAGGGGTCTGTTCTTAAAGGACAGAGCCAATTCTTTCTGTTAAGAATAGACCTGTTTTCAGAGTATTTCCATACAGGAAAAGCCTTCGTAGAAGTTGCCTCCCTTGCAAAATGTATTAGAAAATATATGATGTGGAGTTGTTCACCATAACGGGTCCCAAGTTTAATTACAAATAAACTTCTGGATTTGTTTGATTTGAGTTTTAACATCCCCCTCAACACTATATAGGTCATTTTGGAGTCAATGCTTCCGATTTTAAGGGACTTTTACCCAATATTGAGATGACATGACACCTCAAGCCCTGCTGCTCAGTGAAACCAATAGGGTTTATATGCATGAACAGTCCAGCTCTCATCACTTTGCCTGTGCAGACTAAGACTCTCTCAGCAGTTTACCAGTACCTTTTTGCGGTTGGTTGCAGCTCGGCTTGGAAGCACCATGAAGCCCAATCTATTTCTCCAAGCCCGATGGCCGCCCCCGCCCATAGGGGCTTGAAGAAATATATGGGCTGCTCGATGCTTCCACGCAGAACTGAATCCGGCCCGCACACTAGTACTGGTAAACCGCTTAGAGGATCTAAGCCTGTCCAGGAATCGCGGTGCGAGGCGGACCGTCCATGCTAATAAACCCTATTGGTTTCATTGGGCGACAGGGCTTGAGATGTCATTTCATCTCAATGTCGGGTAAAAGTCCCACAAAATTGGAAGCAATGTCTCCAAAATAACCTTTACAGTGTTGACGGTGACGTTAAACCTCAAATCAAACAAACAAACAAAACAAGCCCTGATGGGCAGGGGTACAAAATCATAGTTACCTTAACCAGGTAATTGTAATTATTATCTTACAAGTTGATTTTATTGTATAACTATGTATTAAAATGGCAAACACTGTATCCCCTGATCTGACTGCTCCTGAAGGAACAGTCTGATCAGGGTCTACACAATTTGTAGACGTTTTTATTTTTCTGTTAATTTTGTTATTTGTTCAAGGTTCGGTGAGCCAGAAAGCTTTAAAGTTAGTTTACTATTCAACCCAGTGTATTGAGTTGTGAATCCTGTGGATTAAATTTGCTTTTTGTCTTTCATCATAATGGATATAACGTGAAAACTGGTGCTTTTAAAACAATTGTCTCTTGTTTGAATTGTGATACACATTAGGAAAACAGGTCCATATGACATAATGTTGTCCAACATGGTGTCAGAAGTGACAAAATATTAGGGTAAAAATTGTAACATCTTTCTTATCTCTGCTTTCAACATAGATTGTTGGTGCTCGTTATAACCACCTCAGTGAGGCGGTTCTAACGAGTACCCACAATCTATTTTTTTTAGCAGAAATAAGAAAATTAACATATACCCCTGTAAACCCCAGTTTTACTGTATAAAAATGGGGTTTCAGGAGGTTAAAATTTTATAGTTGTGTTTTCCTGATGATAATTCAGTTTTTGTATGTGTATGGAGATATGTTAATTCTTGTTTTTGTTATGCAAAGAAGGACCTAACCCTTATCTTGCTGAATATTCATTTAAGCCACACCCATTTCTGTCTATAAACCAATCAAATTACTTGATGTAATTTATTGCTACAAATTCATAAACTGAATGCCAAACAGTGTAGATCCTGATCAGATGGCTTCTTCAGAAGCCGTCTGATCTGGATCTACACTGTTTGCAAAGATAGGGGTTGTCGTGAACAGCAAGATAAGGGTTAATGTAATGAGGAGTAACAAGCCTAGGATAATGTTCAAATACTATAGGCATCAGGTCTACTAGTGTTGTGTAATGATACCCCTCTAACTCCACT